>OY998182.1:18814905-19414905 GCA_963921935.1 Galeruca laticollis | reverse complement strand
TTTTAAAAAGATTAAAAATGAAACTAGCTCCGATCCACTTTTAACTAAAATCATGTTCTACGTACAAAATGGATGGCCAGCAGAGTGTCCTTCTTCAGAAATAAGGCCATATTTCTTGCATAAAAATGAAATATCAACCAAAAAAACTGTTTATTATACCTAAAAAATTTTATGGTCAAATATTAGATGAACTACATAAATCCCATATGGGGGTAGAAAAAATGAAAGCTTTGGCTTGATCCTATTTTTGGTGGCCTATTTTAAATGCTGATATTGAATCGCTGTGAGGCTTGTAATGCATACAGCTCTAATCCACACAAAAATTCATTGGTTGTATGGGAGTGGCCCAAAGAAGTGTGGATATGCTGATTTTTTTGGGCCAATCCATGGAAAGTTATTTTTAGTGATTCAGGACGCGTCATCTAAGTGGCTGGGAGTCTTTGAGGTGAAACATTTATCGGCATCTAGAACAATTGAAGTATTTAGCAAAGTTTTTAGTAGATTTGGGTTGCTGAGAGAGCTATGCACTGATAACGATCGAACTTTCACTTCAGAAGAATTCCAAACATTTTTAGTTCAAGGTGGCATAAAACATAGTACGGGGGCTCCTTATCATCCTCCTACAAACGGGCAAGCGGAAAGTGCAGTAAAATTTTCAAAATATGCCATCTCAAAATCTAAGTACGAAAACTCTAAATGAGAATTAAATCTGATATTGCAGAGATTTTTGTTTCATTTTCGGAATACGCCGCTTACCACAACAGGCGAATCACCGGCAAAAATGCTTTTTGGCCGAGGATTAAGAACCAAATTTGACTTACTCATGCCTTCAACCGTGGAAATAGGAAAATCAAATCAAGAACGACAACAACAAAATTTGTCGTCTCGCGTAAATGGTATTATTTTCGAAATAAATGATAAGGTATGGATAAAAGATTTTCGACTACATTCTAGTTCGCCTTGGTGTCCGAGCATAATTACAGAGGTGTTGGGTCGGAGAATTTACATGGTTAAGACTGATAGTGGTATGAATTGGAAAAGACACTCTAATCTATTTAAATTAAAACATGAAACTACTTGTAGTGTGAATCCAGAAGTGGTTTCAATCATACCCCGATCAGAGGTAAATAATAATGTACAAAGCAGTGAAAACAGTGACATTGAGGGAAGTACGTTTCTTGATACTAATGAGTCAAATAAAAATAGTGGTGTGAGTGTAGAAATTGACGATGTAGGAAAAGAAGGTGATAACTCCGGAAGGAACTTACGTCGTCGTAGAAAAATTGTATAACCGCAACGCTATGGCTTTAATGAATGATTATAGTTTTAGGTTAAATTATTATTGAGGAAATTTTGTTATGATAGGAAATATTGGGGTAGTGTTGGTATAAAAGAGGAAGATGTAGTATATAGTAATTAAGTATTTGGGTTTCGACAGTCAGAAAAACTAGTTTCCTTATCTTTGGTGTTGGTACGTATTTTTATGATTTGGGGAATTGAATGTTTTATACTGATTAGCCAGCCTTGAAATAAATTGTAAAGAATAAGGTAGTGTTATTTCATATTAATTAATACTCGCAAATAAACATAATCTTTGATGACTATTTACTATAAAGATGTTTTTAATAATTCATATGATCTATGGCAAAAGTAGACACAGAGTGAAAACAAAAGGTTTATCTATGTTTGAAAATTGGCGGTTCGACTACGACTATTAGCATACATCGCTCTGTTATTGAAATAGTGTTAATATAGTATCATCCATCAATTTTGTTCGGAAATTAATTATTCGATCAATTTTTTGCCAGCGTGTAGCGTGGAACCGTGGAACTAATACAAAATAGAATACATACATTCTCGCATCAAAAACAGGTACGTTATATAGTTGTATTTTTTTAATGCCTGTTGATTTATCAATGCATTTTTAGGAAATTATCGATTTGCTGCTAAAGCAAAATATATAATTTGTCAACATTTCTCATAAGAAACCATTTAAACGAAATTCAACCTGGTACCGGCATTTGCATAAAGAAACGGATCAAGTTCTGAATGCTATTATCAATCCGAATGCCAGAGTCCTATATTAGCTGATCATTCTAAATATGTAGTATCAGCGTGGAATGGTAATCTTAACAATCTAGCAGACAATAACCCTTTTTTATTATGTGATACATTAGAGAACTGGATTTCAACTATTGGTTTAGAAAGCATATCAATGATAGACATCAGTGAGAGTGAAATTCATGAAATCCATGCAACCATTGGAAATGAAACTATTTCATGTAACGAATTTGATGATGCTTCATTAGAAAATTCTCTTAGTGTTTAAAGCAGGTTGCGTAACAGGGCTGATTCTTTCAAGATACCTCAAAATGCATTGAATCGTTTGTTAAGCATTTTATCTGCATTTTCATCAGTGAATAATCTTATCAACTTACCTAAAGATGCTAGAAAGTTTTTGAAAACCCCAAGATCAATTTAAGTTCTCAATGTTGAGCCAGGCACATAATTCGCATATATGAATTGAAATTGCACTGGTTGATTTATATAGGAATTATAAATGACTTCCGAAGGGGTATGTGAATATTTCGATTATTATTGATGGCATTCAATTAGCTAAAAGTACTGTAACGTGAAAATTTGCCGAGCCGTCGGAGATTTAATATTGGCTAGCCTGTCGACTGAGAGAAGTCACAGCGCTGACGGTGCGAAGTTGAAATTCAATCCTCCATTTGCCGTCAAGGTGTGAACACACGTTTTCAACTTAAAAATTTTTGCATGTGCTCTGGGAGCAATAAAGCATTTTGCTAAAAACCCGACAATTCCGACGTAGGGGAAGAAAATACGGCTGAAACCAACAGCTGGCAGCTCTGACCAGTTAGGCTTCTGGTCCAGAAACGGCCGATGACTGTGGATACCAGTAGAAATTAGTGGAATTGCGTAATTCTTGGTAAATTTCCGTAGACGGCGTTGGTTAGAAGAATTCATTATAAAGGTAAATGATTGAAAATACTTTCTCGGAATTAACAGTTCCATAGATATATTAACGTAGAAATTTCAGCTTTGAATCTTAGTTTATTGGAGTATGTAATCTGGATTTCACGAGATAGTTTCGATGCATACCATAAATTCTTATTAGTTCATATTCTTCATTGCTTTATATTTGTTTTGAAATAGAATATATCACGGGGGTTGTATAAATATTCAGGGATGTGTCCAACGAAATAGTTTTTATATTATGGGTTTTTTTTGGTATCGTAGTTTTTTTTGCTAAGCGGAAGAAAACCAGTCATATAGTTTTAATTCTCAGTGTAAATGGCTTTTATACAGTTAACAGCCAGGATGTATGATTATTTGCGAATTTCGGGTGTTGTTATTATAGTCAGTATAATGGGATATTACGGGGTTACGTCGAAAATTTGATCGGGGTAAAATGTAAACCCTATGTAGAGGCTAATTCGTTTCTCTATTTTAGGGAGGATTTTGTATATGGATATTAAAACACGGATTGGAGCTTAATGAGTCAGTGAGACCAATTCCAGGAGAGCTGGAATACTCTGGAACGACTTCAGTTCCTGTTCTGGTTCCGGAAAAAAGGACGAGTGAACAGTTTTCCTTTTTATTCTTAATTTTCATTTGTAAATTCACCTTTATGCGTCACATTTCACCGTTTTTCATGTAAAGTTTTATCTCTGTTTTTGCGTCAAATACTATAATTTCGCTTTACACTTTGTACTTACTTTGTATTTAAAATTTGTAATCTTTGCTTATAGTTTAAAATACGCTAGGATACTACGGTACGTACCTGGGTACTGCGTTATTTAGTGAATTTTTCTAATTCTGACGATTTTCTGTATATAATTTGCGCCGTACATATTTTCGAACTATATTTTCTCTAGCAACGCTAATCTCGTTTGCTATTTAAATTTCATGCTAATGCAATTATTTATATTTATATTGATATTGGTATAAATTGCGGAAGTGTGAACCCTTGTAACTGTACATTGTTAATTTTTGATATATATTATCGTTGTATTTTTGAGATATTGTACATGAACCATTTGGTCGTTTCTCTATAATTATAGAATTGAGACATCGGTGTCGTTTGGGGCCCTCAGCTCTTCTGCACCCTGAGTTTGAAGCCTTCAGCTCTGCTCAGAGTTTATAGAACCTGCTTGACAGTTATCTACTTAAGCTGTAACTGATAAATTAGTTAGCAATTTTTGGATTTATGTAGATTTCGGCCTTCAGCCTATCTACATTCTGAGTCTACAGCCTTCAGCTGAGTTCAGACATTATTTGGAACATTATTGTAGTAATATTGTAATAAATATTTTGAAAAGAGACCTTTGGTCCAAGTGACTACTTAAAACTTCAATCAGGGGATACTTGCTGACTTTTATTTTCTTATGATAACTTACCTATCAGTTAAACTTTTGGAGTGAGTAGTGAGTGTTGTTAACCCACTGAGGAGTTGTGGTCTAATTAAAGAAGTCTTGGGTGCTTGCCAAAACTTCTCTGGCGCCCTTTTTGTAAACTTAATAATTTTTTGAAGAATCCACCCCTTCTTCGACTCGAAGCTAGTCGCCTGGCGAGCACGGGTTGTACCACGTGAGACAACCCGCATATCTATAACGAGCACTGAGAGGGTTGGTAGGTTTTCTCGTTATAGTACATCCAGCCAAGTTTACCCTATTCTAGGTATAACTGTGATATTAAGTTCTGAAAGAGTTTTTTAAATTAGGCTTTATCATGGTTATTCCAAACCAAACGATTTTAATGACTTTCTAGAAGATTTTGTTTTTGAAGCTATACAGTTAATACATAATGGATTAGTATATGAAGTTTATATTCAAAATAAAAATGTTTCTTATGGATGCTGTAACGGAAGCATCAGTTTTGTTGAAGGAAATGAATGTAAATAAAATAATTGATCTGTCTGAAAAATTTTTCCAGTTTATACTTGGTCAGGAGTATTCTGTTGGATTACTACTTGATAGTTGTACTGGTCCTGAGTATAAAACTGTTCTTTTTCCAAAATTTAAATTATAGATTTCACGTGCAGACTGTTGCTGTATATTGGAAGACAATTCTATCATAGGAATTAAAAATATAGCCTTTTCTACATAACTCAAGGAATCTGTCATAATTTTTCAAAAATATAAATACCAGAAAGATTTCTATAAAACTCCATGTCAATCGCAACTGTTGAGTATTTGATCTCTACGCAGTTTGAGTGAGATATTTTATGTTCCGATACCCAATATTAAATCAAAACTGGCGAGGCTTCCTTATAAAGAGATTCGTGTAGTTATTCCACTGCTTCACCAACTATTCTGTTTGAAGAAATAATAAATATAAAATCTTATGTCATATTCAATTTTTCTCTGAATTGGGAACATTTTCTGTGTGAATCAGTCAAATCTAATTGTTCTAGATCAATGATATTAAACGATTGCCATAAACCTTTCAAATATTACGTTGGATTACTTATATGGTTTTTGTTCAGGAACAAAACATATAAATGATAACTAGGGCAATTATTGTAACACTTTTTTACTTTACTGTATTTACCTGATACAGGTTAATCGATAAAAAATATAACACTTCCTTGAGACTCTTGAAATGATATTTAACTTGAGAAATGTAAATTATTTGATATTCCTTGAGCATGAAATTGTTAAAAAATACGTATGTGGACAGTATTCAGTAATCTTTCAGAATTTGATGGCTGCAAATCAGTTTCTGCTAATTGTTGTTGTATTATAGTTTAGGTTAGGTATATAATATATATTTTCTGTATGATTATTATAGTGAATTCTTGTAACCTTATTCTGAGTGTTGAAGTATGACAATAAATAGCTCCAATTTGAATAAACACCACATTTTCATCAGAATAATATGAACATTGTCGGTATGAATTTTAATCCTTGTTCACATCAGGTTATTGCATTAATCTTCCATTTATCAGAATAAGTGCTGGACAGTAGTTCGTTTTTGTGAAACAGATGAAGTTGAGGTCTTGCCATACAATTGGCTGCAACATGGAGGCTTTGCCTTATATATTCCTTATGGGAAAAGCAGATTAGAGAGGCCATTCGAACACAAAAGGATCCAAATACGTGTATCTGGAAAGTGTATAAAGTAAAATTGATGACTGACAGTGTCTATAATACATTTGCACTAGCCTCCGCAAAAGCCAGTAAAGCCTGTTTAACTTCAGACATCAGCGATGAAGATACTGACTTGCCTTCTAAAAGGCCTAACAAAAAAACACTCTTCCAGGAATGATAGTTATAAGTCCAACTCTGATGTTGGAAGCAATGAATCGTTAACAGAACTGCCAATGTACCCATCAGTTCAAAAATATTTTATATTATTACATTATTTTGCCTATTTTATTTCACAAAATAAATGAATTTGGAAAAAAAATTGCTTCATTCGTGTTCTCGGTACAAGAAACAGTCAACTTCAGGAGTTTGAATGTTTTTTGGATTGTGTCGTGGGAAAAAATCATGTTCTCGTTGTCGTAGAACGATTGTAATATGCCTTCAGTTGATTACCAATATTCTTTGGAACAACATTTTTGGAGAGTTTTTATTGATTTTACATGATTTATTGAAAAAGTAGTTAATTGGTTTTTTACTGAGTCCTTATCAATTGTACTACATACTTTATTTTATTTTTCTAGATGGAACTGACCTGTGACATCTAATTCTTCCTTTTTGTTCACCAAGAACTGTCTGTGAAACACCCCAATAATTGTGGGTTTACTAAATTTTCCAACATTTTTTGCAATAAAATTAATTGATAGATGTTTTCAACTGAATTTTTTCTCTTTTATCATATAAATCACATTTCCGTCAACAGCATAACTTGCAATAGCAATAGAATGCTGGTATCATTAGAAATTCATCCTGTTGCTAAAGGTACAACAAACTTTTATTTTCTGACGTAGTTTCACGTAATAATGTTACCGAGATATATGCTATGAGTTCCTCCATCAATTGCCTGCTGTTATCTCTACTCCTTTTATTAATTGGGATTGACTTAAAAGCTCTATACACCTGGTAATCTTATAATTCAAGGTTAAATTAGTTCTGACATTTGTAAATAAAAGTTATTGTTGGTCAATTGTCTAGTTTCATGCATATGTATATTGTTCACACAAATGAAAGCGGTATTAAATATTTGTTCGTTTGTTATAACTCTGTTTATTAACCGTGACTGGTCAATTTTCAAAACTTATGAGATTATCTTCCAAAGTAATACGATTTTAGGTTGTATCTCTCGCAAGATTGGTAGGTATAAATTTACAACAAAATATCAAATGATTCCGGTCATATGTTCCTGAGACACCGAGCGAGAAGGTCGACTAGTAAGAAGAATCTGAACTGGAAATTCGGTCACTGTTACAAACCGGATCAATCCAGTAGGTACTTACCCGCGCTCTCGCCAAATTCGAGAAATCTTATTTCGATAACCCTCATTGGAATATTTTATTTATGAAAATCTGCTCTTTATAGAGCAATATTTATGAAATTTGCAATTTTTTCTACAACAGTATTGTGAGGAAATCGCAAATGAGATAACCACCGCCATTCAGACGAAGGAGGAAGGATTTTTCAGGTAAATATAAAAACTAACCGGCAGATAATAGGGTCAGGAAACCTTTAACCGGGGAGGAAACTCCCTCCGGCAGTGAGTCCGCTGCCGGCTTTTGTCTGCCTTCCCCCTACACTAACAACAACCCCCAACAAAACGAAACAATTTTCTGTTTCGTCCCCTTCCGTCCCAAAAACTATCAGCAATGGCTTCCAGCCAACGATCCCACTACAACACCCGTAGTCAAAATAGCCAACGAATCCCCTCGATATCATCCGTCGAGGAATTCCCACCCATGCGTCAACACCTCAATAATTCCAATTCAACCCCAAACAAAGTCACATCACACAAATGACTCCAATAAGTCAACCCCATTCTCACTCACATTCGAGGATCTGTATGCCAAGATGGACGAGATGTCTAAAACAATCAAGGTTCTCTCGTTAGAAAACCAACAACTAAAACAAGCAATCAATCTAAATAACTCACTACAAATCCACACCGACACCTCCCCCATCCCCTCACAAATTCACTTTCCAAAATCCCACACCTCCCGACGTCACTCCCACACCTCTTTAATAGAAACCCCTAATACCGTCCGCCAATTCCCAGAGGACAACTTCACTCTCTTGGGAACCATCCCCAAGAGACCCCTAATTCCCCGAACCCCACCCCCTCAACAAACCAGACCAACCCAACTACCAACCAACCTACCTATACAAATTCCAACCTCACAACCCCAACAACTACAGCCCTGGCCCACTCAACCAACCACCCTACCTCCCCGACAAACCTCATCTACCCAACAAACTCTACCTCCCCAACCTACACTCTCACTTCAAACCCTGAATATCCGTAACTTTCCCGCTAAATACACCTCCCAAAGAGAATTATACAACCTCCTAAACACCAACGAGCTCCTGAGGGGGAAAATCACCCACCTCCTAAGGCAAACGCCCCCTCCTGCAAAAACTGCGGCGGCACCCATCCTGCTTTCCATCCTCGCTGTCCAAAGCGGATGGAAACTCCACAGAACCCCCAGGAGGTCGCGCCCGTCACCCTAGAGAAACCCCAGACCCCTTACGACCTCACGACAGACACCCAAATCTTGATCCAGATTTTGGCAACCACGATAATGAACGCTGTCCCGACAGCCCGTGGCCTCGTGGCCGACACCCTCTCTCATCTGATTCCCTCTTTTTACGGGTACAGATGTTCCGTAACCAGCGGCTCGGGCAACCGTGCCCATTTTGCCTTGACCCCAAACCGCCACAATTAAGTCATGGACTTTAAAATCGGGACCGTGAATTGCCAAGGTCTAGCCAGGAAGCGACATCTTCTTAAACATCTCCTACACTCCCAAAATATACAAGTACTATCTGTTACCGACACTCTCTTAAAAAACTACCCTCGCTTCTCTGGCTACACCACATTCCACTTAGACAGGAACTTCTACTGTCATGGCAACGGACTCCTCGTCCGCAACGGACTCCCCGCTTCCCCACACCCTCTCCCACCCTTTCTGTCTCAACAGAACCTGGATTGCATATCCATCGACATATCGTGGAATAATACCGCGACCACCTTCTTTTCATACTATAAACACCCCAACCAAGTATTATCAATCGACCTCCTCGAATATGCATCCACTCTTCCACGAGCCATAATAATGGGTGACTTAAACTCACGAAACATTCTCTTTGGTGATACACACACCAACGCAAGCGGCAGATCACTCGCCGAACAAATAGTCTCCCTCCCCATCTTACGGATTAGAAACAATAATCCAACATTTATTAGTCACCTCGGCTCCTCTATTGTCGACCATATAATCTGCACCGACAGACTAATCACCCGCATAGACGACGAATGCTTTATAGGCGATCCAATCACATCTGACCACCTTCCACTTTTGGTCAACACCCCTTTACACGAACCAATACCACCACCTCCAACTACTTTCACATACCGCAACTTCAAAAAAGCCGACTGGGACTCCTTCGCAAACCACGTCTCCTCTAACTTGCCACAACCCATCATTCATCAGACAACTGAGGACATAGATAACCATGCAGAGGAGCTCCAGTCCCTCCTAATAGATGCACAAGACATCGCCGTCCCTCTCACCACCATAAACACCAACTTCTATGCACTTCCGCAACGAATTCTTGAAAAAATCCGTCAGAAAAAACAGTTATACAGGTTATACGTCCGCACTCGAGATCCCGCAGTCAAGACACAATGGAACCGTTTAAACGCCCAGGTCCGGTACGAAATCAATGCTGAAAAGCAGAGGAAATGGAAGGCCGAAACAGCCGGACTGGACTTTAGACAAGGACGCGTGTTTTGGCAAAAATTCAACCGCCTCGTCGGCCTCAAGAGAAAGGTTGAATCACATCTCGAAGTGCAAGGGCAGAAAATCTACACCCATGAAGATAAAGCCACTGCCTTTAAAAACAACCTGCAAACTGTCTTTACACCACCTGACAATCCAATATTTCTCAGGGACTTTGCCATCGAAACACACCTCCTCACCCGCAATATAACTCGAAGCCCACACGCCCACATTCCACTGAATGAGAACTCCCCCCTTCTTACACCTTTCACTATCGAAGGAGTTCAGCAGGCGTGCCGAGCTGGGAGAAACAGTGCCCCCGGGCACGATGGAATCTCGAGGCAGGCACTCAAAAACCTGCCAGATGAGATTCTCCCCCCGCTCTGCTCACTGTTGAACGCCTGTTTGGCATATTCTTACTTCCCTCGTTGTTGGAAATCTGCCAACATAGTTCTCATCCACAAACCTGGCAAATACCCCACAAAGCCTGAATCCTACCGCCCAATTTCATTGATCAGCGTCCTAGGTAAAATCTTTGAACGTTTGTTAAAAGAGAGAATCTGGGACTTCTGCATCGAAAACAATATCATCCCGGCATTTCAATTCGTATTCAGGCCAGACCACTCCTGTCAGAACGCCACCACCAACCTTCAAACCATCGTCACCCAAGCTTTAAACCAACGACGCTGTTCAGCCGCCATTTTCATGGATGTTCAAAAGGCTTTTGATCAAGTCTGGCACGCCGGACTAGTGAGAAAGCTACTGAGCATCCGATTGCCAAACCAAATCATAAAATTATTATATTCCTACCTCACAGACCGATCGATCAGCGTCAAAGTTGGTTACAGCCTTTCCGATTCATTTACACCCCAAACTGGCGTTCCGCAAGGCTCGATACTCGCTCCACTATTATACTCAATTTATACGTATGACACACCAATTCCACGACATCCCCAAGACCATATCCAACTATATGCGGACGACACCGCTCTAATCATTTCTGCCCCTGACATTCGCTCTCTCAATAATCGATCCCAAAATCTACTGACCCAATTCTCAAATTGGTGCAGGAAATGGCGGGTGACTCTCAACCCTCAAAAAACCCAAGCCATCGTTTTCAAACACCCTCACACCTCGAGCGAACGACTTGTACCCAGAAACTTCCGCCTCGTGCTCTGGGGAGATCGACTCGAAATCCGCAGGGAAGTCGTTTATTTGGGAGTGAGATTCACTCACACTCTCAACATGACGGCCGACCTCATGGACACTTTGAATAAAGTCCGGCGGCGAGTCAACCTTCTCAAGGCGCTCGGCGGAAGCTTCGGACGTACTCATCCAACCACCCTACTTCATACGTATAAGACATATATCCGTCACATCATCGATTATAGAGCAAACGTCTATTGCGCCCTTTTCGACCACCTTGTAAAAATGCTCCTATCTTGTGAGCAATCTATTCTCAGATACTGCCAATATAAGGCACCCTACTCACCCAGTAACACCGTCTATACCAACATCGACATTGAGCCCATTCCGTCCCGTCTTAACACCCTACAAGCCCGATACGTTTATCGCACTATCGAATCGCGCAGCGACATCTCGAAAAACACCATCCTCACACCGTGGACCGCTAATAGACGGCCTCTTGGAAGAATACCCAAGAGGAAGCTTCCATTCCCCCCAGTACGGCTACTAGCCACGGCCTACGACGACCTCCCGGACATATACATTGACTACCTAGACCGATCCCCAATCTCAATCCGATAACCATTGCAACCATCACACATACAATTCCATATCTCTTTACACGATTCTCTTTTATATATATAACCTACAACTTATTATCTCCAAATACGCTCACTAGTCAACCCTTCTGACAAATCTTCTAACAACCCCACCCACCCGTCGGGTTACAGGTTTTCTGCGGTTTCCCTGTAACACGGTGAATCTATTCAACAGGATGAATTCTTTCACAAACCAAAAGGACCGACGGACCAACCTCTCATCGTAGGGAACAATGCAGCCGCAGCTGTACCCGCCCTCCCCCCCAACGAGATTGTTATTATTTCTTTTTTGAGATGCGAAGGAGACGCGAATGCTTTTCCTCCGGAACATCTTCTAGCAACAAGCCCACCCCCAAACCTCGATTCTTCCCCCAACTTTCTAAGTGACCAACTCAACCTCCCAATTCTTAACCAATTCACCACACTCAGTACAAACGCGCACAACCCCCCCCCCCCCCCCAACACACCCCCAACCCAGCTCTGCAGAGGAAATCAATCCTATATCAGGGCACACATCAAAACCAAACACCCCAACTACAACAACTACCACCCACCACAAACTACAACAACTACCACCCACCAAAAACTTCTTTCGAACTTCTCTCTCTCTCTCTCTCAAATGATTCATGAAAAAAATGCTGACAGAGCATATAATGGAGGGCTACAGTATTTATGGGCACAAAGGGAAGAAATGCTTTGCAAAAACAAAGCTCTTTGAAGCAGTAGTAGTTAAATCATGTTTTTTTATTTTGGAAAGTGGTACATATAAATTAATTTAATATAGCATGTTCAAGAAACAAACAACTTCACCTGTTCACTATTTTGTTTGGAATATTTCGCTTTTTACTTGTCTCCTATAAGATTTATTTTTGGAATTACTTGTTTGTTTAATTTCATGTTTTTAGTTTTAGTTTTTGGGATTATAGTTTGAATGGTATACATACATACACCAAAATCACAGTAGAATAGCAATTGCGGATTAAGAAAAAATATCATAATTATTATTGTTTCAGGTGCCATCCAAAAGTTGGACAAAAATATGACCAATAAAGAAATTGAATTAAAAACAGGCATTTCCTTAGCTGAATATAAAGAACGGCAGAGATCGATGGCAAAAAATGCTGTTTAGCATGGTGGGAATCACTGAATTTGGTATTCTCGTGTTTGAAAATGATCTGAGTTTCAGTTATGTTGTATGAGGTACTCGTACATCTTCTAAGTTTATGTAAGAATAAATTAAATATAACTTTGTTGTAATGTTTCTTGTCAAATGTTTGTGAGATTCAATCCAAACTCATTTGTTGTGCATAATAACTTTTTATTTATTTATTACGCTGATTAAAACAATACGGTGTTTCAAATATATGATTAATTTGACAGTGACTTATAGACCTCTCAAAAGTCAGTAATCTACAAAAAAACGCAATGTTGAGCGATTGGGCACATTATCCGGGAATGTCCAAGTACTTAACATACCGCCCACCTTGAAACCGTTGAATAGTTTGGATAAACAAATAAGTAAATAAACATGTATTCAAAAATTAAAAATGAACAAGAGTAATTTATAGAAAGTCCTGCAATAATAGCAGTATACATATTTCACTTTTAAATGGGAAGTGGACAGGCTTTAGCTATGGAGGGTTTGAATGTGCTGTTTGCGGTTTTCAATGTAACAACTCTTACAACACCGTCACTACCGGGATGAGTGTCAATTATTCGCCCCATGGTCTACTGAAGGGGATGTGGGTTGTCTTCCTTAATGATGACGAGTTGATTAACTTCGATGTCAGATGACTTCCTCCACCATTTGTTTCGGGAATGCAGCCCATGAAGTTATTCTGTGGTCCACCTGGACCAAAAAATCTTGAAACATCTTTGACAGCATATGGAACCCTATCAGTTTGCCAATGTTCCCATTAGTTAGGTCAAGCTCTGGTAGAGTATGAAAAGGGCCTCCAATGAGGAAATGAGCTGGGGTTAATGGTAAAAGGTCATTGGGATTATCGGATATTTGAAAAATAGGACGCGAATTCACACAAGATTTGACCTGTCATACCAAAGTGTATAATTCCTCAAGAGTAAGGATTTGATTTCTGATGACGCGTCTTGAGTGATACTTCACATTTTTTCATTGCTGCTTTCCAAATTCCACCCATGTGGGGAGAAGTGGGTGGTATAAAATGCCACGTTATTTTTAATTCCAACAATTCGTTGGAGATTTTTTTTATTTGTCGATTTCAAAAAATCTTGAAACATCTTTGTCAGCATATGGAACCCTGTCAGTTTGCCAATGTTACCATTAGTTAGATCAAGCTCTGATAGAGTATGAAAAGGGCCACCAATGAGGAAATGAGCTGGGGTTTGGTAAAAGGTCATCGGGATTATCGGATATTGGAGAAATAGGACGCGAATTCACATAAGATTTGACCTGACATACCAAAGTGTATAATTCCTCAAGAGTAAGGATTTGTTTTCCGATGACGCGTGTTATATTTGGTAACCCCGTATATGGTTCAACACTGTAGATGCTGACAGCGGACTTTATTATTTGTTTATTGTTGAATTATTATTGTACATATTTTTATTGCTGATATAGATAGTTTTGCTAGTTAATAAATTCATTTAACATATTCAGTCTGATGTTAACTGTTAAATAATAAAGATCGTAATAATAAAATAATATTGTTTAATCTAGTTTTTGAAAGTAGTTGTAATAAAGTAATAAAATTGTTTTTTAAAAATAAGTTCTCGATACGGAGACTTATAAGTGGCGCAGTCAGTAGGATTTTCGTAGGAACTCCATCGTGGACAATCCGTGAGTGTCAACTCTTTGACGGAAATCGAAACCAAACCAGTTCCAGTGGAATCCATCGTGGAAGCCAGGGGCATATCTTGAAGAAACCGTTGCTAGATACATTTAACGGATGTGGTAAGAATTTAGTTCATGTCAGACTCCTCTTCACCTATAGAATCCTTAAGTGAAATCGATAGCTCCGAAGAGTTCGATAACTTCGATAATTATTTTTCAAATTCAAACTTTATAGATAATAATATAATTAATAGTTTAAGCAATTTAACAATCAATATGCCGGTGCCAACTTTAGATATTAAAACTTTGTCTATTATTCCAAATTTTGATGGAAATGCAACTAAATTACATAGATTTATGAGTGTTACCGAATCTTTTCTAACTCATTATTTTGATAGAGAAAATTCACATAATTTTCAAAATATTCTTTTGCTAAATGGTATTCTTAATAAATAAGAAGGTAGAGCGGAAGAAGTGGTAGCTATAAGTGGTTCAAATAGTAATTGGACAGATATAAAAAACACATAAACACATTAATTTCAAACTTTGGAGATCAAAGGGATGAAAATTGTTTAAATCAGGACTTAGTAAATATGAGACAAAAAACCAATGAAACTAATTATCAATTTCACGAGAGAATTTTGCAGTTACTTAACACTATTTGTAATTATATTGATTTACATAGTCAAGGACTTGAAAGGGACTCAAAAAGATCATTCTTCACTAAACAAAGTTTAAAAACATTTCTCGCAGATTTAAAGGAACCGCTAGGTCCTATAATTCGAGCTATGAGACCTAATAGTCTAGAACAAGCTATACAATTTATAAGAGAGGAAGATAATATTAATTATATTCAGAAAGGCCAACATTTTTCTAATAACACAAATTCTAATAATAGTGTGAGGAAATCTAATAATAATTCAAGGTATCATAATTCAATGCCTCAAAATTATAGACAAAATTATTGGCAGTATCCTAACCAACCTCCTGTAAGAAACCCATCATATCAACAACCCTCAACGTCCCAACAATTTCCCAGAGGACCCATTCAAATACAATAGCATACAAATCCTCCTCATTCTCCTAAATATCCAAATAATAATCAAGTTTTTAGAAACCCCCAGAATGTATGGAAACCAAACCCGCAATACAAACCAAATATCCCTACCCCTATGAGTACTTCGACTAGACAAACTTCAAATCATTTCAGAAATCAAAATCATAACCGAAACCAAAAACCAAATTATATTGCCGAAGAAATATTTAATAGTAATACTTCAGATAATACTAGGGATGAAAGCGAAATAGCTCATTCTTCTAATCAAAATTACGAATATTATAGTGACGAAGTAGATGAAAATTATTCTGAAAATCGAAATTTTCAATTGGTTCACGAAATGGACGAAATGACATAATTGAATTAAATATTTCTACAAATAAACCAGAATTACCTTTTCTTAAAATTTCAAATCCTCCTCTAAAATTATTATTAGATACTGGTGCTACAAAATCATTTTTACGACCAGAAATTGCGGAAAAATATTATAAAGAAAAAATTTTCTTGGAACCTTTTACTGTTACAGCAGTGTATCAGTCGTCAACTCATCAACACTGTGCTAAAATACCTTTATTTTCAGAGTTTAAACAAAGTGGTAATATAAAATTTCATTTATTTGATTTTCATGAATATTTTGATGGTTTAATAGGGTCAGATGATTCAAAATTACTTAACGCCAAAGTTGATTTCGAAAAATCAAGTGTAGACACTCCATTTGCTTCTGTACCTATAAATTATTTTTCAAGTAACCGTAAATGTAGCTTTAAGACAAAAATAGAACCATATAGTAAAATTCTAGTTAATATTCCTGTATCGACATATAATGGTGATATTTTAATACCAAAGCAAAATATAAAAAACTGTGAAATTCCTTCTATTCTCACAACTGCAAAAAACGGATATGCAATTGTAGAAATTTTTAATATAATAATATATCTTTTTGAAAAAAGAAATTGCTTATTTAGGTCATATAGTACCACCGGAAGGAGTTAAACCCAATCCGGATAAAATTTCAGCTATAAAAAATTATCCAATTCCAAAGACTACCAGAGAAATAAAATCATTTTTAGGTTAGATTGGATATTATAGAAAATTTATTAAAGATTATACATGATGCTGAATTTAAATGTTGGTTTGAAACTTGTAAAAATCTTTTAGAAAACGAACCAATTTTACAGTATCCGGATTTTATTGAAGATTTCATTTTAACTACAGATGCTAGTAATATTGCTCTGGGTGCAATATTATCGCAGGGAACAGTTGGGAGAGATAGGCCCGTGTCTTATGCTTCTAGGACTCTTAATGAGTCAGAACAAAATTATAGTACAATAGAAAAAGAATTGTTAGCTATTGTGTGGGCTACAAAGTATTTTAGACCCTACTTATACGGTAGAAAGTTTGAAATTATTACTGATCATAAACCATTGAAGTGGCTTATGAATTTGAAGGAGCCAAACTCTAGGTTAGTGAGGTGGCGCCTCAAGCTGGAGGAATTCGATTATGAGATTGAATATAAACGTGGAGTAGCAAACAGTAATGCTGATGCTCTTTCAAGGGTAGAAATCAATTCCAAAGAAATATTTGAATATATGGAAAATTTTAATAAAGCTCTTTCAGAAGATCCACGAGATAATGATGAAAATGAATCTTTAATAGTAAACTTGGATGATAATAATGACGACAGGGAAGGAACAGACGATCTCACTGTTCATACCAGTAGAGAAGAGCCAATTTTAGGAATGACAATTACGGAAAAATGTGTAAATTCTTATGACCACCAAATCATAATAGATTTTGTTTTACATTCGGCAGCTAAACCTAAAATAGAACAAATTTTCAAATCAAAAAAACGATTACATGTTCAAATTGCATTAAATAATTTACAACAAGACATTATAAATTTATTTAAAAACTATGTAGATCCAAAATACACTTATGGTATATATTTCTTGAAAGAAGGACCCATATCACGTATGTTAGAGATATTAAGAGAAACGTTCAAAAATTCGGCTTATAAGTTAATACATTGTAAGTTAAAATTGACAGATATAGATGAAAAAGACGAACAGCATGAGATTATTCGACACACTCATGAAGGTGAAACTAATCACCGTGGCATAATTGAGACAGAGACAAGAATAAAAAGAACTTGTTATTGGCCTAGTATGAAAAATGATGTAACAGATTTTAATAACAAATGTGAAATATGTCAAACTAATAAATATGATCGTAATCCTCCTAGACAAAAATTAATGATCACTCCGACGGCATCCACACCGTTTGAAATTATTTATATTGATTGTTTTTCAGCACAAAATCAAACATTTTTAACATTAATAGACAGTTTTTCCAAATATGGGCAAGCTTATCCAATTATGTCTTTAACAGGAGTAGAAATTATTAAAGCATTATTAATTTTTATGACTCATCATGGTAAACCGACATTAGTAATTATGGATAATGGTAAAGAACTCAAAAATTCATTGTTACAATAATTTTTTGATGTGCATAAAATTAAAAGTCATTATGTCTCTTCCAACAGTTCTCAATCGAAAGGTGCTATAGAACGTTTTCATTCCACAATAATCGAACATTTAAGAGTTATTAGAGCAAAAAATGAAATTAATATATTAATGGATATGCCTTATGCAATTTTAGCTTACAATAATTCAATTCACTCTGTAACTAAACAGAAACCTATAGATATTATAAATGGACATTTCGATTCGGAAGAAATTTTCGATATAGATATTGACAAAAAATTAATTAATAATTATATACACGAACATCGCGAGACAACCGTAGAACTTTATAAAAAACTGAATGAACGACTTATAACAGAAAAAGAAAAAACAATAAATTACCATAATAAAGACAGGCACGAACCTTTAGAGTACGAAGCGGATACAGACGTTTATCGCAAAAATACAACACTTATTAGAAATAAATTGAATCCAAAATTTAATAAAGATAAAATCAAAGAAAATAAAAACACTACGGTAACAACAACGAGAAATGCAATTTTACACAAACAAAATTTAAGACGACCAAAAACTAACACGACAAAACTTTTACAGGATGCCACTAATCCTTATGACCCTGGTCCTACAACCAGTAAAACCCCAGGAAATTCGAATGATGAACCTGAACAATTATCCTGGAATACTTCCTCATTTATTAGGGCCCACTGAAGTTAAATCTAGTATTCATACATTTCTTCATTATTATGATATTTTACCAATTAGAAATGAAATTCAAATTTTAAAATTAGCTTTCAAAAATGTAACAGAGGCTATTCAAATTGGCCTTAGTTATCCATATCATATAGAATAGAAAATTTTATTAAAGGTGTTTCTTATCAATTAAATAGTGCAGAAAATAAATTAAATTCTTTAATGCCTTCTATTAGGGTCAAACGAGGTCTTTTCAACGGACTTGGCAATGTAATAAAAGTCATTTCCGGGAACTGCTGATGATGCATTACGATATGATGAAGCGATTTCAACACTACAAAATTCTCAACAGGAAATTGTAAACAATCTAAATCAGCAAATCTCACTTACAAGTGATATAATTCAAAACTTTAATGAAACAATGAACTTAATAAAACATAATCAGGATATCATTTTTTCAGGAATAGAAAAAATCAGAAATTCGCTTAATACGTTTATTTTTGAATTTGATGATTATTTACAAACGCGAAATATTTTAGATCAGTTAAATCTGAGTATAAATATAATTTCACAAATATTAGGGGAAATAGAAAATGCTATAGCATTTGCACGCCTTGGTATACTTCATACAAGTATAATTAAAATTGAAGAAATGGAATCAATGGTATATACAGTTTTAAAATTTCATACAGTAGATGAAATACTTTTTCAAAATTTAGAAAATGACACTTATAAATATTATGGAGTATTAGATGTAGAATCATATTACTCAGGCACAAAGATTATTTTTGTTATTCACTTTCCTATAGTATTACCTGATATATATTCTTATTATAACCTTTATTCCATACCTACCCCAAATTCTACTACGATTATCCCTCGTAATACCTATCTGATAATGAATGACGATTTCTACCAATACATCCAACAACCCTGCATCAAGCTAGAAACCAGCCACTACTGTCCAGATGGAAGAATGTCCAGGGGAGTGGAGAGCGAAGATTGCGTACTCGAATTACTATAGTTACAGCATCCCAAACCCAAGAGTTGCCAAAGAACCCCAATCAAAATTTCAAGATATCTAGTTCAACAAATTGATGACGATCACTACATTGCTATTTTTATTAATCGAACCAAGATAGAAACACGATGTGGAAGAAATGACTTCACATTCCTAAAAGGAAATCTTCTCATCAATGTACTTTATAAATGTGAATTTATTTTAGAAAACGAAAATTTTATTAATGAAAAATTTATAACGAAAGGTCAACCTCTATTGCTGCCTGAAGTTACCATAGATTATCCAAGAAAAGAAGAGGAACTACCCGAAATACATTTAGAAAATATACAACTAGATGACATCCATTCACTTCAAGAAAAACAAAAACAAATTAAACCAATGGTCTTGAAACATCTCAACGTAAACCCAGTTTCACCCTGGAATATAATGGCGTATATTATAATAGCCATTTTAGTATGTATCTACGTCGCAACAAAAATTAGACAACTTTATGAATTAACCACAGAAGCTTCCATAGAAGAGGTAGAAGATGAAACAGTCCATCCTGAGCCACAACCAAGGGCATTTTTCACTCCTTGAAATATGCCAAACTCCAAGGGCGGAGGTGTTATATTTGGTTACCCCGTATATGGTTCAACACTGTAGATGCTGACAGCGGACTTTATTATTTGTTTATTGTTGAATTATTATTGTACATATTTTTATTGCTGATATAGATAGTTTTGCTAGTTAATAAATTCATTTTACATATTCAGTCTGATGTTAACTGTTAAATAATAAAGATCGTAATAATAAAATAATATTGTTTAATTTAGTTTTTGAAAGTAGTTGTAATAAAGTAATAAAATTGTTTTTTAAAAATAAGTTCTCGATACGGAGTCTCGCGTCTTGAGTGATACTTCACATTTTTTTATTGCTGCTTCCCAAATTCCACCCATGTGGGGTGAGCGGGGTGGTATAAAATGCCACGTTATTTTTAATTCCAACAATTCGTTGGAGATTTTTATTATTTGTCGATTTCAAAAAATTGTAATTTCTACCGATCTCATTCTTTGCTCCTACAAAATTTGTGGCGTTGTCTGAATAGATGTTTGCGACCAAGACTCTTCTTGAAACAAATCGCTAAAAGGCATTTAAAAATGCTTGAGTCGTGAGATCGCTTACCACTTGTATATGTATTGCCTTTGTGGCGAGACAAACAAAAACACAAAGATATGATTTCAAAAATGTTTTTGTGCGCGTGGTATGCATTTTAATAGTGGGTGGGCGGGCATAATCAACTCCACTGTTTAAAAATGGTCTAGAGGGGGTAATTTTCTCGCGGAGTAATTTTCTCAATAAGGTTTCGATACTACGAGGGCTACACCAAAAACAAATTGTACATTTTCGTAACACTCTCTTTACATTGTTTTTTCTATGTATGGGCCGAAACTCTGTTCTAATAGCGGCAAGTAAAGCTTGAGGGCCTGCATGTAACATTTTTTTATGGAAATGGGAAATTATTAAATCAGTGAGTGGATGTTTATTTGGTAGAATAAGAGGATGCTTTTGTGAAAAAGGAACCGCTGCATTCTGGATTCTTCCGCCCACCCTGAGCAATTGGAATTCATCAAGAAACAGGTTCAAAGAACGAATTTTGAAAATAAGTATCTAAGTAATAAAGGTAATGCATATTTGGGAATTTAAAATAGTAAAATTCGTAGCACTATTCCATAATAAATAATATATTTACCAAAATGTTGAATAAAATCTTATTTTTCACTTTTGTGTTGGTCAAAAGTGGAACCGGTTAGTATATTACTTAAAGTGACCTACCAATAGTTGGTATATGAGTATAATAATTTTTTTCTAATTTCAATACTTAAAATGATTTCTCAATCACTCCACATTTAAGGTGTGAATTATTCTCCGTTCATCCATATTATATCGGATTATAACTTATCCATGAAACACATGCCAAGCAAAATCAACAAAAAAATTCTCAATTTCCGCTCAATCAAATTTCAGTCTAATAGTTTGACAATTGAACACGACCAGGATATCACAAAATACTGCAAACGGAAAACAGTATTTCAACTACTCTGCTCAAGTGAACAATTTATGAATCACGTTAATATACAGAAACACGCTCTAAATATTGAACCTAAACAAAAATGTTAACATTTTTCCAGCCCATAAGTTCAACACAACCGTCTTTCTAAACTATTCCGGTAACTTTATCAACACAAATGAGAACAAGAATGTTCCAAACACCCGCAACACATACCTAGAGAAAAATACGAAAACCGCGATTAACACATCAGGCCTTTCCCTAGATATCAAACGTTTCCTCATTCTCAACGCAAAATCGTCTCGTGTAGAGAATAATTCCACTATATCATTTCTAGACCTACAAATCACCCAAAACCTTGAACAAGGTATGTATTTCCTGTACTGTATACAGAACGCCTACCCACTTTACCTCAACGCAAAGTCACATAATAACTCTTCACAACTCAATTCAGTAGTAAATACACTGATATCTCGCTTTATCCAATTAACAGATATTCCGAACTCCACTTTGTCAAATAAGCTCTTCTCCAAAATGGCTACTCCTCCAACCACATTGATACGAAAATTCTAAAACAACTTCACATAACTCACCTTAACCAGAAACCGAAACAACATCTTCAAAAGTTTTTCTCTCTTACCTTAAAGGCTTTACCAATAAAATCAGCCGAATTTTCAAAACCGCCAAGATAAAGAACATTTCTACCAACGAGCAGAAACTTTTCCTTGTTCTTTTTGCCCTCGCTCCAACATCGGAGAAACTTCCAAGCAAAATTCATTTCCGAGCATACTAGCATTCAATTTCAAACAGAAATCGGGACACTAATCCAGCACCTCATCCAAACCTGCCATTCCATAGCTTTTTATAAAACAGAAACCATCGCCTCAGTCCCCCCACAAACCTCCAGATTCATAAGAGAAACCGAAATAGAATAGAAAAAATACCACACTAATTGAACATGAGAGATTACAGTCGACAATCCCATTCATGTATAATAATTCCCATTTGTGAATACAGAAATCGTAGTTTGCTGTCGGCTAAATAGGAAGGAAGAGAGTTTGCAAGTGGATAAAAATATCGGATAAATTACGTTACCGTAGCAACCCTAGCATTTAGGTACTGTCTGTTTACCAAGCAATGCACGTCAATTTGACAATTATATATAATAATTGTATTTTTAACAATTGTTCTTTCTAAACATTATGTTTCTACTCATTGTTCATTTAGTTTGTTAAATAAAGTTTAATTGAATTGAGTTTTTTATTCATGGAATTGTCTTACCAAATACCACGCGAGCTCAGATTTAGCAGGATATTTTTTCCGGTGGTTTTCTCATACTTACTTTCATTGGCAATTTAACTCGATCTGTTCAGGCAAAATCACTCGAGCTACGCTCACGTGATTTTGCCAGAACAGCTCTCGTTAAATTGTCAATGAAAGTAAGTATTCGAAAACAACCACAAAAAATATCCGGCTAAATCTGAGCTCTTGTGGTATTACCCCCGACAATTTAATTATATCATCACACAGAATGACTGTCCATTCCCAAAGCTCGCGCCAAATGAATCCATCCCGCGAAAACCTACCAATAACCGAAAAACGCTTCATCACCTCACCACTGAAGAATACATGGGAGTTATTGATAATTTTTAATTATTCGATGTAACAATTACAGCACAAAATATTTAATTTGTATTACAAGAGCTATCAGAATGTATTTGATGTTCGCAATTACTTCGAATTGGAAAAAATCAACTATACACTCCCAGAATTATGACGTCATTATTTTTCAATGAAAACATCTCATGAAAATTAGTCTTACAAAATTGATTGATTGAATGTGTCATTGTGACATCGAAATTATTTTTATTTCTCTCATCACAAAATCTCAGTCTGTTTACATTTCAATTTCAAGACATTGAGAAAATGGTGCCACCAAAATTGGTAATACGAAGTTTATCAACATTATTTCAACGTGAAGATATTACAATCATTTCAATTGCTATTCTGTGTTTCTTGATAGCTTGGGTGGCTTTTGCAAAATTTATACAAATTTTAATTTCATTATTATGGCCTGCAGTTGCGGTAACTCTAGTTATCTACACAATACCAGTTATTTACGACAGCTTATTGTATAAAGGTAAGGAATTGAAAGAAAAAGAAGTTTCTAGATATTGGCAGAACATTCGTTCGAAATGAAATTCCAATCTATACATAGCTTCAAAATAAGAGCGTTATACAAATCTAACCATATTAGATTGAATTAGAACAAATGCATTGATAGATACATGTTTTAAATAAGTAAAAATGTTTAGTCATATAATCACCTCCTTAAGATTGAAATTACCTAGCTGTATAATAATAAATTTGATTTCCAAGGAAAAGTCGCGTTTTTCTATTTTTAAAAAGTTTACGTGTCAATTTTCGAACCTACCCCTATTCCCAACAACTGTTGATTTCAGTATTTCATAATTTATTTGAAAAAAGTTATTAACCCAAGTTTTTCCCGAATAATGTACAACGTCGCCAAATTGAAAATACATTACAAATTGGGTGAATTTTTTTATTATGTTTGTCATCAGCATCAATGCGGAATGCTGAAATTGATTGTAATTTATTATGTCTGTTAGACAACTTAACATAGTTCTATGATCCGGAGTTCCGATTTCTTATTAACATATGTATCAAGGTGAACATAGTTACAATATTTATTGGCAACTTCCCATTTTTCAGACTATTTGATGAAACCACTGATAACACTGAAAACCAGATGAAATAACTGTATTTAATTGGAAGATGAAGATTATTGAAGCTAAAAATTATATTGTTATTACAGTGGAACATATAAACTGGCACTAAAAAATTCTGAAAAGGAAAAGTTATGGATAAGCTTCATGTAATCTACTGGAACTAAATCAGGGCAATGAAACTTTTATGCTAAGGGGGAATTTCGGTCTGGACACTTGACTACTAAAACTGCAGAGTTATTATTACAGGAGAAGAAGAGGTGAATTATAAGCATTACCTGATGGTTGAATACAAATCATAAAAAGTGTTGTTCAGAGGAGTAACAATTGAGAAGGCCAAGTATTCGAATTTGATATTACATGGACAACTATAACAAACTTGCAGAATTTGCCAATGATGTCTATTTTATTCTTAAACATCGAAATAATTTCATTACCGCAAAAGTCAGGAATTGGGAATGCTTTATAATAGTAAACGAAGTTTGTAAGTACTTTTCGAATATGACATAAAATACAGGGTAATAGCATTCAAAATAAATGAAGAAATTTTGGGCGCGAATTTTGTTCCACTGAATATACAATATGAAATTTATCAAATACCCGATGAGTTGCAACAAAAACACCTAGCGATAATCTTTAAGCATCAAGGTATCAATCATCATTTGTTGATTTTAAATAATACAGTTTAACGATTTCGTTAAGAGTTTCACATAAAACTGTGCCATATCTTTGAAAGTACCCTGCAGATCCTAGTAAAACTATATTGCTGTAATAGGAGAAGTGAACTAAATTGAAATTCAAATTTATATAGTGTGTCCTATTGAGAAAAACAGAACTTCGATATGATGTGACCTTATGAAATACCTTGATCATTACTATATAATTTTGAAATATGAACGTCTTGGCTCTCCATAACTTTGTCATGAAACTTTTCTTCATTTCTGTTGATACAACCGTGAAATTGAATTCGGGAGTATAAGTTGATCACCCAGTATATTGATATCATTAAATTCATTCTCGACAATATTTTTATGTTGTTCTGGTTATATCCCACCCTATATTGATAATCGAATTTTGCACATGAATTCTTATTCGGGGCATTCATCATAAGACTATTTAGAATTATATTGCTCAATACGGTCGTCGATTGAGTGAGTTCAATTCATAATAGTGAACTGAAATAATGAAAATTATTATAACAGGTAAATTTAGGAAATTTTGTAACATTAATAGATGTGCGTGAAATTGCCCGCTGTATTTTCTGAGTTCATCCGAACTGTCAGTGCAGAACATCTATATTTTCTTACATTTTTATTCTGTTAGTTCAACTCATGATCACATAATTTCATCAAATATTTTCCATGCATTGGTAGTTGAAAATAGAAAAACTGGCTATTTAATTGTTATGAACATCTTGCGTTGTTACTCTGTATCATTTCCAGAAAGAAATAGATAAACTTTGGAAATTAACGTGGAAAGCAAAAATTAGAGAAAATACTAACTACTGATGAACGTCATAATTCGGAATGAGTTTTTCTGTATAATTTTGATTTAGCTAAAGATGTATTGATGCGTTACTTTTTGGAGGTAAGGTACAAACCCAGCCAAGAAATCTGAAAATACTTTCAATTTATTATCATCAGTGATCTCCTGATTTTAATTATTTTGAGTTCACGTAAAATTCGTCTATTGACAAAGGAAATAAGAATTTATTCTTCCAAAATTCTAAGCAACTCTATTAAACTATTGAATTTATGGTATTTTTCCAAAATATACGAAGTTCTCAGAATCTGTGGCAAAATAGCGTTACACCCTATTACCCTTATTGTAGGCATTGACGTCTGCTCCATTTTCAATTAAAGCGGCAACAATTGCGTCGTAAATTTCCTCTTGCTTTATGCATACAGCCAACAATAGGGGCGTGTTTCCGCTGCTGTCTGTGTGATTGACGTCACAGCTGTTTTTTAAAAATTCTCGAACTGCTTCGATATCACCGCTGCGGACTGCATCGTGAAGAGATGAGTGTACATTCTGAAAAGAAAAATATTGGAATGAATTGAGAAGTGATAATTTTGTATGTAGTCACTATTATTAAGAGAATCGCTTGGTTTTGTGGTGAAAATAATGATTTTGAATTTAATCTGGAAGAAATGTTGTTGACTGGCTATGCAACAACGAAATAACACTTCTTAAGGTAACATTCTATTATCATTATCACTATTATAATAAAACTGAGTAATGAGAATGTAGAAAAATTGGAAAATATTCTTCTAGGTCATCTTTAAAAAGAAAATTGATTATAGATGATACTACCTATACAAAAATTCATTTCGGATTGAGAAATAAAAGGATATTCCCTTTTCTGAATATACTTTGCCATTATATCTATGGTAAAATTCAAAAATACGACTCAAAACGCATTTGAATGCCAATAAAAAAAGAAAGTGCAAGTCAGTTTTGAATAATGCAGATAGAAATCAAGTATTTATCAGAATTTCGGTACTGAAGAATGGAAGAGGAGACTAATTGAATCGGTGAGTGGAAGGAGAGTTTAAGTGCAAAAATACAAATTTTCAGGAAATGAAAAAATTATTTAATTTGTTAACTGACCATATTATACCTTTGGTGCCCACAGCAAATTTGTTTACAATGTTACAAGAAATTGTGTCCGGATAATAAAAAGTGTATGAAGTTTTTGAGAATAAAGCTATGGTCAAAATTATGAAGTGGACTTGAACCGTTCTTCCACTCAATTTCCAAATTTTGACTCAGATTTAGACTTCTTTTTTTTTTTTCTATTTACAAGCAAGTCGCATCTACCACTGGGGTAATTAGCGACACAAATATGGGTTGTTTATAGTTTAGTTAAAATGTTAATGTCACTTAGATATTTAAAAAGGTTCTGTGTATTACAGTTTTCGCCAAGAACTTGGTCTAAATTGTTGCTAAGGTTGTTATCTTGTCTTGATTGTTGGAATTTTGGGCAATCGGTTATTAAATGTTTGACAGTAAGCTGGATCTTGCATAATTCACATTTTGGGGGTTCACTTTTAGTAATTAAGTAACTATGAGTAAGTTTGGTGTGGCCTATTCGTAACCTAGTCAGTTTAACTTGAAGCGATCTTTTGTTTGTTGGCTGCGCTCGAGGTTTCACTTCCGGTTCCACGTCGCGCAGTTTCTATTGGGACGATTGCCACTCGATTTGCCACAATTTTAGCACTTTTGATTTAAGTAGCGGTTTTATGTCGTTATACACTACCGTTTGCACTTCACTTACGGTTTCACTAATTGCTGCTTGTCGTGATTTGCGATCGGCTTCTTCGTTTCCTTGAAGGCCAGTATGAGAAGGAACCCAAAGTATTTCCACAAAGTTATTGGAATGTTGCAACTGCGATAATTCGACTTTAATTTGGAGGGCTATTGGATGTGTGGGATAAAGTTGATTGATAATATGGATTGAGTTAAGAGAGTCTGTTGTTATGAGGGATCTTGAAGTATTTTTTGTTTTTATGTGAATAAGTGCTTGAAGAATGGCGTATAGTTCTCCAGTGCAGACGCTGCTTATTTCGGGTAACTTGAATTGTAGTGTACTGTTTTGCATGATCACTGCCGCGCCTACACCATCAGAGGTTTTGGATGCGTCTGTATATGCGAGGTGAAATTGTGGATATTTGTCAAGTATGGAGGCAAATGTTTTCCTAATTAGAGTATGGGGGGTTTCTAATTTGTTGAATTTGCACAGTGAAGTGTCGCTGGGAGGGATATTGATCGACCATGGAGGGGGAGTTTTAATTTTGTTGGAAAGGAAGCGGGGACGTTTGATTTGGAGTTCTGTGAGAATTTTACTAGCTCTTGCATAGAATGGTGGGTCTGTTTTGATATTTGCCGAATGTAAAGTTTTGTAGTGCTTGGTCAGTATGTTAATGTAGACTGGATTCTGCTGGTTTGTGCTGATGGATAGTGCGTATGAAGCGGCAAGGTATTTTCTCCGGAGTTATAGAGAAGGTTCCCCGGTTTCGCACTGTAGGCTTTTTATTGGACTTGAACAGAATGCTCCTGTTGCTATTCTTAGTGCTGTAATTTGGATGGTTTCGAGTTGGTTTAGAGTAGTTTTTTTTGCTGTTGCGTATACTATAGAGCCGTAGTCTATCTTTGATCGAATGAGTGCTTTATATATGTGCATTAGACAGGTATAGTCAGATCCCCAGGATTTGCTTGAGAGTGTTTTCATAAGGTTTATACCGTTTTGGTATGATTTTTTAATATGTAGTATGTGTTTCTTCCAGCTGAGTTTTTTGTCAACAATCATTCCAAGAAATCTGATGTTATCGACATAGTTTAGGAAAATGTTGTTAAGTTTGAGTTCAGGAGACACAGGATTGTGTTTTCTAGAAAATAATATGCATTTGGTCTTCTCTGTTGAAAATTGCAGTCCCGTGAGTTTAGACCAGTTTTGAAGTTGGTTTAATATTTCTTGGATTTGTTTCTGCATTGAGTCGATGTTCTTACCTTTGGAGAATATTACCAAATCGTCAGCATATAACCTGCCTTTGACTAGTTTGGAATGATGGTTTAATATGTCGTTGACCGCGGTCAGGAAAAGTGTTGAACTAATGACTGATCCTTGGGGAGTCCCGTTAGTTTGTTGTTTTAGAGTTGAAGTTGTGTTATTGGTACGAACACGAAAGAAACGATTATTAAGAAAATTTTGTATGAATTTTAGGATGTTTCCTTTGATGCCCCATGAATGAAGAGTTTTGATAATGCCATGACGCCACGCTGTATCGAAGGCTTTTGTGATATCGATGAAAACTGCAAGGCAATCTTGTTTATTCGCGAAAGATTCGTGGATTTTGGATTCCAAATCAATGAGATTGTCTAATGTTGACCTGTTTTGACGGAAACCGCTTTGTTCTTGTATTAAAAGGTTTCTGTCTTCTAATGTCCACAATAGTCTTTTGTTCATGATTTTTCCCATTATTTTGCTTAGTGCGTTGGTAAGAGATATTGGTCGGTATGAAGTTAACTTAGTTCTTGGGTAGTTTGCCTTTGGTATGGGTATGACGATTGCCTTTGACCACGTGGATGGGAAAATATTTTTTGTCCAGATTAGGTTGAATATTTGGAGAAGGTATGACTTGGCAATATGAGGGAGTTTTTGGAGAAAGATTAATGGAATATTATCAGGTCCTGGGGCAGAATTTTTGGTTGTGTCTAAGGAAAAATTAAGTTCGTCTATAGTTAACGGGATATTTAGTATGTTGTTGTCATGATCATCGTAATCTAAGAATTCGGCTTCTTTAGTAGTTTTAAATTCCAGAAATTCTTGTGAGTAGTTTGAGTTGCTCGAGTTGTGCTCAAAATGTGTTGCAAATAATTCGGTCATGTCTTCGTTAGTTGAGACTGTGCTATTGTTGTGAGCTATACAAGGAATTTTTGTAAATTTGTTTTTTCCTAATATTTTTCTTAGATTTTGCCATACGGTACTTAAAGGTGTAGAGCTGTTTATGTTGGATGCGAACGCTTTCCAGGAGTTTTTTCTGGCATTCTTTGTGATGTATCTTGCTTGGGCTCTTCTTCTCTTATAGTCTACTAGGTTCCCCAGTGATTTATTTCGTTTTAATTTATTAAATGACGCTTTGTATTGTTTAATAGCTTTATCGCATTCAGTATTCCACCACGGCAGGGGTGTATGTTTTTTTAGTGCTTTTGTTTTTCCTATAAATTTTTCTGCTGCATCGGTGATAATTTTTGTGAATGAGTTCAAAATGTTGTCGATGTTATGGTTTTCTAGATTAACGGGAAGTAGAGCGACGTTTTTTTCAATGTAATTACTGAAATTTGGCCAATCAGCATGTTTTATTTTCCATTTTGAAACAGTAGGGTATGTAGTGACGGAGTTTTGATCGGAGATCGTGATTTTGATTGGATAATGGTCGCTTCCATATAAATATGGTATAGTGTCCCAGGAAACTAGAGGTGAGATAGTTGGATGGCATATTGATAAATCGATTGCTGATTTCGTGCTTGTATGAACATTAACTCTTGTAGGCCTACCGTCATTTAAAATATTTATATTATGTGCATCTAGGATGTTTCCGATTGTTCTGCCTTTAGCGTTAAAACCTGTTGATCCCCAAATAGGATTGTGGCTATTAAAATCACCCAGTAAAATTAGAGGTGATGGAACTTGTGACAAAATCTTAGTGATGTCTTGTGAGGTAATTACTTGATCAGGAGGGATATATATGTTGCAGATATTAATTGTTTGAGGAATTTTGATAGAAATTGCTATTGCTTCTAAGTTTGTATTAAGTGTTATAGTGTGTGCTTCGTATGAAGTATTTACATAGATGGCTACGCCTCCGCTTGCTTTTCCCGCGTTGTTTCTGTTTCTGTAAAAACAGAAATAATTGTTGAAGTTGTGATTGTGTTGTCCTTTGAAATTAGTTTCTTGAAGACAAATAATTGATGGTGAAGTTTCGTGTATAAATATTTTGAGCATTGAATAATGGGTGTAAAACCCATTTATGTTCCATTGCAATAAATTGAAGATAATATTATGCCAGTTCTGTTAGGGATTCCTGAGATGTGGCAAGGGAAACGTCAGATTCGGCATCTTCACCTGATTTTGAAAGCTTCAGTTGTTTCATAATTCTCTTTTTTGTTTCAGTGCATTTGGTCTTTATTTGGCGGTCAGAGGTATATGAATGTATTTTGGTTAAGAGTTGTAATAGTTCTAGTATATCAGAGGTATAATCTTTTGCTGTACTGAGAGGGTCCACTGATCCTTGTACGTTCTCAAAAAAGTCGATTGTTTGTTCGAAAGATATTATTTGAGTTTCATTGTCGAATAATTCTTTGATAGGTGCCATTTGATTTCCCAGTATAATAGTTGATTTAGAAGTGGATTTCGCTTTTTTATGTTTTGCATCTGGTTTACTGAAGCTTGTGTAAGATGTTGTAGTATCGGGAGGAGGTGTTATGATTTCGGTAATATTTCTTTTCGAATCTGCTTTATTTTTTGGGTTTTCGATGTCAGTAGCCGTCGATGTTTGTGGAGAATTTGATATTATTTCTAGGGATCTTTTGATGCCATGTGTTTCAGCAAGGTGAGTGATATTCGAAGCTGTGGTAGCTGTTGTTATATTTGATTCGATGGGCATGTTGGTTGAAATTGAAGATATATTTGTTAGTGGCTCAGCGCTTCGCTCGTTTACTGAGTTTAGAGTATATTGACTGGTTGTAGTTGTTGAGTTTGGTGAAGAAGTGTCGTCTGTTGGTTGGGGAGGCAACTTTGAAGTGCAAGTGCTAGATAAGTGACCATGTTGTTTGCAATGATAACACAAATTATCTACAGCGAGAAAAATACGGTATGTGGTGTCATCATAAGTTATCAAAACTGAGTCTGGTATTGGAATTGTGGGAGGTACAATGTATACTTGCCTCCTGAAACTGAATATGTGTTTATAGTCGGGGTTGGTGGTGCCTATTCTTAAAAAGGAAATTGCAGAAGACAGCTTGAAGCCGAGTTGTTGAAGTTCCCTCTGTAGTACGTCGTGTGGAATGGTGGGACATACATTGGATAAAAGTAGCCTTTCGTTTGGTGTGATAAGTCTGCGTGCTTGTATCACTTCGTTATTGATCTTTATGCGCCCATCATGTTTAATGATAAAATCATCTACGATTTCCTTACTTGAGAGGTAAATACATATCCGATTGTTTGAGATTCTAGATGTGAATAATATGTTTTTCGGACTTATCGTGGAGCCAATAGCCAGGAGATATTCTTCTAATTTAATATTGTTTAGAGAACTAAAAAAGATGGCTTGAAGTTTAGATGGGAAAGTGGGTATGGTAGGTTGTTGAGGTTGGCTAGCTACTTTGGAGTACGAAGGTTGAGATGAAGGTGGAGGTTGAGGTAAGACTTGTTGTTTTGGTATCGTTGAATGTTGAGTTGGATTTGAGTGTTGAGCTGAAGGTACATGTTGAGATAAAGGTGACTGATTATTGATGTTGTCGCTGGTTATAATATTGTCGGTTTCCATGTTCCGCTAAGGTTCGTTTTGCCTGAATACGGCTCTGTCCCGCATCGGACTCAACTGATAAGGCTGGTAAATGGTACGATACCGGTTTTAATTGTTATTGAATGAATGTGTTTATGTTGAAATATAACACAATTTCTTAATAAAAAAGCAAATTTAGGCTTACTTTGTTAGTCCATGTCATTCACTATGTAGTTATGATCACTTGTATACTGTTTTCATTTAAATTATTCATGATATTTCACTGTGATGTACGAATTTCTCGGAGCTGATTTTAATAACACGTTGTGTAGTTTTCGATCAGGACCGACTCCCAAAATTTAGACTTCTCGTATCTATCATTGTTGAAAACGTGATAATTTGAAAGAAAAAAATTATTTCTCATCAAAATCAACAGACTTGGTGTTCCAGGATGTAATATGATATTATTCATTCACTGGGAACTTTTTAACTCAGATGTGAATGTGAAGATTTCGTTGTGATGTAGTCATACGTTACTAATACATTCGACGGCACTTCAACATTATTGTCGAATGAATGATCACAGGTTATGGGGAAATTAAGGAGACTTTGCTCCTTACGTAAAGTATCTGCAATTCAATGAATAAGTTGCTTTATTCATGTTAAAATACATAAGCAATATGGATTGAAAGAATCTGTCACGCAGGTTCAAGGTTGATGTTGAAAAATAAGTTAATAGTACAACATATTCTTTTGTAATCACGTCAGAACACAGGAGGTAGAATAATTTGCGTAGTCTCTCAATATTGCTGAAAAATGTGTCAAATCAGCGGATTGACGTAATTAGTGTTCACTCTTCCATTTTTCATGTATTGCTTCCACATGGCTTGTATTTTACTTTCATCAATTTGGACATTGTTTTGTTATTACTTTTATTGTGATTTGCATTCATAAAATCAATTATTTATATCGCTAACAATAAAAAAATCTCAATTCACTATTTTCTTTGTTATAGCTGAATACTAAATATGAGCTTCATATGCTAGTGTGAAATTCTGTTATTTTATTTCTACTTTTCTTATATTCAGATACTTTTCCATCAGTTGACTCGTTCCCACTCTCCACCTTTCTTTCCAGTCCCAATTTGCTACTTTTTCCTCTCCTGCTGCTTCCTAGTTTTCAACTCTCATTTTTGTTTTTTCGATTTAATATACTCGACATCATTACTTTCTTCTCCTAATTTCTAGGTTGTCCTTATTTTTAATAAGCTTATCGAATTTCAGTGTACCAAGTTGTTTTTCTTCATTTGTTTATCTATTTATTCCAGATTCTTTCAATTGTTCACTCTTCCATTCATTTTTAATTCTTCTCAAGGAGATTTGTCTCTGGTGACAATGGTGAGCTCTCCCCCTCACCAATATTCTCTGCTTAAAATGATATTTTGATTTCACTATCTAACTGTTTTTGAGTTTGCTTCGTCACTGACATATTTAGGATTTTCAGAAATGCGAGCCGTGGTTCCCTCTGAATAGCAAACCAACATCTTATATTGTACCCATTACCTTTATGGAGGTCGAATCATTCAACAAATTATTGTTGAATGATTTTGAAAATAACAATTTTTAATTATTGCATGTATGATAAAAAATTATTACCTCCGTGAAAACAAGTTAGAATAACTTGGTGCTTATGAAATTCAATTTAATAGCTATACTGACAATCCTTTATTGATTTATTACTTATACCTGCGAGAATTATGAGAGAACTAACCAAACCTACACAGTTTGTATTTACTGATAGTCTTCTGATTTAAATAGATAAAATGTCAGCAATAAAATAGCCAAAATGTAATTCTCAAATCTTCATTCAAAGTATTGGAACTAGATCAGCTGCACATATTTTTCACTGCTACAAATGTCTTACGTACAACGATGATTCATTTAAGCTATAATTTCATTTGAAACGGTTCAGTTTGATATTATAATCATGCAAGCGATGTAGTATTTCTCATGTGCACTGAAATTGAATTGTTTATACAGTTTTCAACTATTCTGTAAATATTGGTTCATGTTTCAAAGGTTACTCTATCACCGTTATTAATATAGCGTATTACAGAACACTTGTATTTAAATGAATGTCCAATCATCAAAACCTTTGTACTAGCTTTAGCCTTAAGTTGTTATCCAGATGATTTCTATAAGATTTGTTACATATTGCATTATTCGGGGTTTTATTTATTCGCAACAATATATCTCATATACCCAATAACTAATACCTTTATTCGAATATTTTTCCAATAATAACAAACTTAGACCCATTGTTGGAATATACAGGATGTCCCGGGACTAATGGGAAAAAAGTCAGGAGCGTATAATCTGAGCCAAAATAATGTTAGTACTTCATATAAACTTTTTCTATGCAGGCCCTCGTTTTCGGGTAATAGGCCTCCAAAGTTTTAATTTAGAATTTGGTTTTTATTTTTATTCTTTGTACTAGTTATTTGATCTTTATAAAATTTACGGCAAAGCTATATTGTACGTGTATGTTTATTTTGGAAAAGTAAACAGATTTATAGTAGTGCCTTGAAGCCAGGGACGGACTACTCGCAATGGTTAGTGGTCCAAAAATTTTGCAGGGATGGCACACCCTGTATGAAATTATCGAAATTCACTTCCCCACACATTAAGCTAACGAAAAGGTACTCTTGCTGGAATTCGATAAAATAAGCCGTTTGGCTAATATTTACTGTTTTATTAATGCACTACATACAAATTTACTTAACTAACTTATTAATACGATGTCGAATATTTACCTACAGTACTACAAAAACATAATTTGATGATAGCAGGTTATAAAAACATTAGGAACTTATTTAATGGGAATTTAATAGGTACGCAAACAACGTAATTAGTTGCTTTTAATCAAAATTACGAACTCAGCATCATTCAATCATTAAGAAAACCTAAAAAACACAAGTTATAAAACATTGGACTAAAACTAATTCCTAAACAACAACAAAAACTAACGTTATTCTAATAAATGTTCAATATGAGCTTCTCCTACTTCCACGCACATTCTAAGTCTACGAAGGTTGTTTCTTTGCACTTGAAAGAGCAATCCCACATTATTTCTAATAACACTGCAGTGTTACACAATTCTGTCTATTAAATCTTGCCTTGTTTGCACAGGTGTTGCGTATACCTTACTTTTGAGATAACCCTAGAGAAAGAAATCCATAGGATTAACGTCTGATCGCGGTGGCCATTGAAAAGGGCCTCCACGACCAATCCATCTATTAGGAAACCTTGTGTGTAAATGCTGTCGTACATCTACACTGAAATGAGGAGGGTCCCTAATATGCATGAACCATAAATTCCTACGAGTTTGCAGTAGCACATCATCAAACAGGTTCCATAACTCATTTTGGAAAAACTCCAAATATCTCTGGCCGGTCAAAGTACCGTCAAGAAAGTATGGCCCTATCAAATGATTGCCAACTATTCCTGCCCAAACTTTAACCATGAATCTATGCTGGCTCCTAGTTTGAATTTATGACTCCATCTCTGGTGAAACCGGATTCGTTCGTAAAGAGAACGTTACTAATAAATGTATTGTCTGCTTGTTGTTGTCGCAGAAACCACTGGCTATACTCAAGTCGTGAAGGATAATCAGCCACTGTCATACTGTGTACTTTTTTCATGTGAAAAGGATATAACAGCTGTTCTTTTAGGATGCGAGGAACAACTGATTTCGAGACGTTGATAATTTTCGTAAACTCGTTGATGGTTCATTATCAACTACATTTAACAAAAGTTTTCACCAACTTTCCAATTAATACGTCGTTAATCTTTTTTATTTTCTGCTATCGTTAAATTATTTTTTTGTAGTACTGTAAGTACATCTTGGACATCGTATTAATAAGTTAGTTTCACCTCGTGTACTTATAAAAATGGTGAATGCGTAAAATTGGTACGTAGTGCATTAATAAAACTGTAAATATTAGCCAAACGGATTATTTTATGGAATTCTAACAAGAGTACCTTTTCGTTAGCTTAATGTGTGGGGAAGTGAATTTCGATAATTTCATACAGGGTGTGCCATCCCTGCAAATTTTTTGGATCACTAACCATTGCGAGTAGTCCGTCCCTGGCTTCAAGGCACTACTGTATATCTGTTTACCTTACCAAAATAAACATACACGTATATTATAGCTTTGCCGTAAATTTTATAAAGATCAAATAACTAGTCCAAAAAATAAAAACCAAATTCAAAATTAAAACATTGGAGGCCTATAACTCGAAAACTAGGGCCTAAATAGAAAAAGTTTATATGAAGTACTAACATTATTTTGGCTCAGATTATACGCTCCTGACTTTTTTCACATTAGTCCCGGGACACCCTGTATAAAAGAAAATTATTTGTGCAGCAGTAATGCACGAACAAAAGGAACAGTGACATTGCAAAGAGAAATTTACTTAATTGAAAATATAACGGGGCAAAGGTAATCCAATCATGGTGAAGTGAATACAAATTAAAATCCTAAAAATTCGGGTAATCACATTCATACGATAACTTCCATAGTTCCTCAATAAAATCTCCATTGTTTTAAATTATCTCAAAAGGCAGTTGTATTCTTAATAATTCACATATTTTTTTCTATCAGTTTCTCGCCAATTTACAATAGACCAAATTATTTTATGTATCCCTACAAAGAAAAACGATGGAATTCAAGTTCATGTATTAGATCCGTCTCGCCCTATCCAGTTTTTGCCGTATTATTCAGTAGAGGTTTGTTGGGTCAATAGATAATGATGCAATCCATCCAGCTGAAACCATATATCATCCAAATTTATTTTGACATGCAATGAGACAACGCGTGCTTTCCAATGAAAAAAACATAACACATTAGCTCGTGGGACAAATTCTAAGCTATCTTAATGTGACGGTTATTTTTTTCAATTATGGCAGTAGGCTCATGATGATGGGACATTACATGGTTTCCACACATAAGTCTACTCCCAGCTACTTTATAAGTTCGGTATCCTGGTACCTCTCGATGCAGCTGAGGAAGCTTATAACGTTCCGCTACTTGCAAATGAGAGAAATAACATTCTGTTCTACCCTAGACGGCTGACATTTCCAGAATATTTTATTAGACCAAGATATATTGCATTCCTACTCACAATTGATAGTTCAAAATATATATTCTGAGAATATCAGAGATCTGCTTCCGGAAGGAACGGAAATTTTCCCTTTAAAACAGTTAGTTTTATAAATAAATGGCCTAATGATCTTGTTCTTCTAAACACCAGCACAAATATAGACTTACGCTACTATTCCATAATGATATAAATGGTGACAGGGGTTAATAAGATTGTAGAATAAATAATAGTTATTAGTGTTTTTAAATGAAACTCAAGGTGTCTAGTTAATTCCACAATATAATACAAGTTATTGAAAATTCTAAAAAATTGACAATTGTTTCGATAAATCAATATCATCGTCAGAATGACAGAAGTTACATTTCATTTTATGCCTACCTGATGTTTAGTAGTTAATTTTGGCTAGACCAAGAAATAACCTAACTTGTGATTGGCTTAATATATGTTTATAGAAAAAAGAAGAAGATGTGATATTACAAATATTGAATCTTAGATATTATTAGCCCTATGGTGATATCCTGGATATCATTTTTCCAATTAAGATCAGTATAACTGTGCAATGATATAGAAAACCAGGAAAACTATATCTGCTGATCTTTACAATTATCACTTAAGAAGACAGTTTATTAGTGGAGAATTCCCTAGATTTAACTGTTCATTGACAACTTCATATTGTGGGTTTCTTAAATGTCTTCTAATTTCCAGTTCTTCAAGGAAATCCAGTTCTTGTTTCTTTTCACAAATATGCAGTACCTCTAGTTCTGTGTTAGGTGTCAATGAATGATTGGTGTCAAGTAGATGTTTTGCGTAGTGGGATTTATCTGGTTGTTTTAATCTGTATGCTCGTAAGTGCTCACTGTATCGTACTTCAAAATTCCTAAGGGTCTGACCCATTACATTCTGGACATTTGAGTTTATATATACCTGACTTCTTTAATAGTGGTATTTTTGTTTTTACATTTAACAATTTTGTACTAACGTTACTTTCTGTTTTAAAAGAAATTGTTGCATTCGTTGCTGAAGATATTATCTTTGAAATATTATTAGAAATATTTCCTGCATATGTGATGGTTTTATAAGTTTTAATTTCATCAGCTTGTTTAGGATATATTAGTTGTAATGCCACTTTTTTCTCTTTTTTACTAATTAGCCTATTTATAATATCTAATGGATAACCGTTAGATGTTGCTATTTGTCTAATTGTATTAATCTCTCTATCAAAATTACATTTGTTCATAGGAACTGAAAAAGCTCTATGTATCATTGAATTATATGCCGCTAGTCTGTGTGAGACAGGGTGATTAGAATTGAATGGAATTGTCACATCAGTCTGTGTTGGTTTTCGGTAAATTGAATAATCAAGTACATTATTAACTCTTTGAATTTTTAAATCAAGAAAATTGATTGAGCTATTTTCTTCAATTTCTAATGTAAATTTAATTTTCGGGTGTAAATTATTGATGTGGTTGAAAAATACATCTAATTGTCGTTCACTACCCATAAAACAAGCTAATATGTCATCTACATACCTATACCAAAATAAAATATTTTTCGAAATATTACTTTCAAAGATCTTTCTTTCTAAATTGTCCATAAAAATGTTTGCTAAAATAGGTGATATAGGGCTTCCCATTGGTAAACCTTCATTTTGAATATATGTCTTATTGTCAAAAGTGGAATAATTCTGATTAATGCATACATCAAATAAATTAAGTATATCTGATATTATTCCTGGATTAATATTTTCATCTTCTAGTAATTTTCTTACAAGTATTAGACATTCTTTAGGAGGAATTTTAGTAAACATTTTAGTTACATCGAACGATATGAGTTTATAGTTATCTTGCAAGTGGATTGATTTCAACTTTTTGATTAGCTCTATTGAATTTCTAATTGAGTACTGAGATTCATATCCGTAAGTATTGAGTATATTGTTGAGCTTCTTTCCAATATATTATTAGGAGCATTAACATAAGAGACTACAGGTCTAATGGGTTTCGTTATTTTATGTAATTTAACTGTTCCATATAATTGTGAACAATGAGTATTCTTATGTATGATAGACCTCTTTTCGTAATCATTTAAAAGATAATTTGAATTATTGACAATATCCCTTACATTATTAGAAAACTTCTTTGTTGGGTCTGCTTTAAGAACTTTTACATCGCTGGATTTTATAAAGTTATATACTTTGGAATTGTAATTTTCAGTCGTCAAAATGACAGTAGCATTCCCCTTATCAGATTCTGTGACTGTTAGGTTATTATTCTCTACCTTCTTTTTTATTGCGTTTAAAACTGAATTGTCATTTTTTGTTTGACGTTTAACTTTTGAAGGTTCAATATTTTTGATTCATTAATATTATTGGTAATACAGTAACAGTAATAATAGTACTAATTTTTATATCTGGTACGCTATAACCTGATGTTCCATTCTAGATTTCTGTAGGGATATCTCCAACACCATCTCCATGTGAAATTATCTCTAAATCCGCTTTATACTCTTCAAGAACCAACTGCATGAGAGTCTGTATGTCCCTAAATTTTTACTACTCATTTTCTTTTTCGTTGTTCTACGAATAGGAAGAATATAATCCATTGTTAAACCTATCCGTTCATTCCTCTCCAAATCATAGTTTTTGAAAGTGTCTTCATTGAAACCGGTTTTATAGTATATAACACCTTTACCTTCTCTTCGCAACTGCAGCCACAATGCTTCAGATAACAAAAATAGTTCTCAATATGAGTTTTTTCTTGATATAAGTGGGCCATTTTTCTGCTTTAGATGTAAAGAATTATAGTGGTTTCCTAAAGCCATAGTTCGATTCACAGGACGAAATAAAATTTATCCAGTTATTGACTGCTTGAATAATGTTTTTATAATTCGCGTATTAAAGAGACTTCATTATAACATTGTTTACAGTGTCACAATGAAGTTCTTTGAACACCGTTTTAGTAATTTTTAGTGAACAGTTGGTTATTGTATTCAGTTATATTTTTATTTGACATTTGACTTTAACTTTGACACAAATTATAAATAAAATGGTCTAGCGTTGTTCTAGCTAGCAAATAATTTATATTAAAAATTCTTAAAAGTATATTAGAATGATTCATAAATTAAAAATATAATTGGAGTACGCTAACGTTTATTTATCAATGATTTGTCAATTGTTCATTTTTATATTGTATAGGATCAATATATAGGTATACATAACTAAACGTTCGATTTTTGGTATAAATCACCAAATATCTATGTGAGAATGTATTACAGAACTAATTCTGTTCATGATATAATATAAATAGATCGCAAGAGCATATACGAAGAAACTGTTTTTTGAACAAATAATAATCCTCTGTTTGCTTAAATGAAAGTTCATTTACAATTTACACAATTATTCGGTTATAATATGTCAAAACTCAGAAGTACTGAATAAAATTATCTGTGATCTGATCAATCAGGGATCTACAGAATTGCCAACTTAAATTCAAACCACTCCTCCTAGTTTAAAAACAGGGATTATATGTAATTCTATTTTATTTAAAAAATTAAATAAATGCGAATTATAAAAAATATTGTGTAAAACTCACCGCTTCGCGGTTCGTTGCGCAAACTTCACTCGTACTACAAAACGAGTCATTGTGACAAATGTTTTACAAATAACTATTCTTGTTTTCTTTTCCCTCTTAATGATACGGTGCTTCCCGTCAATCTTCATGTAAGTGTCAGCAAGGGGACTTTTTCATTAACCACGTCTACATGAAGATCATATTCAGGTTTTTATTCTATCCACTGCAATTATCCGTCCACACAGTGAGGTTCCTTGGACTTGTTAATTCTTCTCTTGCCAAAAGCAAAAACAAGAGGCCGTTTCACTCTCCCGCTTCCTATAGTTGTCTCATCCCATATCATGCAATGAGTTTTGTTTTTTGTCGTATCATGTGTTGTATAGTTTAGTGCCCATAGTTACCTCAAATAAAAGCTTTGTGAATTTGTTGATGCTGATGTAGGGAGGCATTTTTGTAGATCTGCTGTAATAACTTTTGGGTTTTCACTTTCCTTGGCTTTGAGTTAGTCGTATCCTTTTAAAGTATATCTAAGAAATGATTCCTCCAAATGATCGTCTTTTGCTGTTTCAGCTCTCAGTTTTTAATCAGAATTTTCATTTTATAGGCAACAGTCAATATTTTACTGTTTTGACCCTTAGGTACTCTTTGGAATCTATTCTCATCAGTTTTTTTAATGAAACTAACTGTTTATGAGTTGATTGATGGCAGCGGCAGTGTAAACGTATGTGATAGTCGCTCCTCGATACGTTTATAATTGTTATAATCCGGCATTATTTATATTGATTGAATACTTTTTACAAGTGATAGAACTGTTCATGGCTCCCAAAAAAGTTCAGAAATCAGTAATTAGTGAAATAAAAAATGTTACCCAACTTGATTCACGTGTTGACGAGTTACAAAAAAATGTGAGTGAAGAAATTGATTCACTAAAAAGTCAATTAATTGAGAAAGGTAATACTCAGATCATAACTCATAATGAAATTACAAAATTCATGAATAAAATTTCTAATCTCGAAAGTGTATTTAATAAGGAAATGGTCGACTTGAAATTCCTAATCAAAAGTAATGCACAAGAAATTATTGAAGCACATCGGAGAGAAAAATTTTCACATGCTCTGGTATTTTCTGGAATTGAAGAAAACCAATCTGAAAATTTATTAGACGTTTGTCTGAAATATATTAATAGATGTTTTGATTCTGTAACAAAAAATGATATTAATTATGCGTACCGAATTGGCCGGAAGGGTTATAGTAACAAACGACCTATTCTAGTTTCCTTTATTCACCGGTGGAAAAGAGATGCGATTTTTAAATCCAAAAGAAAATTAAAAGGATCTGTTGCAATCATTTCGGAGATGCTTACAAAAAAATCACACATGCTTTTGAAGACAGCACGTGATGTGCTGGGGATTAAAAACTGCTGGTCGTGGAATGGAAGGATTTTCAAATCTACGAATGGCGTCAAGATCGAGATACGTTCAGAAGAAGATCTAGTAGATAGCCGGTAATTTTTTAAGATTTTGTTATGTTTTGGAGCGGCTATTCATTGTCTACTGAAATTCTTTTTTTTCCTTTCTTTTTACTTCGTAAATCTGTGAAACTTTTAATTTTTAAACATTTGTATTTGATTTTCTGTTGCTTGAAACAGTTTTTTGATTTTGTTTATTCTTAGTCCTAAGTAATTCAGGTATATTTGTTTGTGTAATTTAGTTTATTTTGGTCAATTATTATTTTCGGAAGTACATATATCCCTGCATTTAAACACATTGTATTTAATATATAAATATTCTGTTGAGTACTGTTTTTTGAGTACAAGTGTACACTTTTTAAAAATAACATTAATATTCTGGTTATACAGTTCAACTATTTTCGTAAAATACCTGGCAGTTTGGGTTCTTTTTATAGTAACTGATACCAGCTAATTGTTTTGAGTTTTACTGACAATTCAACAACGAACAATAATTATTTTATTTGAGGTTCATATTAAATGAACAACTTACGATGTAACTTTATAATTGAATATTAATTATGGGAAAGGTACTTAATTTTGCCCATATAAATGTTAGATCACTCTTAGCCCATTTTACTGAAATTAAAAAAATAATTACAAAATATTCTTTTGATGTAATTGATATCAGCGAAACTTGGCTGAAAGATCTCGTTGATGGAAATCAAATTATAATAGCTGGTTATAAATTGATACGTGTAGATCGAAAAGGCAGAGGCGGAGGTTTGTGTGTCTACATTAGAACCGATATTCAGCATGTATTGACCAGTACTTCGGATAAAATTGAACAGATCTGTGTTAAACTAACTGTAAATGAAGTAAATATTTCCTTTCTTGTTGTTTATAGGTCGCCATTATTTCAACAAAGTGTTTTTTTTAATGAACTAGAAACTACTCTCACTACTATTATCCCATTCAGTGATTATATTGTATGTGCTGGTGATTTTAATGTAGATTTACTGAAACATGATTCAATCGAAGCACGTAAGGCTCTGGATATTTTTGAAGGGTTAGGGCTTACACAGTTAATAAATGAACCAACTAGGGTTACTGACCACAGCGCTACTTTATTAGATTATGTTCTTATATCTAATCCACAAATTGTTGCGAAATCAGGTGTTATTGATGTTAAGCAAATAGCTGATCATAAACTAATTTTCTGCAAGTTGAATATTGAAACTTCTGAAGGGATTACAACAAAATTTGTCACATCTCGAGATTTTAAGCATTTAAATTATCCTCAATTTAAATCAGATCTTCAATCTATTCCCTGGAAAAATATATATGATTTGAGGGATGCTAACAACAAAATTGAATTCATAAATGAAAACATTATTACTTTTCTTAATATTCATGCTCCTATAAAAACATATAAAATAACAAAAAAATACGCACCCTGGATTACTAACACACTACGAGCTATGATGCATGATAGAGACAATGCTTTGTCAAAATTTAGACGAACTAAACGTAAATCAGACTGGACTACATATAAAATGTTGAGAAATATTACAAATGTAGCTGTCAAAAAAGAAAAAAAAACTTTCTTCTACTCAAAGATTAGTACTGCCTCCAGTGAAGTTATATGGGATACTGCAAGATCGCTAAATTTATTGTCTAACAACAAATTATCGATACTTCCTGATGAACTCAGTGATGTTGAAAGATTAAATAATCATTTTATAACGTCTATTCCTACTATTTCAGTATCTGATGAACTGGTAGAGTATTATAATAATAATAAATTAACTGATAATTCATTTAAATTTAAAACCATTTCAGAATTAGACATTTTAAATGTTATCACAAAATTAAAAAGTAAGGCTACGGGCTTAGATGGCATTAATATATTAAGTTTGCAATTATGTATTCCTTATATACTTCCATTTATTACTCATTTAATTAATTTTTGTTTGAAAAATTCTGTATACCCTGGTGCCTGGAAAAAATCTAAAGTTATTCCTTTGATGAAGGTTGCCACTGCTACAACATTTAATGATATTCGTCCGGTAAGTATCCTTCCAACCATGTCTAAAATACTTGAAAAGGTAATTGAAATGCAGCCTTTAAGTTTGACTTCTAAACATCATGTTATTCCAAAAACTCAATCGGGTTTTAAAAAATAGCACAGCTGCTGCACTGCGCTTCTAAAACTTACAGATGACATTGTGAAAGCAAGTGATGAAGGAAAACTCACGCTTTTGGTTTTATTAGACTACAGTAAAGCTTCCGATTCCATTATTCATAAATTAATGGAATCACTATTTAAATACATTAATCTCTCAAGAGATGCTTTATTACTATTAAAAGACTACTTAAGTTACAGGCTACAAGCCGTTAGTTACAATAACAAATTATCTACGTTTCTGTATAATACAAGAGGCGTTCCACAGGGTTCAATCCTTGGGCCGCTATTCTTTAATATATACATTTCTAGATTTCCACACTTCTTTACATCTTGTAGGCAGCATTATTATGCTAATGACATTCAAATGTATGTATCGTTTTATGCAGACGAAATTAAGCAAGCTATTACGGCGGTAAATTATGATTTGAATACATTATATTCACAATCTCTGCAAATGTGTTTAACTCTTAACCCAACTAAATATAACTTGGTGCTGTTTGGTAGAAAATCCAGTCGCTTTAAAATTTCCGACATTTTGAGTAGCAACGAAATAGTTGTTAATAACCAAGTTATTGAGCGTCGACAGGTTGTTAAGAACTTGGGAGTGTTTATGGATGAGGATTTACGTTTTACTAAGCATGTATCTTTTTGTTTGCAGAGATCTTATACAAAATTAAGGTTTCTTTACCTGAATCGTCATCTACTTACAAGAAAAACTAAAATTATTTTATGTGAAGCATTGATACTTTCTAACTTAAACTACTGTGATGTTGTTTATGGTACTTTCCTAAGTAAATCCGATGAGACAAGGCTTCAAAAATTGCAAAATGCTGGTATACGATATATATTTGGTGTTAGAAAGTATAGCCATATCAGTCATCATTACACGACACTACAATGCCTCAGATTGAAACAAAGGAGAATATTACATGCTGCTTGCTTATATTTTTCGCATGTTGTTTCAGCTATTCAATTGTCAATATATACAATAACTTGCCAGCTAATATTCGTCATACCCTTTCGAGTAATGCATTTAAAAATAAATTGCTTGTTCATTTACTCTCTCAACAAGAATGAAATTGTAATGTAGTTGTATGGATATATGTATATAGGTTTTATATGAACATTTTTCATTACGTTGCTCAGCTTTTGCTGTGAATTAACTATGCTAAGGTTAGGTGGAAGAGCAGACATCCGTTTACTCGGGACGGATGAATTGAACCTCGCCTTAATTGTATATCTCTTTTGTTATTATTTGTGTTTCCTTTTCTAAAAGTTAATAAAGGCATTATTATTATTATTATTATAAATAATTGCAAAATATATAGAAAGAATGGTAGAAATTCTAAGAAATTGACAATTGTGTCGATATTACTAACATCGTCAGAATGAAAATATCTCCACATGGATGTTTCAAGTATTTTTCTTTCCGTTATGTTCTTTCCTACTCTGGACATGTCTTCAGTCACTTAAGCTTAAAGTTTAGAACCAAAACATCGTATCTGGATAAATGGTAATATGGCTCAAATACATATTGTGACAAGCGACACTTTTTATCTACCTCAAGAATATCCTGACTCGGCCGTGAGCTGTTTCGGCGATAACTTTTGTCTCGGTATGCTAAGAAGGTATTCCACGGTCTAGGTATACGAGTACAAATAACTATTTTATCAGACATACGATAGTGTGGTTCGATGGAAAATATCATTCTGACACAATATCAGTTGAAACCAGTGAATAGGTATTTTTGGACTCACGGTCAATGGTTCTGATGTACAGAGATATATAAAAGTTTTTGGGCCATCAAATGCAGAATGGTCGAAAACGTAAAAAAACAAGTTTTTAGCCGCGCGCTCATTTTTTGTGAGAAGTGTCGATAGTTTATGTATATCGTAGTTTAGCCAATCTTCCAGTAGGTGCACTCTGCGTATATCGAGATAGCGTATATTTTTGTCACCATTTCGATATTTTTTTGTCCACGAGATTTTACAATGTCGTGGTGCTTAATATTTCGTACGTTCATTAATAATTGAAATTGCATGGTAACAAGAGTACGTTCAATGGTGGATATGCCAGTCAGTGTCTCTTTTAGAATATATTACGTATTTGTTATGCTGGATTTCACCTTCTTTCGACGGGTTCGGATTGGATTTGGATTATTCATAGTGCAGTTTCTAAGTAATAGATTTCCTCCAACTACTCAGCTGATCAGGAAACAGAAGGTGAGGAACCTCTTTAGTTCGTGTTGTGTTGCAGAGATTAAACATGATATATACTTTGGTCTATTAGCGCGCATATTCACACTATTGCTTAATCACGATGATTAGGATGAACGTGTGGATTGTTGTCCTGGAGGGTCTTCCGATTCAATTTTTCCTGCAGGTTTTGAATTACGATACATGAATGTATCCATGTAAATTGATCACATGTTCCCGAGGTATCATTTGGTTCAACTCTCTGACTGTCTATCTAATTGACAAAGGCCAATGCGACGGTTATTGAACCAGAAAGCTACTAATAAACGTAGGAAGATTAGTCAGTAAAAATAAACCACGACTCTTTAGAAAATGCGTTTATTTAGGTAGTTAATAAAAACACGTTCATATTGGAACGCTACTAAAAGTGTAAAACAACCGATTCGACAAGGTTATTGTCGATAAGTGTAAACAAAGCCAACGGACTGAAGTGTATCGATTTAGTATGTATGAATAGTATAATACCGTATTGTAAATATTAATTAGCCAATAATTCTTTGTTCGCTATATGTCTTAGTCATATGTATAGTGTGTCATCGACTTTGTTGACAATGGTCATCGTTATTGTTATTAGTTGTTCAAATATCTTATAACCCAGTGAGTTTTAAAACATATGGTATTATTTCTTTTCCCACCGATTGGAGGTAAGTGTTTCTCTAATTAATGGTATGCAAGATAAATGGTTAAGCATGTGGAACGCTTACATCTATTCACCAAATGACGATCCTGCCTGTGAACAAATGGTAGTATTTCGTGTAAATATATTGTAATATGTCCTGAGAAGATATGGTAATATGCATCCTGCAAACGTTTAACTGACAAGTTTTAATTGCAACGAATATATGATACTTTATTTGAATTTTGAGACTTGTCGGAACAGAAATATGGGAAGCAAATCAACGAAGCAGGAGGTACGAGAGACTGGTGCAGTCAACAATAACTTCATAGTGCAGCACAAGAGTTTCACGACGCAGATTATGGTACTACTGTATGTATAAAAATTCATATAGTCCTTGTAGAAGATGCATCGTACACAATTGAAGAGAGATATTACACGAAGAATAGGAGCCCAGGAGACAATAGGAACTTTAAGCGTATAAAAATTTGAATGTATAATCTTTTAAATGTCAATTTCGTGGGAAGAATTTGAAGATAAGTTGAAATCAATTGTTGGAGATATAAGTGAACAGGGAAAATATTTTAAAGAAGGACACTCATAAAAATCCAGATATTCACAGTGAAATAATTGATAACTTAGTAATTTTTTACAATAATTTTACAAAACTAATAAATAAAAATTGAAATAATTTAGTTACAATACAGCAAGATAGTTGTAAACATTATTTTGAGAAAATAAGAGATAACACTTCTAGATCTTTTCAAGCGTTAAATTGTAATATTAAAATACCTACATCATTTTATTTGAGAAGACTGACACCTCTGTATTAGAGCCAATAAGCGAACAGGTGGAAATGGCTGTAAGTATAAATGATTTCTCCAATTTCGCGAGTAAGGTGTTACCCACTGAATTTATTGGTGAAGCAGGTGAGCTACAATCATTCATGGATTCATTAGATTTATTGCAATTAAATGCAACAGGAAATGAAGAAAATACAGTACTATCAATTAAAACTAAATTAACCGGGCAGGCAAGAGGTTTGATAATGACAGACAATTCAATTGCCGAAATTAGGAACAAACTCAAGTCCGGAATAAGAGGAGATATCCCGAGTCTTCTTTTGGTAAAGCTGAACAAAGTACGTTAAAATGGTAAAGATGTAAGAAGCTACGCAACGGAAATAGGAAAATTGGCGGAGAAACTGCAAGCAGCATATGTGTTGGTAGGTATGCTGGAGAACCTAGCGGAAAAGTGTACCAGAGAAGCGAGAGTTAAGACAGTAATGATGAATGCAACGACGGATTCAACTAGAATAATCATAGCTGCTGGAAGTTTCGAAAATACGCAAGAAGTGCTATCTAAATTGCTGTCAGTTGAATGGATAGTAGGCCAGCACCAAGTAATATACTTCAAGGATAAAAAAAATGTCTTTAGAAAACCAGGTCTCAACTACAGGAACAATCAGAGAAGAGGGAACAATGGCAGAACTTACAAAGGTGACCCTCAAGGAAGGAGATTTATATAATACAACCACGGAAATGGGTATAATGGATACGTATATTACTGCAATAAAGATAAAAAATGCAAGAGATATAACAATTACAATAATAATAATAACGTAAGAATATGTGAGATGTAAAATGAGGAGTCGAGAGTGAATCAAAAGCAATTGGGTTTTCGAATATGCATAGTAAAACAAATGACGAATCCGCGATTTAAAAAATCTTTTCAATATATAATTTAGATTAATCACTTTCCAACTTTATCGAAATTCAGACAAACTTATCTGATAACATTTATAATTTTACATTGGATAAAGGTGCAGACATTCCTCTGGTCAAAATTTCTAAAATTGTTCTACATCATTTAACTTAAACTAACGGTAAAATAAATATCAAGGGAATAACATAAGGCTTAGCTCAAACTTTAGGTAAAATGAACATCAAGTTGAATGAAACTTTTGTTGTATTTCGTGTAAATTATAATAAAATTTTAAAATCGTAGCAAAGCGCATTCGATTGTCAAGTCATCATCAGTGCTTATTCGTCAGGTAATACTAGGATGAATCAACAAAATTGTCCATACAACGAAAATCAGTTGAACATATTAAAAATAATTAAAAAATGCTCATCTAAAATCCATCCCTATAAGGGATTAATAAAAATTATATATAAAAAATCCAACATGATGTGGTGAAGTCGGACGGCTGACAAATCAAATTGATTTCAAGTAGATTTGATTTTGAATCAATGTTAGAAAAGTGTGATCATGTAACACAAAAAACTTTAAAGTATCAAAAACATATAGCTTACAGTGCAGGTTACTATGTAAAATGTTCTTTCGATGATAATCTCCCTTATTATAAAAGTTATCGAGATATGGATTGTATGGAATGGTTTGCAAATGAAATTATTACAATTGCAAATTTATAAAATCAAAAGTAAAAGATATTAAACCCATGACTACAAATCGTAAAGAAGATTAGGAGGAAGCAACTCATTTTCACATATGTGGGAAACCATTTTGCTCTACATATTCCATTGTATTAGGTCATGATTATTTTAGCGGAGAATTCAGAGGATTTAGTCATAGAGCTGGCAGTTTAAATTTCAAAAAACTTCATATTTGCCCGCTTGCCCTAATTTAGCTAATTATGATGAACATCTTATGATTAGAGAGATATGTCGAAAAGGAAATGTCAGTGACCTTCCAATTAATAAAGAAAAATGTATTTCTCTTACACTGTTTGAAAGCAATACCAAAATAAAATTTAGATTTATAGATTCTTCCAGATTTATGAGTGCTAGCCTTGATGAGTTAGTTTCCTAATTGCTTAAAGATAATTTTAAAATTTTGAAGAAGGAATTTCATTATTTGGATAAAGAACACTTTGAATTGCTAACTAGAAAAGAAGTTCTTCCATGAGATTATATTGACAGTGTAGACAAATCAAAGAAACAAATTTACCAAGGATTGAATGTTTTTTCAACAGATTAACTGATGAAGGAATCAGTCAGGAGGAATATGAACATGCACAAAATGTTTTGAACATTGAATCGTTAGGTGAATTTAGTGATCTATACATGAAAACCGATATTATACATCTAGCTAGAGTGATAGAAAATTTTAGGGAGACAGCTTTTGAAATTTACGGTTTAGATAACACTGGTACTATACTATGGCTAGTTATACTAGCCAGGAAAGTACTTGTTTTTCTCTTCGAAGAACGGTCAGGCTAATATCTCAAATTTTTTGAAATTTTGACTAAAACAGAGGTGCAGTAGAAAACCGAAATTTATATATACATATACATATATATATATATATATATATATATATATATATATATATATATATATATATATATATATATATATATATTAATAAAGTTCCTCTATCTAAAATTCAGAATAAACATTAAAATACGGAAAATTATTCATATTTGTATGCAATACTTTCGATACACACTGTATTATATGTATAATCAATAATTTTGAAAGATTCGGTATACAAATCAAATTTGACATTTTAATTTCTGATGACATTTATGCAGAATATATCTATTGATAGATGGATTATATTACTATTTGAAAAATATATTTGAAATTTCAAAATACAGATAAATTAGTATTTTTTTTGAAAGAAGGAATTTTTCGTAACCACAGGAGAAGAGATTTATTTATTCGAAAAAAGTTTAGAAAGTTGAATTTGAAACCTCCACGAGACAACATCATAATTAGAGTTGTCCCAAATTTTGTTGAGAATATAGTAGAAATTGTATAACGATACAATCAGATCATAAAGTCATACATTATAAAGCCACTGCGTGCATAATTCGTGGAAGAATTGCATCGTATAAAGTGTAAGTGGTTCCAGTTTCTAAAATATATATTTAGAAAGTTTGCAGAATTCTAAATACGTTTAGAATACGTACGAGTTCTCCTGTTCCTAGTTCGTGAGTCCAGTCCAGTTTTCAAATTATTTCTCGAGAATAAATAGGCCTTTTTAAATATGTTTCAAAAATAGATGCATCTATATGATAGTTTGAACGAAACCAAAATTAACGTTACACATATAAGATTTTACATCAAGTGAAGAAATTTTTTTTAATAGACAATTTGAACGGAAAATTGCGTTTGTTGACATTGATACACGTCAAGTGTGAATTAGACGAATTGAACTTTTGATTAAAATATTTAATTAGTTGATTTCTAACATAGGTTGTTCTAATATTCAGGTTGGTAGAAAATACTATATATGTTTCTTTTATGATATTTTTGGGAAATAATAATTATTATTGTAATTTTGTTATTTGATCGTATAATATATAATTTTGATTCCAACTCACTGTGGTATTCATTCAGTATCTATTTTCATCGTATTTAACATTTTGCATTAAATAGAAAGTTTGATCTAATCAGTGACATTTGGTAAATTTCCAGTTACAGTAAAATTGTAAATGTCATAAGATAATTCAAGTGCCTTTTATTATATTGAATAAACAGTTATTCGAGATTCTGAATATAGAGTAATATTTAATTTGGAGAAGTCGTGGAAATTATAAATTTTAATTATTATTATTTAAAATTTTTTTTGATCCCACCCTAAGACAAGAGTGATTAAGTCGATTGTGAATAAATTTATCTTTCAAAATGCAAAATTTAATATTTATCTTAGCCGGGCATTGTTGACAACTACTGTCAAAATTGAATTAGGTTACATACGCTGCTAAAAGTGTGTGTGCAATAGTGCCGCTACAATCACAGATTGTGAAAACTTTTACGAATAATATTTCATATCGTTATATTCATATATCCATTAAAATATAACTATTAAAATTACAATTAAAGGAATAGAGATATATAATAAACGCGGGGCAATTACAATTAAAGGATTAGAAATATAATAATTTGTCACCACAACGTGGGGCAACTATAATATAAAATATTAAATATATAATATATATTTATATATATATATATATATATATATATATATATATATATATATAAAGAACAATTGGTCTTCATACCACCTGTAGAAATTCAAGAGAAGAAAACTTCTCAATAAAATAGTGCGTGGCAGAGACAACCTGTATAATTGAAAGTAATTTCAAATTATGACTATTTTTGCATACACACAAGAAATAAGTCATATGAAATGTTCATAAATTGGACCGTTATGGAGTTATGGACCGTCTCGTACATGGTGTATATGTTTACAGCGTGACTCACTGTGTTCTTTCTAAACGAAACTAGATGGGTTATCTAAAATATTTTCTAGCAAAACAGCGCTCTTGAAAATCGTTCAATCACATTTTCAGATTTCAACTCCATCTTGTTTCCCCAAATGGCATATAATAGGAAGACATCGTACGAATCACCCTGTATATAGATATATACAGTGCTATTCAAAGGTCCCCTCCCCCCCTTCGTATCTTTTGAACGGCTACACTTACATTAATAAAATTTGGAGGGTGAAAATAAAGTGTTGTAAACTTCTCTACGAATGGTAACAGGTGATGTAATAGTAATAGATGACGTCACAGTGCCACTCTGGCCAATAATTTTAAATAGGACCTTATGGCTAGTGATATCTCGTTTGAAAGGCATTGACATTGGCTACATAGCCATATTAATTTTGTTTGGGTTTCAATTAATTTTGACGGATATATTAAATAAATACCAAAATTATTGAAATTATTTATTTAAATTTAATTAATCAAATATAAATAATGGATTCTTATAGCAAGTGTTCGAAATGTGCTCCGTCTACTTCCTGACAGTAATACATCGGCCGGCGAGGTCCTATGGAATGGCCACCTCGGTCACCAGATCTGACACCATTAGATTTTTTTCTATGGGGGTACTTGAAATCCAAGGTTTATACCAAGGCACCAGATAGCATTGGCGTTTTGAAAGAAAGAATTACTGAAGAATGCAATGCTATTTCAGCTGACACATTCGAACGAGTACGACAAGAGTTTACTAATAGGATTTATTACTGTCAGGAAGTAGACCGAGTACATTTCGAACACTTGCTATAAGAATCCATTGTTGATATTTGATCAATTGAATTTAAAAAAATAATTTCAATGATTTTGGTATTTATTTAATTTATCCGTCAAAATTAATTTAAACCCAAACAAAATTAATATGGATATGTAGCCAATGTGAATGCCTTTCAAACGAGATATCACTTGCCATGAGGTCCTATTTAAAATTATTGGCCAGAGTGGCACTGTGACGTTTTCTATTACTATTACGTCACCTGTTACCATTCGTAGAGAAGTTTACAACACTTTATTTTCACCTTCCAAATTTTATTAATGTAAGTGTAGCCGTTCAAGAGATACGGGGGAGGGGAGGGGACTTTTGAATAGCACTGTACTATAATAAAAATACATAGGTACTCCAAATTGTAGAAGAACACAGAAAGTCCCATTTTTCTAATTCTACCTGGATTCATAGCCATTTTATAAAATAAAAATTTTTGACTTTTGAGTGTCGCTATGAACCTATTAGTTTATAAACATGCGTAAATTTACATATTAAGCTTAACTAATCTAGGTAGCACATCATGTCAATCACCATGTTTATGAATAAATATATAGAATATGTCCCCCTATTAAGTTAGAATCATATGTAGAACTTCTTTATTATTATTTATAGGAAAACAGTTATTCCTCATAAAAAGTTCTGCATTATATAAAACCTGAAATACAGCCATCAAATATCAAATTTCTTAGTCTTATACTAGGTTTGTCAAAAAATATGAGTTTTACTTCAATATTTGTAATATCTCATCTTCTTCTTTTTTCTATTAACGTATAATAAGTCAATCACAAGGTAGGTCTAGCCAAAAATAACTACGGAACAATTGTCAATTTTTCAGAATTTTTAATAACTTTTATTATATTGTGGAATTAACTAGATACCGTGAGTTTCATTTAAAAACACTAATACTAAACATCAGATAGGCATCAAATGGTATGTAGCTTCTGCCATTCTGACGATGATATTCAGTTATCGGAACAATTGTCATTTTTTTATAATTTTAAACATTTTTCATTATATTGTGGAATTAGGTAGAAACATTGAGTTTCAATTAAAACACTAATATGGGTAGATTCCATGAAGTAAGGGTAGAGACAATTAATTTCATTAAGAGTGAAATACCTTTAAATTTGACTATATCGAAAAATGTTACTAAAAAAAGGTGATCAGAATTAAAAATTACGTTTAAATACGTAATTATTTTCCTTTGCATCAATAAAATTATTCTTAAAACGTATGTCTACAATAATGGAAATTTAACTGTAATAGTTACATGTAATCTATGTTTCAGTGACAAAAAAATTATTTGTTGATATAAGGAAATGTTGACATTGAATTTCAAACCGAGTTAGAATTTTTAAGACACATAAAAAAGGTAGCGTTATTAACTGATGAAGAGAAAACAGAAATTGTTTTGATTCTGGGAGATATTACTATAAAAACCATAGAGAAGCAGCAAATATTTTCGATAAAAATATAACCTAATCAACAGTAACGAAAATAGTAAATAAATTTAGAAGAACTGGAAGTATTAAAAATAATTTCAATGGAATAATCCGAAAACTGGTTGCTGATGAGAATACTCAGTTTGATGTAATGCTGTCTGTTGTAGCAAATCCAAAATTATCATTGCGCAAAAGAAAGTCGTTGTTACAACAAAATGCAAGTAAAAGTTCAGTGGCATGAACCATACAAACCAAAAATAGTACACACATGAAAAGAAAGGGAATATGATAGGCGCTTTGATTTTTGCTCTCTCATCCAAGGAGAGTTTGAGGAGGACCCTTTTTTACGAGGCATGTAGCAACGTTGTCGTTTGTGGTCTGAGGAAAATCCCAATTTAGTATTAAAGTCTCATGACCAATATTCGTTTAAGACGAACGTGTAGTGTGGCATTCATAATAACAAAATATGAGGACCTTTTTTTGCGAATTTATGAATGCCGAACGTTATTTACAGTTTCTACAAACTCATATCAATGACTCCATGGTCGAACTACCCTTAGTAGAACGTCGATGTATTTGGTACCAACAAAACGGTGCCGCATGCCACGGTACAATAAATGTTGGGAATTTTCTTGAAAATTGGTTTCATGGAAAAGTTATTCACAGATATTCTGATCTCTTTTGACCTGCTAGATCCCTTGACCTCGCCCCCCTTGTTTACTTTTCAAGGGGTTACCTAAAACAAAAAGTTTACCAGAAATAGCTGTTTCAAGATATTGACCACTTGGAGAGGATAATTTTAGAAACATGTCAAGAAATTTCTCCACAAATGACAAGGAAAGTATTACGTGAATGGCCGATCGACGTCACGGTTTTCTAAGGGGATGTAATTCAATATTCTGCGTGGTATTAGCCAGGAATGTAGTTGTTTTGCCCTTCGAAGAACGGTCAGGCCAATAAGTCGAAATTATTGAAATTTCGACTAAAACAGGTGTAGTAGAAAATCGAAATTTATATTTCATATAGCACCTCGTATTTTATGAAATTATATTCATTTTTATTTAATACGACTAATACGGTCGCATTTATCTGAGGTGTTGGTTCGCAACTGAAAGTGAAGATGGCGCCAACTGACTACTTCTCGCTTGTGTAACTACACGAACCAAGAGAGGTTGTCGGAGGGTGTAATCTTCAGTTCGGATTAGAGATTCTGAACTGGAAGGCATTACGGCACTCTTGAAGAGACCCAAGAAGGTCGAAACGCGTAAGTGTACTATGCTCTTCCGCTATCAGTTGCGAATCACCACAGATGTCCGTATCGGCAAAATGGCCGATCGACGTCACGGTTTTCGAAGGGGATGTAATTCAATATTCTGCGTGGTATTAGCCAGGAATGTAGTTGTTTTGCCCTTCGAAGAACGGTCAGGCCAATAAGTCGAAATTATTGAAATTTCGACTAAAACAGGTGTAGTAGAAAATCGAAATATATATATATATATATATATATATATATATATATATATATATATATATATATATATATATATATATATATATATAACAACAACAAAGAGATTCATGGGTAATTCACGCAAAATAAAGGGCTACTGAAATAGAGTGGTAACCGTGGACATGCATGTTTCTGGCTCATTTTGCCTCTTCAGCACGGCATAACCAAATGAGAATGTGAAATTTGGGAGCAAAGATGTTAATCGAAACATAGGAAAACACAAAATAACGGATTTCAGCAGGGAAACCAAACGCTCATTTGTGTCTTCAATTGGAAGATCCCGAGTTTTCAGGACATCAACCAACATCGACACAGAGGCGCATATAGCCCCCCCGCCATGAACCTTCCGACCCATAGTGAATAACAAAGAAGATGTAGGAATATCGCGTGATATGTTAACAACAACAACAAAGAGATTCATGGGTAATTCACGCATGTCCACGGTTACCACTCTATTTCAGTAGCCCTTTATTTTGCGTGAATTACCCATGAATCTCTTTGTTGTTGTTGTTAACATATCACGCGATATTCCTACATCTTCTTTGTTATTCACTATGGGTCGGAAGGTTCATGGCGGGGGGGGCTATATGCGCCTCTGTGTCGATGTTGGTTGATGTCCTGAAAACTCGGGATCTTCCAATTGAAGACACAAATGAGCGTTTGGTTTCCCTGCTGAAATCCGCTTTTTTGTGTTTTCCTATGTTTCGATTAACATCTTTGCTCCCAAATTTCACATCCTTATTTGGTTATGCCGTGCTGAAGAGGCAAAATGAGCCAGAAACATGCATGTCCACGGTTACCACTCTATTTCAGTAGCCCTTTATTTTGCGTGAATTACCCATGAATCACTTTGTTGTTATATATATATATATATATATATATATATATATATATATATATATATATATACGTATATATATTGGCAATGTTTTATAAAAGTGTCCCCACTGTTTGAACCAAAGACTGATAAATGATTTGAAGAAATTAGTATTGAAATACCAACATTCAAAAGTAGAAAATGTTCATAAATTTAAATATCTATATTATCTTTAAGAATAAATGGTCCAGAATACAGTAGGAAATTTCGAAATTCTGAGGCTTTCCAATATGACAGTTCATTCAAGCCTCTGGGTTTCCGACTAAACTCACAAGGGACATATTGCTTTAGGAATAACATATTTTCACTCAAAATTTTAATATCTAAACTTCTTAAACTAACACTTAGATTACCACAAACCCAAGATTACAGAAGCTATTTAGAACACCTGAACACACTGCATATATATAATCTATTGTAAATGATGAAACAAGTCCTATGTTGAAAAAGTAATGGGGATTTAGTTTTGTGATGTTCTTCATCAGTTCCCAACTTAAATGCTCATCTGTTCTCAGTGAACTGTTTGTGCCTTCGAAAATTAGTGTTCTAGCTTTACCGTTGTAAACACCATATTCCCAACATTTCTCACCAGATGCACAACCACCGTGATATTTTATACCTTTTAAGTAAGCTTTAGCAGGAGCATCGCAAATAAAATTTAGTATTTCAACAGAGTATACTCTATTATGTAAAAAAAATCCTGTTTGATCTTATATCTTAATATCATCTATAAAATCTTCTAAGAATATGTTGAGGGAGGAGGACTTGGGCGTCTCACAAAATATACCAATAGTCAAAGGAAAAGTTTCAAATTTTTTTAATAAAGCTAGTATTGGCCAAAACTGTAACTTGCTACTGGAAAACAGTGGAATTTGTTTCATTTTTGATTTCCTGGGTGTTTTTATTAAAAATCTACTGTCTAATGGTATTTCTGGATGTATTGTAACCAAAATTTTTGAATGACTAGTAACAGATTGATGAGAAGTCTTTGATTCAACAGCCCAGCCTTAGTGCAGATGTTAGATTATCACTAACATTAGAATAAGTATTAGAGTTATAAGAAGTATAAAACCCACAGCTGAAACTATTATTTTCTTCAAAATTCTCAGAAAATTCATTTTCATGAGTTTTGTCAAAAAAATTTGTATCGGTATTATCTGATTCTAAGTTATTATTATTATATTGATTTATTATGTCAAATTTATTGCTATTACTAAACTGATAAATATCTTAATTAGCATGAACATGAACAATTTCAGCCTTAATATGAATGTTTTTAACTATTGTTAGCTATTTGATGTTCCTTTGCTACTCTGCGATAATACTGTCGTTTACATACATGTTGCTCTGAATTTTTACTTTTATACATTTAAAAAAAATTAAAATTCAGAAAAGAACGAGTGTATGCCAATGCCGGTTTAGCCGCTTACTGATCTTTATTGATAATTGATATTATGTAATCAGTCTGGCAAAATCTTTTCCTTGTCAAAGAAAATATATAATCAACGCTAACTCATATCTCTAACCAATTACCACTTGAGGAGTTTTTTTTCTTGATTTGACTCTGTCAGTAGCATGCTTAATCCAAAGTTATGTCGTTTCTTCTATATCTGTCAGTGACACCGTCATAGTCAACTGAACTGCTCCTGAAATTGAATATTTTTAAAAAGAGAAAAAATTGTAACAATATCGTTAATTTTAATAAAGAGGTACTACTGACTAAGTATTGTTATCGTTTTACTTACTAATTACTGCTTTATGCAAATTTAACTCATGAAATGCGCCTTTTTTTCATTTCCCATAATACGAGTAGCTTAAAATTGAAGCCAATTCATCTCTTACCAATGCCTTTAGTATATTGATCTTAGATTTCAAATTCTCTCCTCCCAGTGATCCAAGATATGAGACCTAAAATTAAATAATATGTTGTTGCGTAGAAACACTTTTATTCAATAAACGAGAGACTTATTTTTGTGATATATTTTAAAAATATATACTACAAAATGCTTTTATGTATATCAACAACCTTCATTATTTTTTATTTATTGACTGTAAAGATAGAAAACTGAAAAATTACCAGAGTCTCCAAGTTTTCTTCGTTATTAACAAATTCTTCCAATACCTCCAGATGGTCCTTGGTAATTAGAGGAATTTTCACCGGAAAATTTTCTTTTACATCTTTTTATGAGGCACACAGTCTCTCGCTTCCTTTCAAATTCTTTTCGATATTGTCAAGTCGAGCAGGAATTAATTTGTTTTGCTCCTTTATTTGTGTCGCCGCAGTTATTAGTAACTTGATGCATAACACATTTATCAAAATGTAACATTTAAGCACAATAAATCTATTTATTTTGATTTACTTGCAACCTGTTTCAAAGCTAAATTGAAACAATACTATAGTATCTAGTAAAATACAATGTGCTGGAATTACATAAATTGGGTGGGTTATCCAACTAAGGTTTACTAATTTTAAAAACATAAGAATAGGAAAATAATGAGATTTAAAAACGTTACAAAGCATCACAAAACATTTGGTTTAACCAAGAATGCCTTAGAAAAAAAAAAGGTAATACCAAATTATGTGAATATAAAATGTCACACTAAAACACCACAAGCACAAAAAGCTATAAAATGTGCTCAACGAGTTTGGATAAAATCTGAATGTAAAAAATAGTTCAAAGTTAGAGACTCCTTAGACAACTACATAAAAGTTGTACATTCAGAACTCACATTCCAATTACATCCAGTAGAATTTGACTGTTTGGATGACAAAATTAGAGAAAATGTCAGCACGATGAAGCATATGAAATTTAAGAAACAAGAAAAGAAGCTACAGAACCTTGAACACACACAACATAAAATTCAATACTCAAAACATCCTGAAACTGTAAGTACCTACATACCAACATACTTTGCACCACGATTTGAAAACCTTTCAGACACTAATTTTACAAATAGTGAAATAGAATTTTTAAATAAAGGTTTAAAGTACAGCATACCACCTAAATTTACGAATAATATTAAACAAATTATAGCTACAGAGTCAGAAATAGCTTTAAAATCTAATTCAAATAATTTTCTTTATGAGAAATTAAAAATTGCCAATTTAATCAAAAATATTGAACCTTCAAAAGTTAAACGTCAAACAAAAAATGACATTTCAGTTTTAAACGCAATAAAAAAGAAGGTAGAGAATAATAACCTAACAGTCACAAAATCTGATAAGGGGAATGCTACTGTCATTTTGACGACTGAAAATTACAATTCCAAAGTATATAACTTTATAAAATCCAGCGATGTAAAAGTTCTTAAAGCAGACCCAACAAAGAAGTTTTCTAATAATGTAAGGGATATTGTTAATAATTCAAATTATCTTTTAAATGATTACGAAAAGAGGTCTATCATACATAAGAATCCTCATTGTCCACAATTATATGGAACAGTTAAATTACATAAAATAACGAAACCTATTAGACCTGTAGTCTCTTATGTTAATGCTCCTAGTAATATATTGGCAAAGAAGCTCAACAATATACTCAATACTTACGGATATGAATCTCAGTATTAAACTAGAAATTCAATGGAACTAATCAAAAAGTTGAAATCAATCCACTTGCAAGATAACTATAAACTCATATCGTTCGATGTAAATAATATGTTTACTAAAATTCCTCCTAAAGAATGTCTAATACTTGTAAGAAAATTACTAGAAGATAAAAATATTAATCCAGGAATATTATCAGATATACTTAATTTATTTGATGTATGCATTAATCAGAATTATTTCACTTTTGACAATAAGATATATATTCAAAATGAAGGTTTACCAATGGGAAGCCCTATATCACCTATTTTAGCAAACATTTTTATGGACAATTTAGAAAGAAAGATCTTTGAGAGTAATATTTCGAAAAATATTTTATTTTGGTATAGATATGTAGATGACATATTAGCTGGTTTTATGGGTAGTGAACGACAATTAGATGTATTTTTCAACCACATCAATAATTTACACCCGAAAATTAAATTTACATTAGAAATTGAAGAGAATAGCTCAATCAATTTTCTTGATTTAAAAATTCAAAGAGGTAATAATGTACTTGATCATTCAATTTACCGAAAACCAACACAGACTGATGTGACAATTCCATTCAATTCTAATCACCCTGTCTCACATAGACTAGCGGCATATAATTCAATGATACATAGAGCTTTTTCAGTTCCTATGAACAAATGTAATTTTGATAGGGAGATTAATACAATTAGACAAATAGCAACATCTAACGGTTATCCATTAGATATGATAAATAGGCTTATTAGTAAAAAAGAGAAAAAAGTGGCATTACAACTAATATATCCTAAACAAGCTGATGAAATTAAAACCTATAAAACCATCACATATGCAGGAAATATTTCTAATAATATTTCAAAGATATTATCTTCAGCAACGAATACAACAATTTCTTTTAAAACAGAAAAGAACGTTAGTACAAAATTGTTAAATGTAAAAACAAAAATGCCACTATTAAAGAAGTCAGGTATATATAAACTCAAATGTCCAGAATGTAATGCTGTCTATTTGGGTAAGACCCTTAGGAATTTTGAAGTACGATACAGTGAGCACTTACGAGCATACAGATTAAAACAACCAGATAAATCCCACTACGCAAAACATCTACTTGACACCAATCATTCATTGACACCTAACACAGAACTAGAAGTACTGCATATTTGTGAAAAGAAACAAGAACTGGATTTCCTTGAAGAACTGGAAATTAGAAGACATTCAAGAAACCCTCAATATGAAGTTGTCAATGAACAGTTAAATCTAGGGAATTCTCCACTAATAAACTGTCTTCTTAAGTGATAATTGTAAAGATCAGCAGATATAGTTTTCCTGGTTTTCTATATCATTGCACAGTTATACTGATCTTAATTGGAAAAATGATATCCAGGATATCACCATAGGGCTAATAATATCAAAGCTTCAATATTTGTAATATCACATCTTCTTCTTTTTTCTATAAACATATATTAAGCCAATCACAAGTTAGGTTACTTCTTGGTCTAGCCAAAATTAACTACTAAACATCAGGTAGGCATAAAATGAAATGTAACTTCTGTCATTCTGACGATGATATTGATTTATCGAAACAATTGTCAATTTTTTAGAATTTTCAATAACAACGTATTATATTGTGGAATTAACTAGAGACCTTGAGTTTCATTTAAAAACACTAAATTGAGTCTGTATAGAAACGAACTGTTTTGAAATTATTATTATTCTGGTACTTTTTTGTTCTCCCCTGTAACGACTTATCATTTTGTTATAATTTACTGTTCAAAATGAGAGAGAATGTACAGTGTTATTGTTAAACTTAATATTGCTGCAGATACGTTAGACTGAAATTGTTCCTAAATCTCAATTTCGTTGGCTAATACCCTCGTTTAATGCTTTTTAACATTCTTCATTCTTAGTGATGTATGTATTTTGTGATTCGTAAATTTCTGTTAGATAAACGAAATTGTCTTTCAATTCTCAATTTCTTGGAATTTAGAAAAATTGTTCAATATATGTCCGAATTATCTAGAAACAGTTTCATTTCAAAAGTAATTTTTATTTCATTCAATTTCTCTAAAATCTCAAAATTAATTTAGTGGATACCTGATATCCTTGATCCTAAAATTCAAATTACTAGCTATTGCAGTTACATATTATGTACTATTTAAATGCTAAACCAATTAAAGGTGGACTCATGTACGATTTTTTTTTTAAATTTAAATCACGTATTTCACAGTTGACTAGCTATTTATTCATGAATATCCTTCACTAGTTTTTCATTAATAAATAGCTGAACATCTGTAAAATAATGGAATTGAATAAGAAGCCAACATGAATCCAGCTTGAAATATTTACTAAATAAAATAAAAATCCATAACTATATAATTCCCCACTTGAAGATCTATTTATTTTCATACTAGGAGGACGCGTGTAAGAACTTTTGTCTCCGCTTGAATCACTGACAATTCTCCGTTTAGTCTTTGTTAGAAGGGGTTTATCTCTACTCTTTTCCGCAATCTCAATATCTGAGTTTAGATCGCTAATAGTTTCTGCCTCTTTTTCCTTCTGCAAAGCTTTATCTAATTCCGCTAAAACATGTACAATTTATTTAGGACAAACTTTCCCAATAATATTCAAAAAAATATTTTAAAAAATACTCACATGTTTCGTAGAAAACTCTAGTTACGCCGTACAACCGCCATTTTTCATCAATGCCTTCTCCTTCAACAACAGCCCGCCTGAAAGACCGATTGTCCTTATATGGCGGCCAAAAAACATCCTTCTTTAGAGGGGTTTGCCAGCTCTCATGAACGGCGGCTGAACCGTTACCACCCCTCTCATCAAGTTGAATCACACAATACATTTTTGGACCTGCTATCTACCAACAACCTGCACAATTATACCACAGCACGACAAAGCAGAAACCGCCAACCATGTAACGAGCACTTTGCATATCTTTATAAAGAAAGAACAAAACCGAGGCATTCTGTGCAAAACACATAAACTCAAACAACATGCGATTCCATCCGATCCCACTGCGACTGGATGGGTGCCCTACTGGCGTACAGAGTTGCCAGAAAATAAATTCGCAACTAATATCTTATAATAAGACGTATAAAACGTATTTTATTTACATTTCGTTTCATGTAGCAAAATTTAAAATATCGGAATTTCAAATTATATACGAATTCAAATATCTGTATTTACATATTATTATACGTCAACAATGATTTAAAATTTCGGAATATACAGAACAACTGGCAACGAATAAAGCACAATGGCGCTTCAAGTAACAACACCGACCGATTAATCGAAATTCGAATATTTTCGACTTTCGCTAGAACCGATCAATAATATGCTGGTATTTAACCTGCAAGAAATCAAGCTTCTAAATTATAAACATGAAACATTGATCTGAAATAAGAATTTTAAGCACAATAAAAGGAAATGAAATTATAACTAATTCAGACTTCAATGGCGACATGTATATATATATATATATATATATATAAAAAAAAATTTTTTATATAACGACTGAAAAATGATATATAGGTGGGGATAACGGGGATTTCAGTCCAAAGAATCAACGCCAAGATCTTCTATTTACAAAATGCCGCCAAGCTTTCGTGTCCTTTTGACACTTCTTCAGGGCACTATAATACATAAACAAATATAAATATGATTTAAAAATAGAGAAATAAATATAAGTACTTACATGTAAAATATTTTAAGTAAATTCAATATAAATAATCATTAAAAAATTTGTAAATGTAAAAATAAATATAATTATAATATACTTGATGTCATATTTCACATAAGACAAATCGATACATAATTTGTTTGTTCGTTACTTGGTTATTTTAATTTTTTTAGGTTACTTTATAATTATTTAATGAAGTCTGAATTTGAGGTTAGATTATAACCCTATAAAATGACTTTGAAGATAATTTGTTTTTGACGTTAATAGAAAAGGAAATAAGGTTAGATTATAACCTGTGAAAATGACTTTGACAAATAATTTCTTATATTTTGACTTTAATAGAAGTGAATTTAATTTTTATGAAATAATCATATAAATAATGAAAAATCATCTATTTTGTTCAATATTCAAAAGGTGGCTATAAATATTACTAAGATTTTCAATGTCACTTTTCTTATTCATACTATTATTTGCCTTGTTGATTTCAACCATTTCAAGAAAATATCTTTTAGACATATTTTGTTCAGTATGTAGAACTTTAGCTTCATTAGATAACATTTAATGAAATGGTTGAAATCAACGAGGCAAATAATAGTATGAATAAGAAAAGTGATATTGAAAATATTAGTAATATTTATAGCCTTCTGAATTTTGAACAAAATAGATAATTTTTCATTATTTATATGATTATTTCATAAAAATTAAATTCACTTCTTTTAAAGTCAAAATATAAGAAATTATTTGTCAAAGTCATTTTCACAGGTTATAATCTAACGTTATTTCCTTTTCTATTAACGTCAAAAACAAATTATCTGTCAAAGTCATTTTATAAGGTTATAATCTAACCTCAAATTCAAACTTCATTAAATAATTATGAAGTAACCTAAAAAAATTAAAATAACTAAGTAACGAACAAACAAATTATGTATCGATTTGTCTTATGTGAAATATGACATCAAGTATATTATAATTATATTTATTTTTACATTTACAAATTTTTTAATGATTATTTATATTGAATTTACTTAAAAAATTTTACATGTAAGTACTTATATCTATTTCTCTATTTTTCAATCATATTTATATTTGTATATGTATTATAGTGCCCTGAAGAAATGTCAAAAGGACACGAAAGCTTGGCGGCATTTTGTAAATAAAAGATCTTGGCGTTGATTCTTTGAACTGAAATCCCCGTTATCCCCACCTAAATAGCATTTTTCAGTCGTTATATAAAAAAAAAATTTTCATCACACAATGGGGTTCTATGAAGACATTCGATCCATATATGGTCAAGATTGTACCAAAAAAATCAAAGTATGGAGTAACATCAACAAAAAATTAGCTACATACCGGAACAGAAGAATCTTTCTACTAGAATGTAGACGAAATGGTATCATACCTTCACATATAACAAACAATACAAAAAATTTGAACATTCTAATCGAATGAAATAACAATAATAATACTCACGAAATTCACACATTTAATGAAAAATTAACTAAGAAAATTCTGAATTTAGAAATTAAAATTACTCACAATGACTTAAAAAATTTAGAAACTTATTTTTTGAAATTAACAAATTCTCTCGAACAAACCATATCAAAAAATATTTGGCTAGAATATACAAAAAGACAAAAAACTTATTACAATAGGATTTTCAATGAAATCAAAATAAAGAATGTTAACAAAATAAAACGATTAAAACTATGTTCATATGAAGAAATCAAAATAAATGAAAACTGGTTCAAAAATCTCACTAATATTGATATACCAGAAGACATTAAACATTTCCTTGCCCTAGGTTATAAATTCAGCTTACCACCAACTACAAAAGACATATCAATTGCTAAATTACTATCTGATATAGAATGCCTAATCACTGGGTTCAATCATGAAAAGAAAAATATTTTCCGAGCAAAAATAACTAACATGATTACTAATTTTTTCCAAAAACCTTTTAACAATAATCATTTTTTGAACTCTATATACCAAAAAACTAAAACTTTTTTTAAAAACAATCCAAATCTTATTCTAACAAAATCAGACAAAGGCAATATCACAGTAATTATGAATAAAGAAGAATATTTTGAAAAATCTTATGAAATTCTCAATGACCCTAACTCATATATCAAACTTAATAGAGATCCTACTGTAACTATACAACAAAAAGCTAATAATTTGATATCAGATTTAAAAAAATTAAAAATGATCAATAAAGAAGAAGCTAAAAAATATATGATATACAGTTCAGTATCACCTAAATATTATGGCCTACCTAAAATTCACAAACCCACAATGAAACTCAGACCTATTATTTCTTCAATCAATGCACCAAACAGTAAAATAGCAAAAATGATAACCGATATTCTAACCAACGCATATAACTTTGAAAATAATTTTTATATCAAAGATTCATTTGAATTTTCTTCATTCATAAATGAAAAACAACTTCCACCAGATTACATATTAATCAGTCTAGATGTTGTATCCTTATTCAGTAATATTCCTATAAAATTAGTAACGAATAGTATCATCAAGAGATGGAATAAAATTAAAGATTATTGTAACATTCCACAAAATAAATTCTTATCAATAATCGACTTTATATTTAACTCAAGTTATTTTTCATTTCAAGGATGTTACTATAAACAAATTCTTGGCACACCAATGGGAGCTACTATTTCTCCAATAATAGCACAATATGTAATGGATGATCTTCTTGAAGATATTCTCTCAAAACTATCATTTAATATACCATTTTTAAAAAAATTTGTTGATGACATAATTTGTGCTATACCAGTTAATAAATCAGATGAAATATTAGAAAAAGTAAATAGTTATAATGAAAATTTACAATTTACAGTTGAATTTGAAAAAAATAATAGCATTCCATTTTTAGACACTAAAATAATCCGTAAAAACGAAAACACTTTGATTACCGATTGGTATATAAAACCAACAAATTCAGGAAGGTATATAAACTATCATTCTTTTCATACAAAGAAAATGAAAATTAATCTCATTATTTGTTTAAAAAATAGAATTGAAAAACTAGTTCACCCTTCTTTAAATGAAAAAAATTTAAGAATTTTACGTGATATCTTATTAGAAAATTCTTATCCTAAATCACTTCTAAATAGAATTCTTTTCAACAATATTTCTGATAGAACTATTCATGATAATATCTCTAGCAATGAAACAGATAGGAATACAAATGTAGAAAATATTAATTACCTATCAATTCCAAATATTGAAAATTTATCAAAGAACATAATAAAACTTTTCAAAAATGAAACTAATATAAAGATAACACAGAAAAATATAAAAACGATTGGAAATTTAAATAGTAAATTGAAAGATTCTACACCTGACTTGAAAAAATCAAATGTAGTCTATGAAATAAAATGCAATAACTGTGATCTTAACTACATCGGTACCAGCTCTAGAAATTTGACTAATCGCATCACATCTCATAAAAGTGATATAAAACTTAACAAAAAATCATGTGCATTAACACAGCATTCCATCGAAACAGGCCATAAAATGTTATTTAATGAAGCTAAAGTTCTACATACTGAACAAAATATGTCTAAAAGATATTTTCTTGAAATGGTTGAAATCAACAAGGCAAATAATAGTATGAATAAGAAAAGTGACATTGAAAATCTTAGTAATATTTATAGCCTTTTGAATTTTGAACAAAATAGATAATTTTTCATTATTTATATGATTATTTCATAAAAATTAAATTCACTTCTATTAAAGTCAAAATATAAGAAATTATTTGTCAAAGTCATTTTCACAGGTTATAATCTAACCTTATTTCCTTTTCTATTAACGTCAAAAACAAATTATCTGTCAAAGTCATTTTATAAGGTTATAATCTAACCTCAAATTCAAACTTCATTAAATAATTATAAAGTAACCTAAAGAAATTAAAATAACTAAGTAACGAACAAACAAATTATGTATCGATTTGTCTTATGTGAAATATGACATCAAGTATATTATAATAATATTTATTTTTACATTTACAAATTTTTTAATGATTATTTATATTGAATTTACTTAAAATATTTTACATGTAAGTACTTATATCTATTTCTCTATTTTTAAATCATATTTATATTTGTATATGTATTATAGTGCCCTGAAGAAGTGTCAAAAGGACACGAAAGCTTGGCGGCATTTTGTAAATAAAAGATCTTGGCGTTGATTCTTTGGACTGAAATCCCCGTTATCCCCACCTATATATATATATATATATATATATATATATATATATATATATATATATATATATATATATATAAAAGTATTGGTACGTTTGACTGATGAATATTAACAAAATATGTTCATCAAGAACTGGGTGTAGCAGTCAACAGTGGGGCTGGTGAGAAATCAAACAACTTTATTATTCATCAAGCTTTCTACCCTTGTTTGGGGTCTTCCTCAGGATGACTACAAATATTATATATTTAAAAACAATACGTTACAAAACATAGTCGTACTTACTAAAATGGATTGTCAGATCGACTATAGCATAAAAGTTGGAAACAATAAAAACTCAATAAACAATATATACATTTAAAAAACATTTAAAAATAACATAAAAAACCGTTACAAACAATAACATTGTACTGATTTGGATATTTTTATCGGATCAACCACACAATGAATATTACATTTTAAGATGTTAGAAATTAACTGACAAAACTCCAAATGAAAACAAATGATAACAAATGGTAAAAGTGACAATTAGCATGGAACAACACGGTGAGCACGGAAAAACACAAAATGGCCTTTAACTAAAATGCAAACCAGCGAACACTACATTAACGAAGATGTTATGCATTGTTAGTGTGCTGTGTTAGGGGAAATATTTTAGGAATTTTGTTCTTATTATTCTCATACTCCAAAATGTAATTATAGATGAGACTCAGATTTTGAGTATCTGATCTAGTGTTGAGGGGTCTTTCAATTTTATTAATAAACACCATCTCCAAAAAAATCCTTTTATAGTAGTTATTTTCTCCAATTAAAACTTCAACTCCTTCGAAATCCATATCATGTTGTGATTCAATAACATGGGTCGACAGAGCGCAAGACGGCCTTCCCAATCTGCAATCGCTTTTGTAAGATGTTATTCTACCCTGCAAAAGCCTTGAGGTTTGTCCAATGTATGCTTTATGACAATCCTTGCAATTGATCTTATACGCGAAGTTATTCGCAGAAGATGGGATATCATTGGTTCGAGATGTCAAATCACTCTAGAAACGTTTATTATTCTGCTAAGTTTCGTTTTCGATTCGAATATACTAGTGTTTAATGATACTTACTATAAACAAGAATTTGGCACTCCTATGGGCTCTAAGATTTCGCCTATACTTTGTAATTTTGTTTTGGATTTATTGATTGAGAGAGTGCTGGATGTTATTCCTTTTCATATTCCTTTCGTAAAGAGGTACGTTGATGATTTGATACTTGCCGTACCTCATAACAATATACAAATTGCACTGGATGTTTTCAATAGTTTGGATAAAGACATCCAGTTCACGGTTGAAACAGAAACAGATCACTACATTCCTTTTCTTGACATGAAGGTCCATAGAGACAATCAAGGAGTATTACGCACATCTTGGTACCGTAAACCCATGGCAAGTAATAGATTTCTTAATTACCATTCCAATCACACCATGCAAATGAAAGTTAATTTAATTCATACTATGAAAAGCCGCGTATGCCAATTGTCTCATCCTCAATACAGAAATCGTGATTTGAAAATGCTTTACAATATATTTATTGATAATTCTTATCCTTCTAAACTTCTCAACAACATTATTTTCAGTTCTTCTTTTCCAATCCAACGTCGGTTGGCTATAGTTAAGAGTTCTAATGTTGATGATATACGTGAAACAGATATGAAATTTGTTTCCTTACCTTATATCAATGATCTGACTTCCAAACTTATTTCTGTTTTGAAACACATTCCACATGTTAAGATTTCAACGAGGAATGTGAAAACTGTAGGTTCCCTGTTTACCCGCACCAAAACTAAAGTCAAACCGTTAGAAAGTTCCAATGTTGTGTATAAGATCAATTGCAAGGATTGTCATAAAGCATACATTGGACAAACCTTAAGGCTTTTGCAGGGTAGAATAACATCTCACAAAACGATTGCAGATTGAGAAGGCCGTCTTGCGCTCTGTCGACCCATGTTATTGAATCACAACATGATATGGATTTCGAAGGAGTTGAAGTTTTAATTGGGGAAAATAACTACTATAAAAGGATTTTTTTGGAGATGGTGTTTATTAATAAAATTGAAAGACCCCTCAACACTAGATCAGATGCTCAAAATCTGAGTCTCATCTATAATTACATTTTGGAGTATGAGAATAATAGGAACAAAATTCCTAAAATATTTCCCCTAACACAGCACACTAACAATGCATAACATCTTCGTTAATGTAGTGTTCGCTGGTTCGCATTTTAGTTAAAGGCCATTTTGTGTTTTTCCGTGCTCACCGTGTTGTTCCATGCTAATTGTCACTTTTACCATTTGTTATCATTTGTTTTCATTTGGAGTTTTGTCAGTTAATTTCTAACATCTTAAAATGTAATTTTCATTGTGTGGTTGATCCGATAAAAATATCCAAATCAGTACAATGTTATTGTTTGTAACGGTTTTTTATGTTATTTTTAAATGTTTTTTAAATGTATATATTGTTTATTGAGTTTTTATTGTTTCCAACTTTTATGCTATAGTCGATCTGACAATCCATTTTAGTAAGTACGACTATGTTTTGTAACGTATTGTTTTTAAATATATAATATTTGTAGTCATCCTGAGGAAGACCCCAAACAAGGGTAGAAAGCTTGATGAATAATAAAGTTGTTTGATTTCTCACCAGCCCCACTGTTGACTGCTACACCCAGTTCTTGATGAACATATTATGTTATATATATATATATATATATATATATATATATATATATATTTCGGAAATATTTTTCTTGGGATTGTAAGGTTCTTAGTCAGAAATTAAATGGTTTTTTGGGTTTTAATTAACATTTTGGTTTTTTTTCTCCATTTTTGTTGACGTTTCGGACAGTTAGTGTCCTTCATCACAACTTTATTTCCTACATCTAGACGTTTATAATTAACAACTTATACAATACATATACATTTCTTAAAAAACGTACCACAGAACAAGAGCCTGCAAGAGCATGTCAATTTATAAGAAGACAACTATTTTCATTAAAAAACATTCAGCACCAAAACAATACATTCACAACAATTGACTGTACCATATTACAACAACTGCTTCACAAAGGAAGCAAAATTTGTTGGTAGTAAATGGAACTGGTTTTTGTATCGTATACATTAATTATGATGGAAAAATAGATTTTAAACAAACTCATTTTGTTATGCTCATTAGGCGGGCCAAACAAAAAGTGACAAAAAAATTTGTTTTCCGAGCAATTATCTGTTTTCTTTAGATGATAAATTATGTTACTCTCATCAGACGATACGACCTTTGGTAATTGTAAAAAAGTCTATGTTTAGACGTCTAAAAGACGTCTACAATTCAAGCTTATATGACGTCCTAGCCTATGACGCCAATTTACGATCATTAGACACACCAGACCAATAATGTCCAAAAATAGCCGTCTTTTTGACGTCGGTTTCGACAATATGGTTACCTGGGTTGTTCTCAACAAACTTCTTTCCAGTTACTGGTTACTAAGGAAAAAGCTTGTCGAACCAATCATATTTTTTTATTTACTAAAAGTAAAGTAATCTTTGATATAAAATTTTAGAATACAAATTCTTTTTATTCGTACAATATTGTCATATTAATTATAAATGTTGTTTTAATAATAGATTTGGAATTATTCTGATTATGAAATTTTAAATTGTATATGGTATAATCTCCAACGTGACTGTTCCTAACCGTCTGAAATTACATATTATAGAATTATCAACTCAGGTCTCATTAATGTATATTTATTTATCTACTGCTCAATTATACCTAATATCGTCTATATTGCAGTTTAAATACATAATCATAATAGACAATTATTCTACATGAATATAACAGGCTGATATATCTTTTATAATATACTTTTCATCATCTCAACACACAATTAGATTTAAGGAGTTTATTATATTTATTATATTTGTCATATATATATATATATATATATATATATATATATATATATATATATATATATATTAATACATATACTCTATCTAAATTCTAAAGAAAACATTGAAATAAAGAAAAATGTACATATTTGGATGTAATACTAGTGATATACAATGTATTATAAATAATTTAAAAGATTCAATATGCAAATAAAATTTGACATTACAATTTCGAATGACAATAATGCAGAAGATACTTAATGATACATAGATTTTATAAAGATTTTAAAAAAAAGAATACAGATGTCGCTGGTAGCTAAATTACAATTAGAATTAAAGAATGAAAATCTCTCTTTGTTATATGAAAACATAAATTTGTATTTTTTCTTAAAAAAGGAATTCTTTGGCAACCAAAGGAGAACAGAATTATTTATGGAAAAAGTTTAGTTAGTTGATTTTGAACCCCTCTCGAGAGAACATCTAATATGAGTTCTCTCAAATTTGCTGAATAATATAATAGTAATTGATATATTAAGATAGCATCAGATTATAATAATTAGCATAATAAGATCAGTGCGTGAATAATTCCTTAAATAATTATATTGAAATAGTGTTAGTGATTTTTCCGGGTTCTGAGTTGGATGGAGAACTGTTTTCTATTTTAATTTTTTGACTCTCTCTGTGTGTTAGAGATCCATTATTTGTTTTCTAAATCTTCGAATAAAATCAAAATTGTTTGTTTGTTGGTCTAATGCATGATAATAACATATCCACTTTTTTACTTTAATAAGAACCTGAACTATACAAAATAATTTAAAACGTTTCGCTTTCCTATTCAGTTTTGTCAGTAGAGCAATAGTTATTAGTGAGAGTTGTAATTGTTGAGTAATGTTAATTTTTATCTAACCTTGTTGGTATAATGTGAGAGATTTTACCTCAGGGCTGTTTTATTATCGGCCTTTTGTTGGAGTTTTTTGTGTTTTGCTCTCCTAATCAATGTAAATTTTAAATACATATATGTATGTCCATTGGAAATTTTGAAGTTTTTTACGATGTCTTTCTTTTTCAACTCACTTTGGTAAGTCATTTCGTTTGTTATAATGGTTTATAAGTCACTAATGATATTTATCACTCATTGTAGATGTTCTGATGATGAAAATAAACATTTTCGAAAGCTTAACTAGTCAAAAAGGAGTCTTCTGATGCAGCCCTCCTCTGACCGCATCCCTACTAAGTTGTTTGGTTATATATATATATATATATATATATATATATACAGGGTGGTCCTTAAGTAATTGTACATAGAAATATGGTAGATTCCTGACTTCAAAATATTACTATTTAAACCAACTTGCTTTAATAAAATCTTGCTAATAAGAAATATACAGGATGTTTAAGGTAAAATTTTAAAATAACTTTTTTGCAATAACTTCAACGTTTTTGGATATGTATACATGAAAATTTGGAAATAGAGGTTTTTGGGCACGAAAAATTATAATCTGTTACCTACTTCGATGTAATTTGCAGAGGGCGCCACATAGGCTACATTTGTGGCATCAATGTGCCCTGAATTTTTTTGCTGTTTAAGTTAGCGGTATTTTTGTAAAAGAATATTGAGGCCACGTTATTTTAATAGAAAAAAGGCATACTTGTGATTAACCTTAAAACTTAACGGTTTATGATATAATCGCATTTTAGGGATCAGCTGCATGATTATTATTGAAAACATTTAGAAAACAAATTTAAGAAAAACTAAGCTAAATAACATTATAACTTCAATTGTGTCACATTAAATGTTCGATATGTCCTCCATTCTCGTCGATGCATTCATCTACACGTTCCATAAAAGATCGTCTCATATTAAACAAGATGATTGGATCAAAAAATACCGCTGCTCTATTTATTTCTTCCCAAAGTTGGTCGCTTGTATTTATGGGATCCTTATAAACAAGTTGTTTCATTGCACCCCATACACCGAAATCGAGAGGATTCAAGTCTGGACTACGTGCTGGCAAAGGAAAATGGCTACCACGACCAATCCAGCGTTCAGGAAATTTGTTATTCAAATATGTTTTGACTGCTCTCGTATAATGCGGCGGTGCACCATCTTGCATGAACCACATATTTTTTCTTATTTTCAGTGGCAATTCTTCCAATAGATTAATGAAATCATTTTGCAAAAAATGTAAGTAGTTCTCACCATTCAAATTACGAGGTAACTCGTATGGTCCTAAGAAATTGTTACCAATGATACCACACCATACGTTTATTTTGAATTCATATTGGAAATGGCTTACTCGTTTATCATGGGGATTTTCAATAGCCCAAAGATGATTGTTCCTTAAATTAAAAATACCACGGCGGTTGAATGTAGCTTCGTCGGTAAATAATATTCTGTCGACGAAGGTGTGATTAAGATTTTGCCTGTTTCGGATAGCACTTGCAAATTGGTATCTTAACGGTAGATCTGCTGGCAATAAATTTTGTACCGGAGTAAAATGGTATGGGTGATACTTCTCGAGGTGTAGTCTTTTTAAAATAGAAGTTTTACTGATTTGTAAAGCAGCAGATAAACGCCGTGTACTAACTTGAGGATCATCTTCAATGCGAACCATTATTTCGTCATCTTTATCAGGCGTAATTATTCTTGGTCGGCCTAAGTTATCACGCTTAGGACGGAACGAACCACTATCGCCTAAATTCCTAAATAGATTCTGGAATGTTTGATGATTAGGTTGCTGCCTGTTTGGATATCTTCTCAAATATTCTCGTTTCGCAGCTCGCCCATTAAAATTTTGCTGACAGTAAATAGCAACCATATCTCTCATATCTGTATTAGAATAATTATTATGCCTCGGCATTTTCTGCGTTTTTTAAATTAACTAATAAAATGCAAACTAAATATTACAAGACTGACATAATATTGAAACAAATCGAATGCTTCGCTGTCAAAATCATTCGTGACGTCAGCCTACTATGTTAATAGTTTCCGAAATGAATAATTATTACTTTGGGAAGAAATAAATAGAGCAGCGGGTGTTTTTGATCCAATGATGTTGTTGTAGATAAATGCATCGACGAGAATGGAGGAAATATCGATCATTTAATGTGACACAACTGAAGTTATAATGTTATTTAGTTTAGTTTTTTTTTTAATTTGTTTTCTAAATGTTTTTAATAATAATCAAGCAGCTGATCCATAAAATGCGATTATATCGAAAACCGTTATGTTTTAAGGTTAATAACAGGTATACCTTTTTTCTATTAAAATAACGTGGCTTTAATATTCTTTTACAAAAATACCGCTAACGTAAACAGCAAAAAAATTTAGGGCACATTGATGCCACAAAGGTGGCCTATGTAGCGCCCTCTATAAACTACATCGAAGTAGGTACCAGATTATGATTTTTCGTGCCCAAAAACCTCTATTTCCAAATTTTCATGAATACATATGCAAAAACGTTGAAGTTATTGCAAAAAAGAAATTTTAAAATTTAACCTTTAACATCCTGTATATTCCTTATTAGCAAGATTTTATTAAATTAAGTTGGTTTAAATCGTAATATTTTAAAGTCAGGATTCTACCATATTTCTATGTACAATTACCTAGGGACCACCCTGTATATATATATATATATATATATATATATATATATATATATATATTATTTTTGGTTGTTATAAGAGATACTATTTTTCCTAACTGCTCAATACTTCACCCTTATTAAATGGCTTCAACATGATCGAACTAAAGGATTTATCAAAGGATATTGGAGTCAATCAATTAAAATGGAAACTAAAAACAACGTTACACGTTCACAAATTTTCAGACAAACTCAAATTCTGGTGTTTATTTATTTCAACCATCAAAAACCCTGTAAATTGAAAAAAAATTGTATTATTGAATAGGTATTCTAAATACGCTCCTTTAGTGTATGTAATTTCCTAATATCATAATGAAAATCTGAAATGACAAAATGATCTATAAACGTTTATTTGGTGATGTCCTTTTTCTGTTAGCGATTATGCTTGTCGTCGAAATATTTGTTACTATTCTTCTAAAAATTGGGCTAAATTTTTTCCATAATAATGTCAGCTAACTGCAAGGATGTGTAGTAAATTTCATTATATTGTGTATGGAAAGTATTATAGTGAACAGTATTTTATTTAAATCGTCATAACGTGAAGAAAAATAAACTACACGCTTCGGATAGGTACTACTAACCAATGTTAAAGGATATTGAATTTCATTCTCAATGTCCATTTTTCTGCTAAACCATATTTTTTATCAAATACTGTAACACATCCAACTGATTTTTATTTAAACATTAGGCTATTTAGTGTTATTGTTGCTAGGACTTCAATTGTAGTGTTGTGTTTTCAAGATAAAAATGGTCAATAGTGCTAATGACAATTATGTCAGTAATAAAAACTCACCCCATTAGTATTATTACATCTGAAAATTTCTACATTCGAAGCCATTACTCCAAATTCAACTCAATGAAAACGGTATATGTCACTAACTAATGCTCAATTCATCTGGAAAATATTTACCGGAAAGCGGCTATCGCTTCAGTCGTAATAGTAACCGTTATTGCATGATAACTTATCTCTGGAAACCGAGTGAAGTTAGAAATGAAATTGTGATTGCCCTGTAGTACAGCAAATTAATGACCAATTAATTAATTCAAAAAATGCCAAGGCCATAGTTATCTTGGAGAGTGTTAACGACAATTTTAGTAGGGCGTAAGGATTATATTTCTGACCGAAAAAATAGGAGGGTTTATTATTTGGGTTATTGACACTTTCTGTATTCAACAATTATTTAGCAAGTGAACAGTAAACGAATAGTCTTAGATCCTCTGATAACTCTTCTACCAAAAAACATTAATCAGACTTCAAACATTTTTTTACTTCTTATCGTTACGCAATATTTGATTTCCTGTCGCATCCCCAAAGCTCTTCACCGTTTGTACAAATCAATCCCATAATTATTTATATATTGAAAATATTTATCTCATAACCACAATAAAAAAATCTTGTACTAAAATTTCCATGTTAAAGTTTTTTTTAGACATTCGATATATTAGGAAGGTTGAATATTTCACCATAAGTAAAATAATTATATGGAAAAACAAGGTCTAATTCATGGATAAAATTGTGTTTTATAACTATGTAACAGGGAACTTGGAAGGATGAATTTGTTACATAACTGACATGAAGATACTAAGTCAAATAAATTTGACAACTAGAATATTTTAAAGGTGACAATATCGAACTTTTTCTATCTCAAAAATAAAAAAAATATTGAGACTTTAAATTGTGCAATCATATAACAAGGAATTAAATATTTCAGGAAATAACTCACTGCTATCATGGGATTGGAGGGATCTGATAAGAAAAACAAAATAATGAATTGTTCAATCTTGGTTGGTTATAATCACCAAGAGAAAAAAATTAAGATGATTAGTGAGAGTAGAAAAGTTGAATTGTAATATAAGTACTTGCCCCCAAGTTGTACGCCCTTCCTTGGTTATACCGTACTGATGACGGCTTTCTCTGAAACCTCTCTCGTTTTATATGCCCGTGAAAATATGTTTTATATGTATATATTTGTATATATTAAACTAATTTTTTTGATATTATACTTACTTTTAATAGTAGCTGATTTAAATGTATATGTTTATAAATTTTTGTTTTAAGTTTGTTTTAAGTTTGGCTAGCTCAGTTTGTTTTTAATATTTGTTTAATAATTTATGTTCATTAGATTATTCGGGAGCATGAAATCCTTTTTCCCTTTGAGTCCTGGCAATTTATACTGATGTAATAGTTGAAATAAAAAGAAAACACATTATTTGAAATCAATTTAATTATCAATGCAATATTTATTTGATAAAATAATATGCGACGCCAATGGTTATATGTACCTATTTATTGATTTTAATAATATCATAAATGCGCATGCGTGAAAAAATTAGTCATGCGCTTTAGCATGAAACAAACAATTATGATACGTAAGAAGCATCTATATTATACAACACAGTTTGTTGACGATGAAAACAATTGAATGGTTAAAACACATAAGAGAATTTATCTATAAATCATAGTTATATATGATACAAGTAGCTGTGGGAAGAAATTAGTTATATACATGGATAGAGAAATATGGAATTATATACAGATGGACATGGTTATAACATTATAAAATTTCAATCACCATATTTATGCGATTACAAAATGGCGTGATTAGCGTAAGTACATATTTTAATTTAGATAAAGTTCGGCCTTTTATTAAATTTAACGATTTATGCAATGAATATACTATATAAAGTCTGTTTCTTTCTTTTTTAGATCGATCATATTTGCAAAAGTTTGTCAATTTATGAAATTAAGTACTTAATTGGGATTTTGAGTTTTTACACTATTTATTGGCCAATAAATGATTTAAATACACTGACCTGTTGATCTTGAATTTGGAAGAAAGTCTCTGGATCCCAGGAACACTACACTGAATCTCCAAAAAACCAAAGTTGTTGAAAATTTCACAGATTCTTGTCGGAAAACTTGTTACAATTAACTGTAAGTATTTCTAATATTATATTTAACAGTACTTTAGGAGTTTAAATGTCTTATACCGGGAATAGTTTAAATTTTTAGGAACACTATCCCACACACTCCTCGCTTCTTAACACTCGCTACCGTTCTCCTTAAGCGTCCCCTCGATTTTCAATTTTTTTAAACAAACAGTCTTTTGTTCTTTTTTTTAGATCACTATTCAAAAGTTTATTTATTGATTCACAGTTTGTTATGTCATCTTTTCTAACCAATAAGATATTGTCTTTTGTAATCAGATAATTGAAACTTCAATCACTTATCAAAACAATTTCATACATACAAATACATTGAAATTGGTTATACTTAGATACACTTACATGGTACAACATTCAATATTATTATTGATAGTATATTCTTGTTACATTCATATCAATTATAAATATAAATTCTCTTATGTTATTTGTCTATATGTCATTATTTGTTTATCTATGAAATCTATTGGATTATATTCTATTCAATATTTATATTTGTTCTTAATCTTAAATTAAGGATTATAATGGATTAACTATAGTAATATTTGTTTTCATTTCAGATGAACAGCTGTTATGATATGGAAATTATTCTTCGTCTTAGGCAACTTTATTTACACCATTACATTGGTTAGGCAATATCTATATTTTATGTTAACATTGAGGTAATTCCTTATTTATTATATTGTTATAGGCTGTTATTTAATATATCTTTATTTGATGTTGTTTAAATTAAGAAGTGTTTCCTTTTTACTTGTTTTCTTAAATTATGTTATTTTCATATATATTTCATACTAGCAAACTTAATTTTATAATACTACTTCTCTTATTATCTAAGATATCTGGTTCAATTCCCCTCAAATTTAAATTTAAATGATATCCATACCCTGGATATTTATTTAAATTTCAATTTTCTTATTATAAATGATTGATTTTATTTTATTCAAAAAAATTTAACAATTTTATGGCATAATCTTACTTTCTTTAACTATGTTTCTCAAATATTTGTTCACATTTTTCCTACTACAAAATCTATTTCTTTCAATAACTGTCTCCTAATTATTTCCTTAAAATACACTTGATTAAGATCAATGTCAATTTATATTTTTAATATTACTTCATATAATAGTTCTTTATTATCATTTCTTACTAACATCCACTTATATATCAACTTATTTCTTTGTAATTACATTATACTTCTATATACTCCTCATATCATATTTCTTTTCAATATTCATTATTCAATATAATTAATTATTTCTCAAATTCATATATATATATCAATATCAACTTCCTTATTCCTGCCTGTATTTTCAAGTAATCTATAAGATTCTAATTGACATTAAACATTACCTCCTATATTTTTAATCAATATCATTCATTATTATCCTTTCCTATCCTTTATTACCTACATCTTATTTCCTTATTTAAAATTGTGAACTTCTATTTGATACTTGAGTTATTCTTATTTTATCCCCTCTATCCTATATTCTTTAATAGTTTCATTCTATGTAAAACCAGTATCTCTTATAAATTGTTTCCTTTATTTGCTATATATATTGTTTTGCCATACTCACAAATTTTTAAAATGTTTTAATTATAAGTTTTACCTAATAAATTTTTCTTTATATTATATTATATTTATTTTTTTAGGTTCTGAAGAACAAACGAGATGAATTTAATTGGATCACCAGCTGCCAAATGGAAAACAAAACTCTGTCTAATATCTACTTTATCTTTGTACACTACTTAATATTAAATTTTTAAATCTATCCTTATGACTATCATTTCCTCTTTCCAAATATTATTCGTAACATAACATCATCTATTCATAATATCTATATACATGTTCTACATTGAACACTCCCCTTTCTAATTGTGTATCTGGATAGGATAATCGATAACTATTTTGAGCATCACTATTGTCGACTACATATGGCCCTTCAAATGGTGATAATAACTTTTTACATTGATTTTAACCTTTCTTTGGTGTTCTTAAAGATCTTACTAGGACTAAATCTCCTTTTTCAAATCTAATCTTCTTATTATTTTTGTTTCCTTTTCTTTTAATAAATCTTATAGCACTTCTCTCCAAATTCTTGCTTACTTTATCCAAAACTTGAGACATATCCCATTCTCTCTGTATTATCCATTCACGTTCTGGAGGTATTCCTTTCAAAATAAATTGTGGACATTCTTCAGTAACTCCATTAGGTAATTGATTTAAAAATTTCTCGACTTGATTTAGATTTTCTTCCCATAAATTGTGTCTATTATTACATAAAATCCTTAAATACTTAACAACTTCTTTGATATACCTCTCAGCTGGATTAGATGAAGGTCTTCTTATACTTATGAAATTCATTTTAATATTATGATTTCTACACAAACGTTTGACTTTTTCACTCACAAAGTAAGTAGCATGATCCAATATTAAGTTTTCCGGAGTTCCTATTTCTTCTATAAAATTTTTCAGACAAGATATTACTGTGTTTGCATTGGTACGTTGACAAGGAAAAGTTCTTACAAATTTTGAAAATATATCCACCATAACTAGAATATGTTTATTGCCTTGCTTGCTAGGTATTAATTGTGATATAAAATCAATAGCTACTATATGTAAAGGCTTGAGTGCTATTATAGGTTTTGGTCCACTAATATGATGATAGTTTCTTTCCTTTGCCAACTGACAAATTTTACAAATTTTACAGACTTCTTTAACCAATGATATGTCCTTCTTTGCAGTGTAATTTTCTCTAAACAACATCCATAGTTTTCGAGATCCTATATGTCCATACTCCTCATGTAATTGTTTGAGAATTTCCTTAGCATATTCAGGTGTTATTAAATAAATTTCCCTATCTTCCATCTTCTTATACCAAATTCCCTCGTTTTGAAATGCTCCTCTTTTACAAGATTCTTGTAAATTTCTCTGATCCACCATTATTTTCTCCAAAGTAAACAAACCTTCAGTTTTTTGCAACCTATTTATGCCAATTTGGAATTGTTGATCCTTCTTCTTCATTTCTGTTTCACGGCTAAGAGCATCCGCTACTATATTAGTTTTCCCAGGAATAAATTTTATTTCAAATTCATATTCCTGTAATAGAAGTATCCATCGATGTATCCTATTGTTTGCATAACGATTTTTAAACATTGCTGTTAAAGCTGAATGGTCTGTTTCCAAGTAAAATTTTGCTCCTAATAGATAAAAACGTAACTTAGTTATGCAAAACACAATGCCTTCCATCTCTCAACGTCATTCGTTTTGCCATTTTTAATTGAGTTTAAAATTTACAAATATAACCAAAAATTTTTAACAACGCCCCACGTTGGGCGCCAATTAAACTAATTTTTTTGATATTATACTTACTTTTAATAGTAGCTGATTTAAATGTATATGTTTATAAATTTTTGTTTTAAGTTTGTTTTAAGTTTGGCTAGCTCAGTTTGTTTTTAATATTTGTTTAATAATTTATGTTCATTAGATTATTCGGGAGCATGAAATCCTTTTTCCCTTTGAGTCCTGGCAATTTATACTGATGTAATAGTTGAAATAAAAAGAAAACACATTATTTGAAATCAATTTAATTATCAATGCAATATTTATTTGATAAAATAATATGCGACGCCAATGGTTATATGTACCTATTTATTGATTTTAATAATATCATAAATGCGCATGCGTGAAAAAATTAGTCATGCGCTTTAGCATGAAACAAACAATTATGATACGTAAGAAGCATCTATATTATACAACACAGTTTGTTGACGATGAAAACAATTGAATGGTTAAAACACATAAGAGAATTTATCTATAAATCATAGTTATATATGATACAAGTAGCTGTGGGAAGAAATTAGTTATATACATGGATAGAGAAATATGGAATTATATACAGATGGACATGGTTATAACATTATAAAATTTCAATCACCATATTTATGCGATTACAAAATGGCGTGATTAGCGTAAGTACATATTTTAATTTAGATAAAGTTCGGCCTTTTATTAAATTTAACGATTTATGCAATGAATATACTATATAAAGTCTGTTTCTTTCTTTTTTAGATCGATCATATTTGAAAAAGTTTGTCAATTTATGAAATTAAGTACTTAATTGGGATTTTGAGTTTTTACACTATTTATTGGCCAATAAATGATTTAAATACACTGACCTGTTGATCTTGAATTTGGAAGAAAGTCTCTGGATCCCAGGAACACTACACTGAATCTCCAAAAAACCAAAGTTGTTGAAAATTTCACAGATTCTTGTCGGAAAACTTGTTACAATTAACTGTAAGTATTTCTAATATTATATTTAACAGTACTTTAGGAGTTTAAATGTCTTATACCGGGAATATCTTTAAATTTTTAGGAACACTATCCCACACACTCCTCGCTTCTTAACACTCGCTACCGTTCTCCTTAAGCGTCCCCTCGATTTTCAATTTTTTTAAACAAACAGTCTTTTGTTCTTTTTTTTAGATCACTATTCAAAAGTTTATTTATTGATTCACAGTTTGTTATGTCATCTTTTCTAACCAATAAGATATTGTCTTTTGTAATCAGATAATTGAAACTTCAATCACTTATCAAAACAATTTCATAGATACAAATACATTAAAATTGGTTATACTTAGATACACTTACATGGTACAACATTCAATATTATTATTGATAGTATATTCTTGTTACATTCATATCAATTATAAATATAAATTCTCTTATGTTATTTGTCTATATGTCATTATTTGTTTATCTATGAAATCTATTGGATTATATTCTATTCAATATTTATATTTGTTCTTAATCTTAAATTAAGGATTATAATGGATTAACTATAGTAATATTTGTTTTCATTTCAGATGAACAGCTGGTATGATATGGAAATTATTCTTCGTCTTAGGCAACTCTATTTACACCATTACATTGGTTAGGCAATATCTATATTTTATGTTAACATTGAGGTAATATTCCTTATTTATTATATTGTTATAGGTTTAATATATCTTTATTTGATATGTTGTTTAAATTAAGAAGTGTTTCCTTTTTACTTGTTTTCTTAAATTATGTTATTTTCATATATATTTCATACTAGCAAACTTAATTTTATAATACTACTTCTCTTATTATCTAAGATATCTGGTTCAATATATATATATATATTTAGAATTATATCTTCTTGGGTTCAAAGGTTGTGGAATGAAACAAATATATTAGTTAAAATATATTTTCGAATAAAGACTTATCAAACTTCTTGACGTTTCGCTCTTATTTTAGGAGCATTTTCAAAAGAATATGTATAAATATTAAAATTAAATTACATAAAATACAGTTATTGTAAAAATTATTTTGAAAAAGTCAATAAAATGTCATGAATGAAGTGTCAATAGTAATAGAATACCTGCCTTAGATATTTACGCAACGATATTATGAACATAACGAAAATCATGAATTCGATTTCAAAAACACAAAAATTTTAACACAAGACACAAATTATCAAAAACTCAAAATCAAGGAAATGATATATATAAAACAAGATAAATTATCAGTAAATGACAAACAAGACATAAAAAACTTGAGTCAAATTTATTACAAATTAATTAATTAATTTATTTTTATCACTCCCAACATAATATCGTTGCGTAAATATCTAAGGCAGGTATTCTATTACTATTGACACTTCATTCATGACATTTTATTGACTTTTTCAAAATAATTTTTACAATAACTGTATTTTATGTAATTTAATTTTAATATTTATACATATTCTTTTGAAAATGCTCCTAAAATAAGAGCGAAACGTCAAGAAGTTTGATAAGTCTTTATTCGAAAATATATTTTAACTAATATATTTGTTTCATTCCACAACCTTTGAACCCAAGAAGATATAATTCTAAATATTATCGGAAGGTTGAAGAACATAAGTGAATTATATATATATATATATATATATATATATATATATATATATATATATATATATATATATATTATATATATATTATATATATATATATATATATATATATATATATATATATATTGTTTCGAGTTTGTATACTTTGCACTGATTAAATAGGTATAAACAATGCAGTGTTTTAAAAGGATGAACTCCAAATAATTCCAAATTTTACATTTAAACAAAATAAATTAGTAAGATGAATAAATACATAGATCATTCTAAATGAATTCTTTTAGTATTCTTCCAGTGTTGTTTATGAGTATATGTTATAGTAATTGACATTAAAATTTCTATGGAACTCATAATTATATTTTAATTAATTCTGGGAATCCCATCTGGTTCTTTGTCATACATAAATCTGCATTTCTATGATTAGGCAGGTTCAAGGTTATGCAGGAGATATATTCAAAATTCCTTAGCATGAAACTTTAACTACAATCGTGTCAACTCTTTTTATTGATGATCTTTTTCATACCTTTTTTTTTTTTGGTCTTCGATTTTTAAGCATGAGCTTAGTTTTCTAGAATCTCTAGGATTTTTACCGGAAAAGAAAAGAAACGCTATAAGTTGCTTCCAAATTGTATTTAGTTTTTGAAAACAATCCCTCAGAAGAGGATTTGAAGATTTGAGCAATTACTATAATCCATCTAGGCCAGACAAGATCATCGGTGAGTACACACATTGTTATTGATTGAGGGATTCACAGTCTGTGACTTAAAATTTTAATGTTTCGGGCCTTTTTCTCTATCTCATTATTTCCCTATCTACTGTCTAATTGTCTCTACAATATTATATGTTTTTGATTATATTTCTAATTGAACTTCGTCAACTGGCGTGGACATTCAACTAAATAAATAATCTTGATTTGACAAAGTTAATGTCGAAATTATTAATTTATTATGTACAAATTTACAAAATGTTAAAAAGTTGAGTTGTGAACGCTGAATTTCTGTGGTTTCATATCGGAAGACACTTTATGTTTCGATTTGATGAATTTTAAACTAATATAATATAATCCTTTTAGTAATCCTAATTGTCTGAATAGGATTAACGGTATACATGATAGTGTCGTTTTGCGAATCCCAGTGAATGCCTAATGTTTTCAAGGTAGTGTCACCCAGTTGCAAAATCGGGTTAACATCTTCGACAGGTATATTTTCTAACACCGAAGGATCGTTGGATGCCCATGTCTCATTGTTAGACCGGCGGCGGAAAGGATTCCATTCATTTCTTTTATCATGATTTTCGCTTGCTCTTGACTCTTGGCGCCACTGAGGAAATCATCCACATAAAATTCGGTTAATAACAGTGGGGCGGCTACGGGAAACCTTTCACTCTCATCTTCACTCAATTGATGCAGACATCGGATGGCTAAGTACGACGCGCAAGTGATACCGAACGTGACGGTATTTAATTCCAAAATTTGCAGCCTTTTCTGTTGATTACTCCAAATGATACGTTGAAATTTACGATCTTCACTTCTCACTAGGAATTGTCAATACATCTGTTCTAAGTCGCCTGTAATCACGATAGGGTGTTCACGAAACCGAATCAATGTTGTGAATAAATCCGGTTGAATATTGGGGCCGGTGTACAGGACGTCATTTAATGATACGCCCGTGGAAGTCTTTAGTGAGCCGTCATATACCACACGTACTTTAGTAGTCAGACTCGTGTCCTAAATAACGGCGTGATGAGGTAAATAATAACCATCTGATGTCGACGGACTGTCCACAACGGGGGACATGTGACGTTGGTTTAAATAGTCATCTAAAACCTCTTCATATAACAATTTGAGGGCAGGCGTTTTGTTCAACTTACGTTCAATACCATCAAATCTTTTTCTTGCGAAATAGTAAGATTTACCTAGGTTATGTGCCTGCGGGTTGAAGGGTAGGGCAACTACATTGCGCCCACTCGATTCTCTAGTTACGTGCTTCCAGAAATGCTGTTCACATTTTTCTTCTTCTTCTGAGAATTTTTTGATTCTAGGACATTCTTCTATCTCCCAAAATTTCTGAAGATCGAAGTCTATAGGAGTAGTAGTAACATAACAATTTGATTTTGCTGGCACATTGGAAGGGGCAGCTCCGCCTATTATCCAACCGAGCATTGTTTTTTGAAGGTATAATTCTTGTTGATATAGCAGCGGATAACTTGATTTGTCCTACAGACAATAACGAAAGAGTGGTGCCAGTTCCTAACAATATATCGACTGGTGCAGGTCGATGGAAATGTGGGTCTGCTAATTTTAGATTAGCGGGTATCTTTATCAACTCACGCTGGATCGGTTGATCTGGTATAACGTGAGAGATAGCTGGTACGATTGAAAATGTTAACGTCTTTTTGTACGCGTTTATCCGTGATTTGATGGTAGCCGTTGTTAATTCGGTGCAGTACGTGGTCATAGCATTTAAAGCTCCTACGGGTACATTACATGTTGTTTTCTTCAATCTTAAGATATCAGCAAGCCGCTGAGTGATGAAATTGGTGGTGGAGCAGGTATCAAGCAAGCCTCGGCATTGAATAGGTCTTTCATCCTTGTCTAGAATATCAAGAACTGAGGTGACCATTATGTCGTTAGACAGCGCATTTACCACGAGTGATACCTGCCTCTGTTCTGATACTTCGTTGTGTTGAGAAGGCTCAGATGTACTCCATTCAACTGGTATGTGCAACAAGGCATGATGCCGTTTGTTGCACTTTTTACACGAGGCCTGTGTTTTACATGCCCTTTCCCAAGGCAATTAAAACACAAACGATCATCTGATATAAATTTTCGTCGGTTTTCAACGGATAATCCACGGAACTTTTCACAAACGTACAATGTATGAGAACTATTGCATGCAGGACAGATAGTCAATCTTTGCTGATGCGATGTATTACCATGGTTATTTGTGTGTGTGACAAGGGCTTGCGAACGGGTTTCTCTGCGTTGGTTATCTTTTTCATATCTTGGTGCTTTGTTGTGAGGTACTTCGTGTTGAGACGGATCTGAACAATTAGCTCTTCTTCCCAAAAATTTTAGTAATGTTTTAAACGATGGGAACTGATCATCTTGCAAAGTTAATTCCCAATGCCAAGCCGTATTCGAGCTGACCTTGGATAAAATCAAATCGACTAGTGGGATGTCCCATGAGTCAACTGGAGCCTTCAGGTTCTCCAACGCTCTCGTGTGTTGATAGAACACGTCAACGAGCTCGTTTATCGCAACGGGAGTGTCTTTGTTCAATCGAGGAAATTCTCTCAAAATTGCCATATGATGACGTGCCATACGACGTGGATTTTCAAATTTGTCCTTTAAAATTAAAATAGCAACACTATAGTTACAGTTGGTGATTTCAAGTGACTCAATTGCCCTGGCTGCCTTTCCGGTTAATGATGATTTCAGATAATTTAGCTTTTCAACGTCTTGAATATCTTTATCGCCCACCACGGCTGAGAATAGGTTAAAGAATTCGGTTCACTTTTCAGGGGTTCCATCGAAAGGTTTGAGTGTTATAGGAGGCAAATTGACTGCTGATTTGATGTTACCAATGTGTATGGTATCTACTGGATGTATGCCATTTGACGATGGTATTATTTTATCGAGAACATCTAAAGCACGCGCTCTTTCCAACCTGAAGCTGTCGCTATAGGAGCTACGATGATCCATTTCCTCTTGGTCTAACTCCTCTATGCTATCTTGGATTGCGTCAAATTTTTCATATGCTTCAGTTGCGTTATCTAACGTCGTTTGAATCAAATTTTTACTGACTCTCGTAGGCTCATCGTTTGCTTGGTCGATGAGTTTTCTTAATGTCGTAATAGTTGTTTGTATATAACCGCGCTGCCGTTTTAGTTTAGTAAGTCCAGCCATTTCAAATTTAGTTTATGCGTGAGTATGGTAAGGAATTTCAACAATGTTTATATGATACTAATATGGAAACAGGACGGATAATTGGCACATTTAAATAGATAACTGACCAACTTACCTTGATTATCCTGGCTGCTGTTGTGATGAATCCTTGAAACTGCTAATTGAACTGCTAACTGGGCTGCTAATTGAACTGCTACACTGGACTGCTAATTGAACTGCTAACTGGGCTGCTAATTGAACTGCTAACTGGGCTGCTAATTGAACTGCTACACTGGACTGCTAATTGAACAGCTAACTGGGCTGCTAATTGAACTGCTACACTTTCACTATGATTTGAACTGCTATACTTCGATTTGAACTGCTCTCTTGATACTGGCACTTTAAAATGTTATATAACAATACTTGTTATATCCGGCTCACGAAGGACCAATGTTTTTGATTATATTTCTAATTGAACTTCGTCAACTGGCGTGGACATTCAACTAAATAAATGATCTTAATTTGACAAAGTTAATGTCGAAATTAATAATTTATTATGTACAAATTTACAAAATGTTACAAAGTTGAGTTGTGAACGCTGAATTTCTGTGGTTTCAGATCGGAAGACACTTTATGTTTCGATTTGATGAATTTTAAACTAACTTTGTTATTGAGCGTTGAGCTCGATTCGATGAGTGTGTAAAACTCGCGTCGATGAATGCAAAACTCGCGTCTAGAAGTGTAGAACTGACGAGTGAAAAACTAACTTTTGTTGTTGAGCCTTGCGCTCGTTTCGAGGAGTTAAAAATTAACTTCGTTGCTGAGCATTGCGCTCGTTTCGATGAGTATGAAAAAACTGATTTCTTCACGTTGCGAGACGTGTTAAGTAGAAATCTGCGAGGGGCGTGTTTACGCGTGGATTGTGTTGACCAACCGAAAATAAATATTTCCTATTGGCCAGCATCACTTGACTTGTTGGGTTCCCAGACAAGAATCAACTATGGGTGCCGCCAATAGTAAGTTAAGTTTCTATGGAATACTACAATAACAATTGTGACCTTCTTACTTAGAAAGGTAATTCAAAAATGTCTTTCATGTCTTCCGAACCTCTACCATAAAATTCATGCAGAATTGACACTAAATTTGGGGTTTTTACAATCCAATATACAAATAGGGTGAAACGTGCTTTTTTCTCACTTCTTAACTATAGGACAATGTCGACTTTCAAAAAGGTGTCATTCATCTGCCCATACAAAAGAATTTACAATCATTCTTGGAAAACGTGATATTTACAAAGCATTCTGAAAATAAAATTAAAATATCCTTTGAATTTACTACAATAGAAAGATCTTATCAATTCTGCAACATATTTCTTCAAAGCTATTAACTAAAATGAATTTACGCCTTAAATATATACAATAAAAAAAGGGAGGCATACAAATGTCTCACATATTTTAAATGTATCTTAACAAATAAATTTCAAGATTTTACAATCTTGAACATTATAGTTGAATATAAACTTCTAAGACCTCCACTGTATAGTGATCAAGGCATCTCATTAACTTTTACCTCCTGGATGGTGGTTGTAGTTCCCCACCACTGCAGTAAGATTGTCCGATACAAATACTGGCATCAAAAATAACTTTAATCGGAGGAATACATAAAACCGGCCAAGTAAGCTCTTTCCAATTAATAACAAACTCTACGGTGACCTCACATGGTGTCCCACTGCCGCACAGGTGTTTTTTGTTGTTGCGACAATCGCTTTTGTGTTGAGTGACTCTTTGTCTCAACCATTGGCCCATCTGTCCTATGTAACATCCATTGCAACCAGAACAGGGCAAACTGTAAAAAACATTCCTATTAAATTACGTGGGTGTTTTATCTTTTACTCTTGAGAGAATGTTTCTGATTGTTATCCGATTGTAAGGGGCAATTTTCTAATTAGAAAAACTATTTTTAAACAGTGGTGTTATACGACGAGTCAAATAGTGTATTCGAGGAATCCCTTTACAAATTATGTTTGTAGGGTTTTCTTCATTTGTGGGACCATTATAAAAGTCTTTGTTGTATATTAACTTTTTCAAAATGTTCTTTGGATACCCGTTGTTTGCAAGAATATCAAAAAGCTTCTTGAGATTGTTTTGAATGAAGTCATCGCAGATGTGTGAGATTCCGCAGATGTGTGAGATTCTATTTTTCATGGCAATTACAATGTTGCATTTTTAATTTTTTTTGATACCAATCCAAACTTATTTTCTGTGCTTCGGTACGTATTACTTTCGTATCTAAGAAAGACACCAAACCTTCTTGCTTGATCTCCACTGTAAAGTTCAATGTATCGTTAAATGATTTAAATATATCTAATGTTGTTTGTATATCCTCAGCTGGAATAACGCTGATAATATCATCTACATATTTATAAACAAAGCGTAAGCTGAAAGGTAACAATGGAATTACATTATCAAGTAACTCAACCAACACTATGGTAGCTAAAATAGGACTTATAGGAGAACCTATTGTAGTTCCAAATTTCTGCTGATAAAAATTGTTGTTGAGACTAAAGTAGGTATTGTTTATTAAAATTTTTATGAGAATTAAGAAGCTTTCTTTGGATAATGTAGTGTGCTTTCCAATCATGTTCCATCTCCTCTGTAAAATGTCGATTACCAAATCTGTAGGAATATTGATGAAAAGTGAAACAACATCTAAAGAGATCAGAACATAATTGTCTGGCAAAGTAATACCTCTCACTAGGTGGACAAGAGAAAATGAGTCCTCAACGTCATAGTCAGTTCGATCCTCTAAAGCATCCTTTAATATATTTAATAGAAATTTTAAAATCTCAGGTATCGGAGGTTATCGAACTGACTATAGGGCGTAGAGGTACATTGGGCTTGTGAATTGCAGATGGTTAATTGTTTGGCTTGTTGTTCGGTCAATTCTTTTTTTTTGTTTCAATGTTTTAATTAGGTCATTGTAATTATTTTGAATAGACGTCGTTGGATCTTTATTTATTTTCTTGTATGCGAATGTGTCATTTAAAAGCAATTCAGTTTTTTTAATGTAATCATTTTTATCTATAGCCACCGAGCACCCTCCCTTGTCAGATTGCAAGATATACAGCTGATGGTTATCCTTTAAAAAGGACCTAGACTCTTAAGACAATTTGTTGAAAATTGATGGTATTTTTTAATTTATCTTGTTGTACAAAATTGGTAACCACATTTGTTGCTTTACGTCTGATAATATCTCTCATTTGCGTGAGTGTAACGTCTATTATGTCTTCAACGTCTGCCAAAAAGGTGTCACGTTTTACATTCGCTTTAGTGCACTCTACCCCAAACTTCGGTCCAAGAGATAGAGAATCCGATATATGTTCGGGAATGTCTGTGCTTTATATGTTTTTAAACCATTAACTGTTATCTTTTGATGCTATCTTTATGTCGTTTGGAACGTTTAGTTGGAGTTTTCTAATCTTGCAAATTGACGGCTTAATCTGCAATCAAGCCAAGTCCTTTTTTTATCAAAATCGGGATTTTTGATTAAACTTAATCTTCATTTGATTCTTGACGTTTCTATAAAACGTAACAAAATAATTCCATGCACAAAAATAAACCAACTCTAACAGCTGTCCGCGCAATACCGAAAACGAGACATCTGCTCAGTTTTCCGCTCATTTGCAATAGATCTGTATTGGCATAGTGTGGTTCGGTACTAGATTCGTGGTTGTAAATACAAATAGAATTACTGCTAATAATAGTACATTGTTTACCAGGTAGGAAAAGCTTAACATTCCTGGACGACTGTGAAGATTGCTAAGTCGAGGCGCAAGCCGAGACTTAGCAACACAGAGTCCAGGAATGTGGCTTTTCCTACGAGGTAAACATACTATTTTTCCGCAAATCGTTTAGAATTCGACAGATATTGATTGATTTTAAAAAAAAACGCGATAATTTTATTCCCAAATAAATGGTGCTTTGAAATTCCTAATAAAATTACTTGGGTTACTATGGAAACGTATTGAGGTTGAATTGTCAAACTTGACGCTTATAAATTTAATTGCTGGTGTTCTCGAAAGTAAAATGATAAGTGATGATGAAATTTCCATTCCTGGGACTCCTCCAGAGCTGGTTGAGGCAGTGAATACTGCTTCATTAGAATTATTGCCAAAGAAATCAAGAGAAAAGTACGAAAATGCATACAGACGTTTTATGGATTATCGCATGAGTAAAAATACGAGTTCTTTCTTAGAAAATGTTGTAATGGCATACTTCCTAGATCTTTGTTTAAAGATGAAATCTTCAGCATTATGGGCCAATTATTCAATGCTGAAGTCAACCCTTGCACTTAAACACAATGTAGATATATCTACATACTCAAAACATCGTTCTTTATTGAAACGGCAAGCTCAAGGTTATAGGGCAAAGAAATCTAAGATTTTAACGAAGGAAGAAATTGAAAAATTTATCCAGGAAGCTCCAGATAAAGAAAATTTAATGATTGAGGTAATTTACAAGGTTTTAATTTCTATTTAGATTATACCTTTATTTATTTTTTAGGTGGCTGTAATATTTGGTATTTCTGGGGCCTGTAGAATGGATGAGTTAGTCCGAATGACTGTACACGATATAGAAGACTTAGAATCTAAGCTTTTAATCAGCATACCTGATTCGAAAACCAACAAACCAAGATCATTTGTAATTAATCAGATCTACTTGAATGTTTATCGAAAGTATGTTTCGTTAAGACCAGAAAATATGAACAGTGACCGATTTTTCTTTAAATATCAAAGCGGAAAGGGTTGTAGACAAGTGGTAGGAATTCATCAATTTAGAAAAATGCCCAAAATAGTTGCTACTTATTTGAACTTGGTAAATCCGACAGAATATACTGGTCACTGCTTTCGTCGGTCTTCTGCAACAATATTGGTTGACTCTGGTGCCGACATAACTAGTTTGAAGAGGCATGGCGAATGGAAGTCATCAAACGTTGCTGAAGGATATATCGAAGAATCGCTTAACAATAAGGTTGAGGTGGCAAATAAAATCTTCACAGTACAAAATATTCAACAAAATGACCCTACCACCCTGAATGTTGTCCAAAATGTTTCTCATAGTTCTAAGAGTGTTCCTCAAATGTTCAATAATTGTACTAACTGTCAAATTACTGTAAATATAACAAATTGATCTTAAAAATGCATTCAGCAATGACTTGATGTTTTCAAAATATAAATTAATTCCTTATAAGCAATGTGTTTTCAATCATTTATGTAGAACACTAACAACTGTACGGAAATATCATTTCCTTACAGTAAGGAAATGACATTTTCTCACAGTAAGGATGTCCTGACTTTTTCTTCAAGAAATTTTGACAGGAATGTCAAAATTTCCTATCGATTTGCGGAAAAGTTACATTATTCTTAAAAAAGTTTCAAATGTAAGTATTTTTCATTATTTTCAAAATATCGCGGCGAAATAGAATCTTTTAATGTATAAATAATATGAATGATTTTAACTTCAATGGAGTTCGCTTCTTTTCGATAATGTATTCGAGATAGGCAATGTATTTCACGTCTTTGTAGAAACTCTTTTTAGATACGGTTTTAAGGCTATACACACATTTTTATCAACAACAAAGTAGTTAATAACAATAATAGACAAAATTCAACAAAAACGGAGATATAGCTAACGTTAAAAAACACTAATAAACCCGAGGTAGGGTACTTCGAAAATATTAATTTGTCACTCTTACACTGTAAAAAATGATTTACGGTAATAGGGTACACAGTACACACGTTACTACTTCCTTTTTTGACCGAATTTGTGAGCAATCATTTTTCAGTACATACATGAAATTTCATTATATTACAGATGATACGTTTACGTGGTCAAAAAATGGTAGATTATGCTTTACTAAACACAAATAATATCGGAAAATGTGGAGTTCATAATTTTTCTGCCAATCAAACATGCAAAGAGTTAATTCCTGCAGATGTTAATAGTGATATAGGAGACAGTCTCGTACCGCAAGAGGATACGACGGAAACCTCAGGACTTCAAGCAGTGGGTGATGATTTAATTTCTAATGCAGTTGTAATTAGTAATATATGAGACAATGTCGTACTGCCAGAGGATACGACGGAAACCTTAGGACTTCAAGCAGTTGGTGATGATTTACTTTATAGTGCAGTTTATGAAGTACAAGACGTGTTACCTATTACTATTAACATGAACGATGTAGAATATAATATTCACAACGTTGAAGTCGTGATCACTATGGAAAATTATTCTCTTTCTGTGGACTCAATAATTGATGAAAGTAATTGTAATACTTGATTGGTACCTTACTCAGATTCAGAATCTGAATATAGTAATAACGAACCAGTTAAAAAATTCAAAAGGCGGAATAGGTGTCAAGTAAACAAATTCAATTGGACAGATCGAAAAAACGCTTATAATAGAGAAAAAGGAAGAACATACTATGAATAAAACTCAAAGTCGAACATACTTCGACTGAAAAAAACAAAAGGGAAAGTGGAATAATATACCAAAGGGTGTGCGACCAATGAAAACTAGATGCAAATGTGTAAGAAAGAAAGGGCATGCATTAAAATATAATTATATAACAGAAACAGATATAAAATCAATATTTGACTCTTTCTGGTTGATGAGCTGGGAAGAGAAAAATGTACATGGATAGCTTGATCAAAATTATACCGACACAGAAAAGTTGAAGATGAATCTAAGAGAGACGTTTCAATGATTTATAACTTACGTGTAAAATATATTGCTTACAGAGTTTGTAAGACAATGTTTCTTAACACATTAGATCTTGGAAAGATAGCTATACGGTCTTGGAAATTGTCAACACAATAAAATTTTGCTACTGTTAGACAAAATCAGCAGTCAACCAGTGAGGTGGTATCTTCGAGAAAATGCATATCAAGAACAACTTAATTAATTGAAACGGTTTTTGATAACATTACCAAAGATGGAGTCCCACTATTGTCGTAAAGACACTTCAAAATTATACCTATTACCTGAGTGGACTTCGAAGAAAGCTTTAAATGACTTCTATGTCTCTGACTCGTGTTCTTCTCGTAATATACCGAGTATGTCAATAACAACATTCAGCAATACTTTACAAAAGGAGAATATTGCGCGTTTTCACTATAAAAAAGACCAGAGTGAAAAGTGTATATCACACAAATTAGGTTTTATGTCTAACGAGGATCACCAACTCCATATTATAAAGGAAAAAAGAGTTCGCATCGAAGAAGAGAAAGATAAAAATACAGAAACCAGATAAATCCCACTACGCAAAACATCTACTTGACACCAATCATCCATTGACACCTAACACAGAACTAGAAGTGCTGCATATTCGTGAAAATAAACAAGAACTGGATTTCCTTGAAGAATTGGAAATTAGAAGACATTTAAGAAACCCACAACATGAAGTCGTCAATGCACAGATAAATCTAGGGAGCTCTCCACTAATAAACTGTCTTCTTAAGTGATAATTGTAAAGATTAGCAGATATAGTTTCCCTGTTGTTCTATATCATTGCACAGTTGTACTGATCTTAATTGGAGAGATAATATCCAGGATATCACCATAGGGCTAATAATATCTGAGCTTCAATATTGGTTATATCACATCTCTTTTCTATTAACATATATTAAGTCAATCACAAGTTAGGTCATTTCTTGGTCTAGTCAAAAATAACTACTAAATATCAGGTAGGCATCAAATGAAATGTAACTTCTGCCATTCTGACGATGATATATAGTTATCGAAACAATTGTCAATTTTTTAGAATTTTTAACAATTTTCATTATACTGTGGAATTAGCTAGAAACACTGAGTTTTATTTAAAACACTAATTTGAGTAGATTCCACGAAGTAAGGGTCCCGACAGCTTTTTTCATTAGAAACGTTTGTTTTCACTTTCGATGTCCAAAGTTTTACTATCAGCTCCCAAATCGAACGAATCTTCGCTCTATTATTAATCGAAGCTAAACGTTCATAATCTTTGTTCATCTAACTTAAAAACCAATTACCAACTTACTACTATTTATGGAATGAAACCGAAGGAGGTGTCTCAGATGAGGAATATTCTACTATCTTAGTCAAAATAATAGTAGATAACATTTTGGCTAAGTTGAGTAGCCGCGACAACATAAAAATAATTATTCAGACTGATAGGTGTTGCGCACAAAACAGAAATATAACAATGTCAAATGATTTGCTTAATGTCACATGCTGCATCAGATTATCATTGATCAAAAATTTCTGGAAGTAGGCCATACCAGGTGGATGCATGTCACAATAGACAGGAAATTACGCAACAGAGTAGTGAATGTTCCTGCTGAATGTGTTGAGATTTGCCGATATGCCAGAAAAAAGCCTAGTCGTTACAATGTGAAATATCTTAGTCACGCATTTTTTCGAGCATTTGATAGTCTTGAGTTTTATCCATCAATTAGACCTGTGGAAAAGTAAGGCAATCCTAATGTAATTCCACTGTTACCTTTCAGCTTACGTTTTTTTTATAAATATGTAGATGATATGATAAGCGCTATTCCAGCTGACGATATACAAACAACATTAGATATATATATATATATATATATATATATATATATATATATATAAATATATATATATGTATATATATATATATATAGAAGAAAGATAGTCTTTGCTGACTAGTTAGGAATAAAACTAGTGAATATTGGGGATTGCAGCAAAAAATTGGAAAAGATATACTCTTAGCGGAAAATGTCCAAGCTTTCGAGGATGTTTGTCCTCATCATCAGGGAAACTAGAATGAAAAAACAACAGTTAAATACTGTGGTCAAAGAGAATAATTAAAAATGAAATTCACAACCACGTGTGTACTTACCTCCGAAGTGAGGTTAGATTCCATAAAGATGTAAAATCGTAAACTACAAGTCGTAAATTGTGGAATATTTAAGTAGGAATTGAACCAACGGCCTAATCAATCGTGTCATAGCAACAATTGTGAATGTCGCAGCATTTTATAAAATAAAACCATTGATTTCATCTTCATGTGTCACCATACTAAACGCCGGCGAGGAAATGATATATTTTGCCTCCAAAAGGGAAGTGGCAATTTGTTGCATGAAGATAGCCATCCTAACTTAGCCCAGACGGATGTTGGAACTGATGTGTCCCCTTCTCGACCGGTTTTCGCTACTTTGCCATATATAAGTGACATAACTCCGAGACTTGCCAAATTGCTCCGTTCATGTGGTGATTTTAAAATTGCTAATAAAACTGTTCTTTCAATCAGATCGATTTACTCTAGAGTTAAAGATAAAGACCCCTTGACTTCACTTACTAACGTGGTGTACAGTATTCCTTGCAGAGATTGTGATAAACAATATATCGGACAGACTTTAAGATCTCTATCTAGCCGTATAGTTTCACATAAGAGTGATGCTAGATTACACCCAGAGAGGTGCGCGTTAGCTTTTCATGTAAATTCTCTTGATCATCAGATGAATTATGAGGCTGTGAAGGTGTTAGCGACTGAGTCTAACAAAACGAAAAGATCATTCTTGGAAATGGCTTTTATTTCGCAAAACAATAATGTAATTAACAGGAAAACTGATATTGATCACTTAAGTGAGATCTACTCATTTTTGTTGTCCTTAGATACTAATTTTGCACATCAAGTGGTGGGAAATAACTATGTTGCTCCTGACAACACCACCCTTATTACTTTAATTCAATAATAATAATAATAAACTTACCTTGAATGTATTGGTGTTATTAGATACATTCAAGTAAACAAATAATTAATTAAACCTAATTTTGAGTGTATTGGTGTTGGTAGATACATTCAGATTGGAGAACTATTATATTACTTAATTACTATATTTATTATTACATATTAATATTCTTTTCTGTTGTCTTCTCTTTTCTTCCCTTGTGTTAGTCCAAACGAAGTGATGTTTTCTACGCACTCAAAACATAATAAAAATGAGAGCGTTCTCCTAGCTCTGTCTCACATTCTCTCTTCCTCTTTTCAACAATATTACATCTTCTCGTTACACCATTTGTTTGCCCTACAGCTGCCATTACGAAAATAGTGGCATTGTCCCACAGCTCATTGTTGACGTTGGTAACACTGTTTGTCTCTTGCCACTTCCCTTTTGGAGGCAAAATATATCATTTCCTCGCCGGCGTTTAGTATGGTGACACATGAAGATGAAATCAATGGTTTTATTTTATAAAATGCTGCGACATTCACAATTGTTGCTATGACACGATTGATTAGGCCGTTGGTTCAATTCCTACTTAAATATTCCACAATTTACGACTTGTAGTTTACGATTTTACATCTTTATGGAATCTAACCTCACTTCGGAGGTAAGTACACACGTGGTTGTGAATTTCATTTTTAATTATTCTCTTTGACCACAGTATTTAACTGTTGTTTTTTCATTCTAGTTTCCCTGATGATGAGGACAAACATCCTCGAAAGCTTGGACATTTTCCGCTAAGAGTATATCTTTTCCAATTTTTTGCTGCAATCCCCAATATTCACTAGTTATATATATATATATATATATATATATATATATATATATATATATATATAATTCATTTAACGATAGATTGAAGTTTACAGTGGAGATCTAGCAAGAATGTTCTGTGTCTCCCTCAGATACGAGAGTAATACTTACCGAAGCACAGAAAATGAGTTTGGATTGGTATCAAAAACCAACATCCTGTAATAGATTTTTAAACTTTTTGTCTAACCATCCAAAAAATCAAAAATACAACACTGTAATTGCCATGGAAAATAGAATTTCACACATCTGCGATGATAACTTCATTCAAGACAATCTCCAGAAGCTTTTTCATATTTTTGCAAACAACGGGTATACAAAGAACATTTTAAAAAGTTAAAATACCACACAGACTTTTACGATGGTCCCACAAATGAAGAAACACCTACAAGGATTCCTCGAATACACTATTTGATGATTGTTATTGAGTCTATGAATGTTTGGTGTTAAGTTTATATTTTTTCTCCATTTTTTGTTATATTAGATAAAAAGACAACGTTGTCGGCCGACTGCTGTCAACCTGTACTCATCGCTAAAGCAAACTTTTTTACCGACTTTCGAATGTATTTTGCAAGCCAGTTGTAAAAAAAAAGAAAGTTGTTGTTATGTCATAGAGAGAGAACATCACGAAAAATGTATATGTCACGGTAAACGCATAAATAAAGTTTTTCATGTAGAAAGTATTGGATCTTCGTCACGAATTTATATACAATCATTCATATAGGTAACAGTTCCTTCATCCACACACCCATTTATTTATTGCTCTTTTTGAGCTGGTCCTTCGCTTACAGCCGTTATAACAAAAAGTCAATCCACGATATTAAACATAGACGCTTCGAGCCAGATTTGAAACTACATCGACCTGGTGGACCTGGAGGAACATATATAGAAACAATAATGCTGGTGAGCTCGTTCTAATTATTTACCCGCTTTAATTCCTGCCAATCATTCATTTCCTTAAAACTGTGTAAAATCAGCTTAGCCTCTATCGTATCATATCGTACGTTTTCTCGTTATTAATTGATTTAAAATCGATAACCTATATCAATCGCACGTCTTATTTTAGTATAAAAGTAATAATTACATCGTTATTCGTTAATTCAAGTAATAGTGACATTCCTGTCAAACATTAATTCGCAAATTAAACACGCTTCTAAGATACTCGTTTCTGAAGAAAAAAGAATTCTCGTTCTTGTTTAGGATATTTATACCTCATTCTCGTCTTATGCCAAGAAAAATGCCGCGAAAGAATAAAAAAAACTGTAATATAGAAGTTAGCTCTGATGAAGTTGAAATTTCAGAATTGTCGCACGTATGACAGGTTATTAGGGATAGATTAGATCGGTTTTCAAGTTATTTATCGCAAAATGAAGAAAACCTTGACCAATTTCAAATCGAATGTCGATTAAAAGTCGTCGAAGACGATTTTTTAGAGTTTGATAGGGTCCAAACGCGTTTAGAATTTTTAGATTCCAATGAAAAGGCTAATAGGTTAGGCACCGAATCGTTATTTTACACGAAAATTTCTAAATCAAAAAAGATTATTGCTAAATTTGATCAATTAAATGATTCCAATATAAAACAGTCTCAATTTCAAACTACTTTTAGTCCTAATTTACAAAATAAAATCGTTGTTGCAAATCTTCCTGATTTAAATTTGCCCAAATTTTACGGAAAATATGAAACCTGGTTTAGTTTTCGCGATCAATTTGAAGCTTTGGTAGAAAAACGACAGGATATTAGCGAGGTGTCAAAATTAATGTATTTAAAATCATGTTGTCAGGATGACGCATTGAAACTGATAGAAAATTTGGATTTAACGGCCGACAATTACACAATTGCCTTTGACATATTAAGAAAACGATATGAAAATCGTAGAGCTATTATAAACACGCACGTATGTCAATTATTGTTCGAATTATCGAACATTGCACGAGAATCTTCATCGATGTAAAGAAAATTGTTAGATTCATTATATCAACATTTATCTGCATTGGAAAAATTGCAATTACCTTTTAAAATGTGGGACGCTTTATTGATTCCAATAATTTTGCAAAAATTAGATGACCGGACGAAAAAGGAATGGGAAAACAAAGAAAATGATCAAAGTTAGCCAACAATGTCAGAATTCACTGAATTTTTAACAAAAAAGTGCTTCACTTTGGAAGCCGTTCATTCTATGGATAGTTTAAAACACAATAATTCAAATGAATTCACTTCTACACGTATTAAAACACCATTCAGAAAACAAAACACAAACTTAAGAAGGATAGTGGGACACGTTCAATCGCCTATAAGCACATCAAATGAAAACACCTGTTTAAGTTGTAATAAAAATCATTTTACTTATTAATGTCCAAAATTTATTAATTTGAATATTAAGAAAAAATATCAAGAATTATATAAACACAAATTATGCACCAACTGTTTAAGATCTGGTCATTTTAAACAAGATTGTTTATCCAGAGGATGTAAAAAATGTGATTTAAAACATAACACCGCATTACACGTAGACAATTACAGACTATTTCAACAAAACATTCAAAATCCGATACAACGTTCACAATATGGCAACGCTGCCTCGCAACAACCATCGTCGCGTTAGGCGTATGCGCAGCCAAGAGAATCAGCCGATTCGAGGGTCAATCGGCAAACAAGCACGTTCTGCGCTCCTGTTCAAAATGAAACGTCACAACACTCAAGACTTACTATATCGACAAGAAGCCAGATTATATCATCAGAAATAAATCAATCAAATGAAAATTATACATAAAATGGTAATTTCGACGAAGAAAATACACAAGCAACCCACACGTACACGATTATTGATTCTAAGACGAAGAAAATACACAAGCAACCCACACGTACACGATTATTGATTCCAATCAAGTTTTATTATCCACTGCAACGGTTCTTATTCAAAACGATAGTAAAAAATGGATTAAATGTACTGCGATACTCGACTCAGGTAGTCAATCGAACTCAATTAGTGAAAACTTAGTAGAAAAATTGAGTCTAAAATGCCAAAAAATTGATATACCTTTAGCTGCAATAAATCAAATCGAAACGAAAATTAATTATAGAACATGTGCAAAAATTGAATCAAAAAATGCAGACTTTGAATTAAACTTACAATTTTTGGTTTTATCTCAAATTACTTCAAAATTACAGTTAATTAATTTTGATAAAACCCTATTAAAGTTACCAAACGGACTCGAACTAGCAGATGAACAATTTAACGTACAAAAAAGGATAGATTTATTACTCGGAGCAGGTATTTTCTTTGACTTATTGAAAGAAGGTAAATTAAAATTAGGAGAAAATAAATCTGTACTACAAGGAACATCTTTGGGATGGATCATAAGCGGAAATCTTAATTTAAATAAGGAATCAAATAAAATGCAAGTTTGTGACGTTAATACAAAAATATCGAATAAGCAATTAAATGATACTTTAACCAAGTTTTGGCAAATTGAAGAGCTGGATGCTAAAATTTTGTTGTCAAAACGTGAGCAGTATTGTGAAGAATATTTTAAGGCAACCACAAAACGAGACTAACGCGGAAAATTTATCGTAAAATACCGTTTCAATCCAGAATGCCATGATTTATTGGGAAATACAAAAATTATGGCTTTGAATCGTTTTAAAAATGTGAATGTGCGTCTTGAAAAAAATGACGGTTTAAAATCGCAATATATCAATTTCATGCCAGACTATGAAAACTTGGGACACATGACATTTAAAGGATTATTAGAATCGGACACTTCAATCGAAGGACAAACATTTTTCTTACCGCATACCGCAGTTTTAAGAGACTCGGCAGTTACCACGAAATGCAGAGTTGTTTTCGATGCAATCGCAAGGTCAAGTACAAATATTTCATTCAATGATTTAATTTTAGCAGGCCCGACTATTCAGGTGGATTTATATTCCATTTTGCTCAGATTACGTTTAAGAACTTATGTTTTGAGCGCTGATATAAAAATGACGTATAGATGCATAGATATAGATCCAAGCGAAAGTTGTTCTCAGAAAATAATCTGGCGAGAAAAACCAGATGAATCTATCAAAATTTATGAACTTAACACGGTTACGTATGGCACCTCAAATGCACCGTTTCAAGCGACACGCTGTTTAAAAGAGTTAGCGTTACAGAATAAATTAGAATATCCACGAACATCGCAAATTATTGAAAAATGTTTTTACATGGACGATTTATCAACCAGCATAGATTATAAACAAGAAGCTATATAAATTTACCATGAGTTATCAAAAATATTAACGGGCGCAAATTTTCAATTAAGGAAATGGTCATCAAACAACAAATCAGTTTTAACTTATATAAAGAATTCAGTCAGCAGTCAAGATGAAAATTTTGTATTATTTCAAGTTGAAAAACAACTCAAAACGTTGGGAATAATTTGGGACGCCAATGAGGATGTATTAAGATATTCATTAAAGCTAGATGTAAATGAAAAAAGGATTACCAAACGCTCGATTCTGTCGTTAATTGCTCAAATTTTTGATCCGTTGGTTTGATCAGTCCAGCGATAATTAAAGCGAAATTAATTTTGCAACAACTTTGGCATCTAAAATTAGACTGGGATGAAAATGTACTTGCAGAACTAAAAAATATATGGCTCGAATTTGTCACACAAATTGGTTTGTTAAATGAAATAAAATTTAATAGGAACGTCTTGTTAACAAACGCAAAAATAATTGAAATAAATGGTTTCTGTTACAGTTCTGAAAAAGCATATGGCGCATGCGTATATTTATCATCTACATTGACTGTCTCGACCCTTACTTCGTGGAATATGCTCATATTAGTGTTTTTAAATGAAACTCAAGGTCTCTAGTTAATTCCACAATATAATACAAGTTATTGAAAATTCTAAAAAATTGACAATTGTTCCGATAAATCAATATCATCGTCAGAATGACAGAAGTTACATTTCATTTTATGCCTACCTGATGTTTAGTAGTTATATTTTTGGCTAGACCAAGAAGTAACCTAACTTGTGATTGGCAAAATATATGTTTATAGAAAAAGAAGGAGAAGATGTGATATTACAAATATTGAAGCTTAGATATTATTAGCCCTATGGTGATATCCTGGATATCATTTTTCCAATTAAGATCAGTATAACTGTGCAATGATATAGAAAACCAGGAAAACTATATCTGCTGATCTTTACAATTATCACTTAAGAAGACAGTTTATTAGTGGAGAATTCCCTAGATTTAACTGTTCATTGACAACTTCATATTGTGGGTTTCTTAAATTTAACATTGTTTACAGCGAAGTCTCGAGTTACTCCACTTAAAAAACCAACATTACCACGTTTAGAGCTATTAGGTGCTCTTTCATTAGCTGAGTTAATTTTTAAAATAAAAAATACCTTAGGCATTCATATTGACAAAATAACGTATTGTACAGATTCGACGGTTGTATTAGCATGGTTAAAGATTGAACCTTGTAAGTTAAAAACGTTTGTTGCAAACCGCGTAATAAAAATTACTGAAATTTCAAACGTGAATAATTGGAAACACGTAAACACATAGGATAACGCCGCAGATATAATTTCTCGAGGATTAAGTCCTAAAGAGTTGCTCGAGCATAAGTCTTGGATAAACGGACCCGAATTTTCAAAGAGCAACTTAATTTATAAACATGATCGTGAATCTAATTTTAATGATGTTCAAAATTCACTAGAATTAAAAATCAAACAATTTCATTAATTATTCAAGAACAGAAAACCGAATTTGACATTTTTCAAACATATTCAAGTTTTTATAAATTATTCAAAGGTAACAGCTTATATTTTACGTTTTAAAAATCGTTGTTTAAATAAAGAAAAACTCAACAATAACGTTTCAGGTGTTAACTACCCAAGAGTTGAGTAAAGCACAAAACAAATTAATCAAATTAGCTCAAAATGAGATATTTAAACAGGAAATTGCAGATCTCACAAATTCGAAAAACGTAAATAAACAAAGTAAACTTTTAAACTTACGACCGTTTTTAGACAGTCAAAATATTTTAAGAGTGGGTGGTCGATTATCGAAATCTTTAATTACATTTGATCAACAGCACCCAATTATTTTACCATATAAACATAAACTCACTGATTTAATAATTTTAGATCAACATTTGAAGTATCTTCACGCAGGAACTCAAAATTTATGATCTATTATTCGATTAAATTTCTGGCCACTTAATGGAAAAAATGCAGTAAAACGTATAGTAAAATCTTGTATTAGATGTTATAGAGCCCATCCAAAACCTTGTAAATTTATTATGGGTAACTTGCCTAGATCAAGAATAAATCCAAGTCGGCCATTTTCAAATTGTGGTATTGATTACGCCGGTCCTATTTTAGTTAAAGGCACGTTAAGAAGGAGCAAATTAGTTAAAACTTATATTTGTATATTTATTTGTTTCGCTACTCGCGCAATTCACATAGAGTTATTTAAAGATTTAACAACACATAGTTTTTTAAATGCTTTTAAACGATTTTGTTCTCTCTCTCTCTCTCTCTCTCTCCGATAATGGTTTGAATTCCGTAGGAGCTAACAATTATTTCAGTGAGCTTAATGATATTCTTAATGATAAAAATCATAATGATTCAGTTTTAAATTTTTTGGCATGTGACAGAGTAAATTGACATTTTAATACAGCCAGATCAGCTTATATGAGTGGTTTGTGGGAAGCTGCGGTCAAGTCCACAAAATCCCATCTTAAACGCGTACTCGGTGAATCACATCTAACTTACGAGGAAATGTACACGCTACTGGTGGAGATTGAGTCTTGCTTGAACTCACGTCCTTTGAGCCCTTTATCCGATGACCCTACCGATTTCGTACCTTTGACTCCTTCTCATTTCCTTATTGGCGACTCACTAGCAAGTTTACTAGAAGAAGACCTCAAAGCAGCTAACATTTCCAGACCGGATCAATACTATCAACTACAACAACTCAAGCAACAATTTTGAGACCGATGGTCAAAGGACTATTTAAGCCAGCTGCAAACTCGTTCCAAATGGAAGCTTGATGTTGAACCCGTTTTAAAAGTTGGATCCATGGTCGTTCTAATTGAAGATAACTTACGTTCTTCAAAATGGCCTCTCGCTCGTGTTGTGGAATGTGAATAAATTAAAATAAATAAACATGACAACAAGGTCCTATTATAACGGAAGGTGTGTCAGTAGACACAACCATTATAAAAAAATCCATAACCAGTCAAATATAAAAATATGAAAACAGAATGAAATATGAATAAATCTGGTTGAATATTGATATGATTGTTTAAAAAAGGGATAAAGAATAGAAAATCCAAAAACAATATTTGCTAATTGAATATTGAATGTTACCTGTACAAGTAATTCCAAATAGATGTCAATGTCAAGGAATTTCACATTGTGCTGAATACTGCCATAGGAGTTTCCGCAGTAAGACATTTTATATTATATCTTGAAATCTAAAATAATATAAAAAAATAATCAGTCCAATAATAGCTTAACATTATTCACATGAGTTTTAATAGTAAAAGTTTAGAATTTCATGCATTCATTCAGTAATTTCATAAAGGGCTGAAAACGGTATGGCATGAAATAGATGGAACACAGCACAAACTTATGAAAAGGAAATGAATATAAACAGGAAGTAATGAATCCTAGTGAATTTTAATTACCAACATAGAATCATTGATTATTTATTGTATATAGAACTTTAATTAAAAAAACTAAAATAATCAAGAGTTTATATAGAATAGTTATAGAATAAAATTCAAAATTAAAAAAAATTATCAATTACATATAGGTAAATTACTAATGTAGTTTGTAAATTTTGTAAAAATAAACATTTATCAAAATAGCTAAACAACATAATTATCAACAAATTAACTATTGTATAAGGAAAAAAGGACATAATATAGATTCCTTAGTGCAATAAAAAAAATAGTGAATCAGTGTGATTACCCTCCAGGACAAAAAATTCAAGTATTTCAAATTAATAACTAAAAGACATGAAAATGACAATTTTTTGTTAAAAATAACAAATAAGTGAGCTATGGATTGGGGAAGCCGAGATGCTTGTTGATTTGAAAAACAAACAAAGTCGATTTGGGGTGTTAGAGAGAGGACGCGTTGATGGAGATGGCTCTCTGTGAAAATTTTGTTTTAAAAAAATGCTTAAATCTTAAATTTACATCAAAAAGGTAAATCAAACTAATAACAAGTGTATCTAATCCTGTGTAAGGATAAAGCAGTACTGAAGGTGCATATCTCTTGTGAGATATCATCAAGAATTAGAAGATGAGAGTTGCAGCCGGCAGTGATATCAAAACTAAGGTCTGTGTTTTTTGAATAAACTTATTTGGAATTCCATTTAACATATATCAAAGTGAACAATCAAATTATTATTAGAAGGTTCGAATCAAATAATGCATTAAAAAAAGGCCAAAAAACAATAAGAATATGATGCATCATAAATTTGTCTATTGATAATTGCATATTTAATCACTAAAAATTATTGTACTCACCTTTTGTAATTTCATCCATTAGATATATCACGTGCATCATGAATGTTCCAATAATTTTCACATCTTCTTTCTAATTATTGCATGCCTAACTATTGTCTATCACTTTCTTCATATTCATAACTCACACATATTTATGTTAGAATTACACACGTATATGTAATTGATGGTATAAATTTTATAACTTTTTAAAAACTTCACCATTACCAACGTGCTAGTGGCATGTTAACTGAATAGACGCTTCTTATAGTGGGAGAATCTTTCCTCGTATCATATTATATTACAGGAGCGCATGCGTTTGGATATTATGCGCCGACGCAATAGTGAGAATAATTTGTAGCTAAGAATGCATGTTATATGGGGTGGCAAAAATTCATAAATTTCAATGTTCAAATTAAATCAATAGTTTCGAAATATTTTATTGAATAGTTTTACATTAAAGTGTTGGTGATTTTTTATTCTTATCACATCCATGAATAAATTAGCATTATCTTTGTATTTCAATCTTTTTATTTAAGAGATTTAGTGTCATCAAGAGATCACAAAGGAAAAAGGTAAGAATATGAATAAATTTCATCAATCATTGGTTTAATGCATCCTGAACTCAAAGGGAGGAGTTTCATGTTTCCGACTGAGGATTTAAATAATTTAGATAAACATAAACTTAGAAAAAATATTAAATTTTGAGCTAGCCGAGGTTACATATAAAAATAACAAAACTAAATATAAATATAAAATTAATTATATATCATAAATCGACAATAAAACAACAATAATAATAAGAATATATATATACATATATATATGTATGTATATATATATATATATATGTGTATGTATATATATATATATATAAATATATATATATATATATATATATATATATATATATATATATATATATTGTTATGATTTGTGTGAGAATTTATTTTTTTATTTAAATTTTAATTTGTATATTTTAGAATGAAACTTGTTGTGCCTGGCGCCTTTTTTATCAGTTACCTGTATTTCTCTGCTACTACATTCTTCTTTTCTTAGCTCAGTCGGACCAGAACACAGTAATCTCTCTCAGGTGGTTCGGTTAGACGTATTTGTTATCTAAATTAATTAGTGAAATAAACAACTAAACTTCAAATGTGCAAATAAACGTGATAATTTGTATTTATCAGAAAGAATAATAATAGTCCAACATAAATCAAACTCCTTATTACCTAATACAAATTCAATAAACCCCAATGTTTTTAAATCCCACCCGGAATTAACTATATTTTATTTCTATTTTATATTCTAATGTCATCTAACTATGAAATACCTAATTAACCTAACCTTATTCTACTCAAAACTGACATTTTCTGTTTTATTAATTATCAAATTACCAACTAATATGCACTCAATCGTTTATTTCAAATAGTTTATCACGGACGGTTTGTAAAAATGGAATTGTCTTTTTGTTTCAAACACTAGCAAGAATTGGGAATATCGATGCCGGTTAAATTGAAATTTGGTTGATTTGGAAATTTGAATATCGCCAAAATTTTATTACTCTGCTAGCATCTTAGAATGAAGAAATACTAGATTTTACTATACCTTAGTTTTATATTTTCGACTTCGTTCCATTTGCAGTATTTTTATGTGTCACTTTCTTTATTTTAAGTTCAATTATGGTTTCCTTTCTATTGTATTATCTTCCTGGATAAGTTTAATAATAGTTTTGGTTTTTATTCATGTTTTCTTCTCTTCTATTCGATTTATTTTCTTAGCTTTTCTATAATCTTTCTCATCAAAAAGGAACTGTCTCCTTTTTCTCTCAATCACTGTCAAAAAATATCCGTCTCCTCGATTCTTCTCAAATTTTGCCTACTTCAGTTGCGCTACCAGCCACTATTTTATTTCACATTTCTCTTATTCACTAATTTTCACATTGTATATAATTCTACTAACTAATTATTTATATTTCTAATAAATACCTTTTATACCCTTACTTGCATTGAATTGAATGAATACGGATACAGAGAAATATGGTAACCGTATCAAATAGCTTTTCTGGTTTATCTCATTATTTTATTCATTTATACAAAATTCATTCTACAATTTTATTGGTTAATATTTAAATATTTGATAATATGATAATATATATATATATACAGGGTGTTAATTTCAGGACTTCTCACCCTATTTTTCTCGAAATGTGTGTATTTTAAAAAAGAATTCTGGGACATGTCAACAAATATATCGAAATATCGAAGGGAACAACTTTTTATCATAAAGGCAACGCGCCCCCTTTCACCCCCCGCCAAGGGGAGTTGCCAACTTCAAAATCTTAAATAGGAAGGAGTATCGAGTTATATCTCATTTTTAAGGTCTTTTCAATCTTTACACGTTGGTTTTTCTTTTGTTTTAATTTATCGATTCGTTGTCGATATATTTAGTAAACTCTATTTGCTGCTTCGTACCATTGAAATAAAAACTGCAACTGTTTATTTTCATTCCTTTTATCAAAACTAAATTACAATATTGTACCCTGATTTCCAATTCAATAATTGCTCAAAATGTTGCCCATTGTTGGCCAAACAATGGTATAACCGCTGTTCAAATTCGTGACGAAAATTTTCAAACACTTCTGTTCGAGTTTTTCGACATTCTGCAGTAATCCTCTGTCGAAGGTCTCCTTTATTTTGTGGCGGGGGTGTGTAAACAACTGATTTCAAATGTCCTCATAGAAAAAAATCACATGGTGCTAGATCTGGGGACCTACCTGGCCACTCTATAGGTCCTCTTCGCCCTATCCATTTACCGGAAAATACATTGTTTAACCATTGACGGACCGGAAGCACATAATGGGGGGGAGCTCCATCTTGCTGAAAATATAACTCATTTTCGTCAAGAGAGTTGTTGCCATCTTTATCCAGTTGATTTTCAATTGCTTCGGTAATTAACGGATTGATCGTATTTTCTAGCATATTCAAGTACATATCACCATTTAGATTTCCATTTATAAACAATGGACCAATTACTTGATTTCCTAGTATACCGGCCCATACATTAATTTTTTGGGGATGCTGGGTATGCCCTTCGACAAATACATGGTCATTTTCATTGCTCCAATATCTGCAATTATGTTCGTTGACAAAACCATTTAAATAAAAAGTACACTCATCAGTGAAGCAGATATTTTTTGAAAATTCGTTATTGTTATTAATAATTGTAGTCATCGATCAATCAAAAAAAAACGAAAGCCGAAGTGTAGAGATTAAAAAGACCTTTAAAATGAGGTATAACTCGATACCCCTTCCCATTTTAGATTTTGAAGTTGGCAACTCCCCCTAGCGGGGGGTGAAAGGAGGCGCGTTGCTTTTATGATAAAAAGTTGTCCCCTTCGATATATTTGTTGACATGTCACAGGTATTTTTTTTAAAATACACACATTTCGAGAAAATTAGGGTGGGAAGTCCTGAAATGAGGATGATTGTCCTCATCATCAGGAATACTGAAATGGAAAAGACATCATTAAGATACTGTAATTAACAAGCAAGATACAATAGGAAAGAAATAACAACAGATGTGAACTTACCTCCGAGTTGAGGTTAGATTCCATTATGTTGTATGAAATTAAACTACGGATATTTAAAATATGAAACAGTTAGCTAACAATGGTTTAGATTAGCACAATCACATTAAGATGCCTAAAAAACCCAATATCTAACACCATTTTGCAGAAGCACTCGTTAGAGAGGGTGTACATCTTGGGAGCAAGGATGTTAATTGGAACATGAGAAAACACAAACGACGGATTTCAACAAGATAACCGAACGCACATTTGTGCATTCAAATGGAAGATCTCGAGTTTACAGGACAACAACCAACAGAGACACGGGGGCGTCTATACCTCTCCTGTCTGAACCTTCTGACCCTGTATATGGACAAATAACCAATGAAAAGATTACGGAATAACGCGTAGAGTGTAGAACAAAAACAGAACTAAACCGGCATATCACGCAAAAGAGGTTACAGAGAATGAGTGGTAAGCGTAGTCATGCATGTTTCTGGCTCATTAGCCGTCATCAGCACGATATAACCAAGAAAGGGTGTATAACTTGAGAGCAAGGATGTTGATTAAAACATAAGGAAACACAAACAACGGATTCCAACAAGATAACCAAACTTACATTTGTGCCTTCAAATGGAAGATCCGGAGTTTTCAGGACAACAACCAACAGAGACACGGAGGCATCTATAGCTCTCCTGTCTGAACCTCCCGACCCTAGAAATAGACAAATAACCAATGAAACGATGAAAGAATAACGCGTGGAGTGTAAAACAAAAACATAATTAAACGGGCGTATAACGCAAAAGAGGATGCAGAGAATGAGTGGTAACTGTAGACATGCTTGTTTTTGGCTCATTAGCCGTCATCAGCACGGTATAACCAAGGAAGAGTGTACAACTTAAGAGCAAGAATGATAATTGAAACAAGAGAAAACACAAACAACGGATTTCAACAAGATAACCAAACGCACATTGGTGCCTTCAAATGGAAGATCCCGAGTTTTCAGGACAACATCCAACAGAGACACGGACGCGACTATAGCTCTCCTGTCTGAACCTTCCGACCCTAGAAATGGATAAATAACCAATGAAAAGATGGAATAATAACGCGTGGATTGAAAAACAAAAACATAATTAAACGGGAATATCTATATATATATATATATATATATATATATATATATATATATATATATATATATATATATATATGTTATATTCACAAATTCCCTTTGAAGTTTTTAAAAACAATTTTTATCACTTATTATTGAGTTACACAGTTTTATGTTATATAAAAGAATTATTAGTTTGAAATGATAATTGTAACTAACTATTTTACATAAAGTCAAAGAATTCATAGATTTGGTTAAAACAACGTCAGCGTTCATTTTGATGGAGAACTCGATGTAGCGTCGCTCCCATGAAAGTGCAGAAATCATTATTCTTCTGTAACATGATATTTGTGTTACTTAATGTATTTATTTCATAAAAAAACGCAATGTAGCATCGTTCTCATGGAAATACGGAAATCGTAACCTGATGTTGGACATTGCGTAACATTACTTAAACATAAGCATTTTTACCTATATAACAACTCCCCCCTTAATTAAAATTGTTGTTTAGTACACAACAATTTTGAGAATAAAAACCAAAATACATAAAATATAAAATAGACATTACAATATATACAGAGATTTCAAGATTAAAAGGAAAATACAAAAAAATAAAATTATAAAGGTATACATTAAACCATAAAATTGTCAATTTTCGGTACCACTTCCTCAGAGGCTTCGGTTTCGAGTTTGGGTCTCCTTTTTGGCAGAATGTTATGAATTGTAATAAAAACATCATTGGTTTGGTCCGGAACAGGCTTTCCTGGCGATTTGTTGAATTTAATATTTCTACACAGGTGTAGAGGACGATCAAGGCAACGATGAGTGAGATAGTAGTATATGTGAATCAAGAAATATTTTTCTCAACAAACGGTTTGTTTATGAGTTCATCTAAGCTTTTCGAGTATTGGTCCAGTTTGTGTTTTGTCACTTGCAAACCATTCAAGTAAATGTTAATATCGGAGTAGAGGTAAGAGCATTTTTTAATTCTTTGAATGACTTTTGACATTCGGAGTCAAAATTAAATGGGACATCTTTTTGTAAAAGTTTTGTCATTGGTTTGGAAATTTTAGCGAAGTTCGGTATAAATCTTCTGCAGTAACCAGCGAGTCCCAAAGAGGATTTTATTCCTTTTTGGTTCGTAGGTTGAGGGAATTTTTGGACGCATTCAATTTTTGCCGGAAATGGCTTAACGCCATCTTCCGTGATTAAATGTACAAGGTAGGTGACTTCTTTTCTCAAGAATTCGCACTTGTCTGGCTGAAGTTTTAAGTTAGCTTTTTGAAGTCTCTTGAATACTTCTGTTAAGCGGGTAATATGTTCTTGAATTGTCGGTGAATAGACGATGATGTCGTCCATATAGACAAGACATCGCTCGTTTTGAATTCCAGCGAAGACATTGTCCATGACCCTCTGGAATGTTGAAGGTGCATTTTTTAGACCGTACGGCATTCTGAGGTATTCGAAATGTCCGTTTTCAAATGTGAAGGCGGTCTTTGGTATATCTTCAGGCATTATTTCAATTTGATGAAAGCCTGATGCAAGATCTAGTGTCGTGAAATATTGACACTTACCAAGCTGGTCTAATAAATCTTCAATGTTTGGTAACGGGTATTTGTCGTCTACAGTAACCTCATTCAGTTTTCTGTAGTCTACGACAACACGCCATTTTTGTTTACCTGATGCGTCGAGCTTCTTGGGCACAACCACACGCGAAACGTCCATGGAGAATTTCTGGGTTGTATAATGTTTTGTGAAAGCATTTAATTGATCTGATCTTTCACCTTTTGTTTATGAATTTGAGAATAGCGATATGATTCCACATAAGTGGGCTTAGAATTTTGCGTATCTATAGAACGTTTTATTTCGTTGGTGAAAGTAAGTATGTCTCCTTCTAAATAAAAAATGTCAGAAAAATCATGACAAAGATGAAAAATTAAGTCTCCTTCTTCATTAAGATGATCAAGTCTTAGTTGATTTTTTAATTCCGATGTTCTATCGGTGCACATTTCTTGGGTAGTTAGTTGAATATTATTTATAGTATTTATTTCATATGGTTCTACGTTAAGTTTTGAAAATGTTACGGTTTTAGGTATACAATTAACATTTAATACTGAAACCAAAATTTCTCCTTTTTCATTTATTTTAACTAATGCGTTTGGTAGTTTAACTTTCTCTACTTCTTGACCTACCAGTATAGCATCAGTACTAACTAAATTCCATTTTAGTTTAAAGATTTGTTCAGTCCTAGGTTCAATGGAAATTGTATTTTTGTAAATTTGTGGAAATTGGTTTTCGATTGAAATATTGGTAGTTTCATCATCTGTTACTTTAAATAATGGTACAATTTTGAAATCAGTAATAAGTTGTTTAGTTTTTAGATCAACTATGCAATTATAATGTTCTAAAGAATCCATGTCTAATAATCCATCAAAATCAATATCTAAATTACAAATGAATACTCTGTGTGGATCGTTAGGTTTAAACGGAATAACGGTTGGTTCGTTAACTCTTATTTTTTGGTTCGTTATACCTTGAATAATTATACAATTAACATTAATTAACTGAAACCAAGAATTCTCCTTTTTCATTTATTTTAACTAATGCGTTTGGTAGTTTAACTTTCTCTACTTCTTGACCTACCAGTATAGCATCAGTACTAACTAAATTCCATTTTAGTTTGAAGATTTGTTCAGTCCTAGGTTCAATGGAAATTGTATTTTTGTAAATTTGTGGAAATTGGTTTTCGATTGAAATATTGGTAGTTTCATTATCTGTTACTTTAAATAATGGTACAATTTTGAAATCAGTTATAAGTTGTTTATTTTTTAGATCAACTATGCAATTATAATTTTCTAAAAAATCCATGCCTAATAATCCATCAAAATCAATATCTAAATTACAAATAAATACTCTGTGTGGATCGTTAGGTTTAAATGGAATAAGGGTTTGTTCGTTAACTCTTATTTTTTGGTTCGTTATACCTTGGATAATTACATTTTCAGGGGATAGATTTCTATAATTTTTGCATGTTTTGGGTTTGAAAATTGATAATCCAGCACCTGTATCAATTAGAATTTTATAAGTGTTTGTTCTGTTTCTAATATAGTATAAGTTTTTAGAATTTACCGGTAAGGTATTTATTACAGGAACATCTGTTCGAAGCAGTCCGATTCTGGACTGTTCAAACTCATGGTTTGAATTTGTGAACTGAGGTCTGGTATCGACAGATTTGATGTTTGATCGTTTAGCGGATCTGGGGGTTTCGTTTGTAAAGGGCCTTGTCGAAAATCCTATTTATAATCATGATTTGGATTTAGGAGGTTATCAGAATCAAAATTATAAACATTTTCATTATTATAATCAAAAACGTCTTGTTCGATATAGCTATAATCGGAAGTTTCGTTTTCATTCGTATTGCAAACTGGTACACCATTATCAGAGTTAGGATCACTATCAGCAGTATAATAGTTTTCCTCTATTCCACTATTAACAGTATAATAGTCAGGAGCACTGGGGTTAATTTCTTGGTAATATTCTTGATAATCAAGTGAATTATCGGAGTATTGATCTTGATTTTCATGATAATTTTTACTATTATCTGTATAATAGTCATAACTGTTATGAGAGTGTTTGTTAAAATAATGATTTCGATTGAAATGAAAAGTTCTCTGTTGATTAAAATTTGTGTTGGGTCGATTTCCCGGTGGTCCTTGAGGTCTAAAACTTGGATTTGGTCTAATTACAGATGGGCGATTTTGATTTTGTTGGTTATTTTGAAATTGTGGCCTTTGTTGAAAATTTTGGCCTGTTTGGTTATGTGAATTAGTGGTTTGATTTGGTCTAAGGGAACCCTGAGCTAAATTTTGAGTTTGTCTTTGACGTGTGAGACACTCATTCACAGTATGTCTTATTCTATGACAAAAATTACATTGTTTTGGTGAATTTTGGCTAAATCTACGAGTAGGTATATTATTTGTATTACGGTTAGTCTGAGGTTTGTGGTTTTCATAGTAAGTTAATTGAAGTCTTCTAATTCGTGAAATAGCTGATAAAACACTTATTGGATTACTAGCTCTAACAATTTGACCAACTTTTGGATCTAGACCAGTTAATAAAGTATTTAAAGTTATTGATTCTATAAGACGTGTTTGTGCTACTTTTTGATCTGTTGTTAAATGCTGTTGTTTACTTATAGCTGAATACATTTTTGCTTCCAGAGTTTGTAATCTCGAAACAAAAATTGAAGGCGATTCGTTTGGTAGTTGTTTCATTCTTTGAAGGTCTTGAATTAATGAATTTAAGTCGCGAGAATCTCCAAAGTGAGTATTTAATAATGTTTTAATTTCTTCCCAATTTGAAGGGTCGCGTGAATTAACTAATTCAGCGGCTCTTCCTTTAAGTTTGTTTTTTATATGTTAAAAGTACTTTTTGGTCGTTTCCGGCCATTCTGTAAGCTGTTTTACGAGCATTTATAAAAGTATTTAAGAAAATTTGATTACCGTCATATTCCGGAATTATTGAAAATATTTCGGATAATCTGTAAGGTTCTAAATTTGACGCTTGATCGGTTTGAGCAGCTGGAGCTCTTCCGATAATATTAGTATTGGCATTAGTGTTTGTTGCACTACGTGTTTCAGGCATTTTGCTTTATATTTAAATGATTGTATTTGAAATAGAAGTAAATTATGACAATAGAACTTGGTAAAATAAAAAATAAATTGCAAAATATTAAATAAAAATAAAACAAGATGATTCTTACGTAAATATTTTCATTCCTCCCTTGGCAGCTGAAATCCTTATCCGTCAGCTTTGCTACACCGGGTTAGCAGTTTGCGTGTTCCTGGTGCCGGAGAGACCGTCTGCTTCTTGAAGATCTGGAGCTGGTACTTGAAAATTCCTTAAAGGTTTAGGAACCACCACACTTAGTTAGGCAATCCTTGTTTTAAATGTGTTTAGGAATCCTACTGATTGCGCCACTGTTATATTCACAAATTCACTTTTAAGTTTTTAAAAACAATTTTTATTACTTATTATTGAGTTACACAGTTTTATGTTATATAAAAGAATTATTAGATTGAAATGATAATTGTAACTAACTATTTTACATAAAGTCAAAGAATTTATAGGTTTAGTTAAAACAACGTCAGCGTTTATTTTCATGGAGAACTCGATGTAGCGTCGCTCCCATGAAAGTGCAGAAATCATTATTCTTCTGTAACATGATATTTGTGTTACTTAATGTATTTATTTTATAAAAAACGCAACGTAGCATCGTTCTCATGAAAATACGGAAATCGTAACCTGATGTTTGACATTGCGTAACAGTACTTAAACATAAGCATTTTTACCGATATATACAGATCTAATAATAATTTTTCATCAATATCTTAGTTCAACCTTTTACAATAATTTTTACGAACATTTCTGTTATATCATCCAATTGTCAACTTCATATGAACAATAATTTTTGAAAAGTCTCAAGCATATTCAATATTTTTACACTGTTTTTTCTGAATTTTAATTTATATTTTTTACTCGTGTAATGCGAGTACCCATTTTTTGATTTTTCATTTTTAGTTATACATTGTATTTTAGCGTGACTGACGAAATGATAAAACTATTACAAAAGCTTTCACTAAATTAAAATTGCTGCATCAATATATATATATATATATATATATATATATATATATATATATATATATATATATATATAAAAGAAGATGTAGGAATATCGCGCGATATGTTAACAACAACAAAGAGAATCATGGGTAATTCACGCAAAGTGAAGGGCTACTGAAATAGAGTGGTAACCGTGGACATGCATGTTTCTGGCTCATTTTGCCTCATCAGCACGGCATAACCAAATAATGATGTGAAATTTGGGAGCAAAGATGTTAATCGAAACATGGGAAAACACAAAATAACGGATTTCAGCAGGGAAACCAAACGCTCATTTGTGTCTTCAATTGGAAGATCCCGAGTTTTCAGGACATCAACCAACATCGACACGGAGGCGCATATAGCCCCCCCGCCATGAACCTTCCGACCCATAGTAAATAACAAAGAAGATGTAGGAATATCGCGCGATATGTTAACAACAACAAAGAGAATCATGGGTAATTCACGCAAAGTGAAGGGCTACTGAAATAGAGTGGTAACCGTGGACATGCATGTTTCTGGCTCATTTTGCCTCATCAGCACGGCATAACCAAATAATGATGTGAAATTTGGGAGCAAAGATGTTAATCGAAACATGGGAAAACACAAAATAACATATCGCGCGATATTCCTACATCTTCTTTGTTATTTACTATGGGTCGGAAGGTTCATGGCGGGGGGGCTATATGCGCCTCCGTGTCGATGTTGGTTGATGTCCTGAAAACTCGGGATCTTCCAATTGAAGACACAAATGAGCGTTTGGTTTCCCTGCTGAAATCCGTTATTTTGTGTTTTCCCATGTTTCGATTAACATCTTTGCTCCCAAATTTCACATCATTATTTGGTTATGCCGTGCGGATGAGGCAAAATGAGCCAGAAACATGCATGTCCACGGTTACCACTCTATTTCAGTAGCCCTTCACTTTGCGTGAATTACCCATGATTCTCTTTGTTGTTGTTAACATATCGCGCGATATTCCTACATCTTCTTTGTTATTTACTATGGGTCGGAAGGTTCATGGCGGGGGGGCTATATGCGCCTCCGTGTCGATGTTGGTTGATGTCCTGAAAACTCGGGATCTTCCAATTGAAGACACAAATGAGCGTTTGGTTTCCCTGCTGAAATCCGTTATTTTGTGTTTTCCCATGTTTCGATTAACATCTTTGCTCCCAAATTTCACATCATTATTTGGTTATGCCGTGCTGATGAGGCAAAATGAGCCAGAAACATGCATGTCCACGGTTACCACTCTATTTCAGTAGCCCTTCACTTTGCGTGAATTACCCATGATTCTCTTTGTTGTTATATATATATATATATATAACTTAACTTTTAATTAACTGAAACCGTGTTTTTAAAAACTAACTTTATTTCTAAGACAAACTAATTCAACAATCTCAAATACAAGACTAATATTTTTATTATAAACATGGATTTAAATAATCTCGTAACAAACACAAACTTACCAATTCTACAATAATATGAATACTTGATCAGCACAATATACTGTCCACCTAAGGGCAATGGCGTAGGTGACACCTCCCCCTTTAGAAGGAAGCTTCTCCTGGAAGCTGGATCCCATCTTCCGTTGACTCCTGATGACTCTTACTTGTCCTTCCTGAATGTTTTCTCTTGTACATGATCCACAGGAAGGCCACTATCAATGCTGTATAAAGAAGAATAGTCCAAATAGTGGGAATGTGCAAATTATGGTTTTCCGTGAATATTGGCGTTAACAGATGATTTGAAATATCCTTTATTTTTAAACTTTTTAAATCAATCTTCATTGGAGAAACGTGTAAATGATTCAATTTCAAATTTGATTCATTTATTACAAAAGGTTGTCCAAAAGTTTTTTGTTGGAATATTAACTCTTGATTTCTAAATATAATTTTACATGCTGAATTTTCAATTAAATAAATGCCTTTAAGAGTTTTCACTTCAGTTTTTGGCTTACATTTTATGATTAAGTTTTCTTCTACTGGAAATATTGCCAAACATTGATTTATCTCCGGAATAATTTCAATGTGATTCTTAATTATTTCTTTTTTTGTATATAGACAAAATGTAGAATTTCCTGCTAGCAATATGTTTTCTTCGCACCCATAATTATTATTGGCTTGCAAATGGTTAGGACATTGAAAAATATTGCCGCGAGTGCAAATGTCATTTAGAGGTTTAATGACATTATTTGATTTTAGTAAAAATTTTGAATCAGGTATTAATGTTACGTATTCTGATTCAATTTCTGTAGGTATAGGTTACATATAAAAAAGATTGAATAAAATATCATAATTAATAGGTATCGATAAAAAATATTGTATTTGATTATTTTCTACTTTACAAACTACGTCTATGATGGCTTCAAATTCTAAAATGTTTTTATGTTTTAATTCGAAAGGTAATTTTGTTTGATAGTAATTATGCACTTTTTGCAACTCTGCAAATAAGTCATCAGATGTAATGTTTTGAGTTTACAGAAGGTTAATGAATTTTCTACCGTTTCTAAAACGTCTGAAATTACATTGAATGTGATAAGAAGTTCGTTGAATAGCTGTTTCAAATAAATAATATTTTCTGCATTTGCTTGAAAATCTAAAATATCTCTTATCTCAAATATTTTCTTTTTTAATATTTCTTCAATATACTGGATGTCCTGAATTGTCTTATTAAAATTATCAATTATTTGGTGACTAAGAGAATATTGCATTTTAATTTGAGTTTGCAAGTTTTCTTGATTTTGTTTTAAATGTTCCATAATTGAATTATTTCTTTCTCCATCTTCAGAGTCCAAATTTCCCGTAATTATTTTAACTATTGATCCAAGACCGTTAATTAACCCTCTCTTTGGTCTATCTAAGGTTAAATGGATATTTATTTTATCAAATTTATCATCTATACTATTATTAGTGTACTCTATTATATTTACCATATTTTCTGTTTCAGTTAGAAAAAGTGTATTATTAGACATATTATATTTAACGTGATTATATTGTATACTTAACTTATTATACTCAACTAATAGTGGACTTAAATTATAAAAATGAAGGAAAGGATGACTGGATTTCTGCAGCTTGGCATATCCAAGATTTATGGGAAGTATTCCCAAGTTATGGGTAACATCCTTTATTTTGACTGTTGCGTCTCCGACGGTGACGAACCTGAAATGGATTTACATGGAGTCTTTTTAGGACGTTTTATGTTTGAAAGATGAATATTTTCTGAAGTATTTTTGTGTCTAGCAGCGATTTTTGCTGTTTTTAGTCGTATATTTTTGCTTCTAATTTCTTCACTTTTATATTTATTTTTGGTTTTACCTTGTGCCTGTTTATTACGTACATACACTTTAGTGGGTATTGTATCTGGTAATTCTTCTCGGCTTTTATTGGCTTTAGAGATTACTTTTGATTTGTTTTCCTGTAATTTCTGATTTAATTTCGAGTATAAAATTTTCATTTTATCTTTATGATTTTGTATATAATTATTAACTACTTGTCGATCTAATTCTTTATTGAAGGGTGTATTACTATCTATGTGTTCGGTAATTATTTCGTAAGGTTTCAATTTTGTTGCAGAATGAACACTATTATTATAGGCCAACAATGCATAGAGTATTTTATTTTCAATAGTCTCATTTTTAAAATCTTTTTGATTATTCAAAAGTCTGATGTGTTCAATAATCGTAGAGTGGAATCTTTCGGCAATTCCATTCGATTCTGGATGTTGAATTTTAATTTTATGCGTTTCTAATAATTCCTTTACAACAGAATTTCTTAACTCAGTTCCATTATCCGAATTTATTTGTTCTGGTATACAATGGTGTGTAAAATATTCAATTAGAATATGAGCTACTTCTATTCCTTGTCTAGATTTTAATTCATACATTTGACCATATTTGGAAAATGAATCTATCATCGTAAGAAATTTATTGTTTTCTAAGGTTATCGTGTCTAAATGCAAAATTTGGAAAGGTTTAGTCGCTGTAGGAGTAACATTTAAAAATGGTTTTATTGGTTTTCTATCATATTTGCTTAACTGGCAAACTTCACATTTGTTTATATGAGTTTGTATAGATGCTCTTTGATTAGGCCAATAATACAAAGTTTTTAATTGATTTTCAGTTCAATCTAGAGCTCTATGATTAGTCTTACCCTCGTGGTAATTTCGAACAACTTCTTAAACTTCATTTAAAGGATCGTCTATTAATTTTTTATTACATTCAACAAAGTCAATTTGAGAATCTTGAAAGTGATTTTGTAGAATAACACTGAATTTTTCATAAATTGGGTCCTCGAAATAAATAAAATATTTAGTTTTAGGTACTTTGTATTCTTTCACGAAATTAATCACATCTTGCTCAAAATTATTTTTAGATAATTTTACAATAATTCTTTGTTTATTTTCATAGAGTTTTATAATAGTGGGTATGGCTGGTTCGGAATTTACTTCTGAAAATAATAATTGATTTTTACCAATATTTATGGCTGAATCTGAAATTGGTATACCGATTACAGGATTTTCTTCATTTGTATGAACTGTGATGTCTTCGACATCATCCTCATCATTGTTACTTTCATTATCCGTTTCAACTATTAGAGATCTATTATCATCGGGAGATGATGAGAGTTTTCTATTAAATCTGTCCAAATAAACTTATAAATTTTTAGAACAATGGGGTTCTTGTAATTCAGTTTCATTGATATTTATTTGAATTCGGGACAAACAATCGCTATTGGTATTTAAAGCACCTTTTTTGTATACGATATCATAATCATATTCTTCAAGTTTCAAGCGCCATCTGACAAGCTTTGAACTTGGATCTTTTGGTGAGAATAACCATTGAAGTGGTTTATAGTCGGTAACTATTGTAAATTTTCTGCCAAAAAGATACGGGCGGAAGTATTTCGCTGCCCAAACTATGGCAAGAAGTTCTTTCTCGATTACAGAATAGTTGCATTCTGAATCATTTAGGGTTCTGCTGGCGTAAGCCACAGGTAAATCAGAGCATATTTTGCTTTGACTTAAAACAGCACCTAAAGCATAATTGCTGGCGTCTGTGGTAAGGATAAAGGGTTTGGTAACATCTGGATATTGAAGTATTGGTTCATTTATCAACAGATTTTTACACATTTCAAAACATTCGACATAATCTGAATCATTTACATTGATAATTGCATCTTTTTTCAATCTAATAGTTAATGGTTTTATCAATTTTGAAAAATATTTTATTAATTTTCGATAATACCCTAGGAGTCCTGAGAATCCATTTAATTGTTTTGAATTTCTTGGTATCGGAAATTTTTGAATTGCTAAAATTTTATCTGGGTTCTGTTTTACACCTTCTGGCGTGACAATATGTCCCAGATATGCAACTTCTTTTCACAAGAATTAGCATTTATCAATTTGTAATTTAAAATTAGAATCTCTTAATCTATTGAATACTTCTTTTATATTCGTGATGTGTTCTTGTAAGCTGGTACTGAACACATTTATATCATCAAGGTACACCAAACATTTCTAGTTCTGTATACCTCTTAGGATATTGTCCATGACCCTTTGAAAGGTTGCAGGAGCCCCTATCAGACCCATAAGCATGCGCACATATTCATAGTGCCCATTTTCAATATTAAAGGCTGTTTTCGGAATATCCTCCTCAGCCATCTCGATCTGATGGGAACCAGAAGCGAAATCTAATGTTGTAAAATATTGACAACGTCCAAGCTTATCTAGTAACGTTGTAATATGTGGCAATGGATATCGATCTCCAATTATTGTGATGTCATTCAGTTTTCGATAATCAACAACGAGTCGATACTTTGGCTTTTGAGAAGCATCTAGCTTCTTTGGAACTGTTCGCCTCGGTGAGTTGGACGGCCTAATAATATTATCATTTAACATTTTCTGAATTTGTTTTTGAATTTCCGTTCGGTGAATCTCAGGATATCTGTATGATTTTGAATAAATAGGTATTTCATTAGAAGTTTTAATATGATGTTTTATTTCACTTGTGAAGGTTAGCTGATTTCCTTCAACATGAAAAATATCACTATACTCTTGAACTAATTTTAATATAGATTGCTTCCCTTCGGAATTCATATGTTCAGTTCTAACTCTCGAAACATCAAATTTAACATTTTCAGAATAAATATTATTGAAATTTGGGTTGAGGGTTTGTTCGTATTCATCAAATGTCTCAACACTAATAGAAGAGCTTAAGTCTACTCGAAAGTTGGATTCTGAAGGATTTAAAATTGTACATAAAGCTAAATTATTTTCAACTTTTGTTACACATTCCGGGATTTCTAATTTCCCAATTCGTGTATATGGTATAATTACATTACAATTTTTTACATTTTCAATATTTAATTTAATTACTTGTTCACAACGTGGATGCACTACTATACAATTCGTGGATCCAGTTTTAATGTCAAAGTAATTCATTTTAATTTGACTATAAGGAGTCATAAGCAAATTATCATTTAGGTCAATAATTGCATTGAGTATTTTCAAATTATCTATTCCTAACAAACAATCAAAATGATCGTGAAATTTGAAAACGCAATATTCTAAATTAAGCGGTTTCCTATAATTAAACATTTTTGGGATTGGAATAAAAGTGCAGAAATTTTGTTGACTGCTACCAAAGGCAGATTTTACATGGAATGGTTTTTTGACATAAGATTTTTTGAAATATTTTTCAGCTACAGCTGGTGTCATAAAGGATCTTGTGCTACCAGTATCAATTAAAACTTTAAGACTTTATTCTGGGAATATTATATAGGGTAACACACTTTCTGAATTATTTAAGTTTAATAATTCGATAATGTTTGATTTGGTACCGAGGCTGGTGTGTCTAAAAAAATATCGGATTCATCATTAATACAATCGGAATCGTCTATATTATGGAGTTCTTCCGAGATAAAATTTCTAGGTTGATTAGGATTGTGTTGGAACCTATTTTGATAATTTTGGGGTTAGGGTCTAGGTGTGTTTCTGGTAGACATACTCATTGGAGTTGGATTTGAAAATCTTTGATTTGGATTAGGTTTAAAAACGTTATGACCATTATTAGAAAAACTTGTATTATTCCTATTAGAAGAATTATAAGAAGTTGATGGACGATTTTGGGAGTTTGATGCGGGATTTCGATTAGTGTGTTGATAATTCTGCATAGAATTTGGCTTAGGAGGTGGCTGCCTATGTGCCACATTATTTTGGAAATTGGTTTTATTTTTATGCGAGTAATTTTGCGAATTTAAATTTGGAAAAATATTTTTTGGATGATTATTCTGGGTCATATAAACTTGAAAATCATTTGTAAGAACATTTAAAGCAACATTTAAATTTTCTGGATTTTTCGTACGCATTAATGCACCAAAGGTTCTTTTAAACCGCGTAGCAATACTCTGAGTGCCAAATTTTTAAAGTAATTCCCTAAAATTAAATGTTCATTCACATTGGAATGTGTGATGAGATAAGAAATTTGAAGATTTAATAAATGTTGAATTCTATTATAAAATTCGAAAGGCGGTTCATTACCTTGTTTCATTTCTGAAAGTTCTATATTTAATGTGTGAATATCTCTTTTATCAGCATAAGTATTAAGAAGTGCATCTTCCAGATTTTCCCAAGTTCTTATCGTACAAGAAGAAATGTTTATAGCTGCTTCACCTTTTATTTTTGCTAAGATGCTGGACATCAAATATTCATTTCCTACATCTACAGTATTATAAAACTTACTAACTAATTTCTCTGAAATTTCAATAAACCTAGGAAGTAATGCATTGTTTCCATCAAATTCTGGTATCATATCCAGATATTCTTTTTTTAAAATAGGTAATTGTGGAGTAGTCATTTTATTAAAATTATTTATGGGAAAAAGTTTTGGTGATGCTAAAGTTAATTTTATTTCAGTGTTAAAAGAGTTTGAGCCTGAATTTGAATTATTTGAATCAGAACTTGAGTCAGAATCGTCAGATGTGTCGGAAAAATAATTAATATTTCCTCTATATGACATAAAAACACTTACAGTAATAGAACGAAGATCCTTTCCATTGGCTCGGACTGCACAGGAACAACCAATCTCCTCTTGATTCTTCCGGTTTCTCGCACAACACAGATCTTCTAGTTGAGTTACTCAGTTCGGCCAACTAAGAGTTCCAATAATTAAAATTCACTTGTTCGAATAGTCAATAAATCGTAGAAACGAACCGAATGTTATATGCTTTAACTCTCGATTGACTATCCTACTGACTGCGCCACTTACCTTTTAATTAACTGAAACTACAAGACACTACAAATACAAGACTAATATTTTTATTATAAACATGAATTTAAATAACCTCCTAACAAACACAAACTAAGCAATTCTACAATAATATAAATACTTGATCAGCACAATATACTGTCCACCTAAGGGCAATGGCGTAGGTGAGACAATTTTCAAGTCTATGCCTCACTTACATCAACAAAACAATCAATTGTGAACAATACTCACCATATTTAGATTTAGATTCACAGGAGATAATAATGGACAGGATTATGACTCGAAACGAAAAAGGACATACAATTATACAAAGAAACAACGAAAAAGCAAAAATGAAGCCAAAAAATAGGAGAAAAAACGAAATAAAAATTGGAACTTGGAATATAAGAACAATGTTGATATCTGGAAAAATGCAAGGAGTAGGAAATGCATTGATGAGATACAATATAGACAGCGGCTTTGCAAGAAATAAGATGGAAGGATCAAGGGGCAATTGATCAGAACATGTATAGTTTTAGATATTCTGGAGACAAAAAGCAAGGAAACCAGGGAGTAGGATTAATGGTATTCCAGTCAATGAAACAAAAAATTATTGAATTCAAACCAATAGATGAAAGGATGACATACCTAAGAGTGAAAGCAAAACCATGCAACATATCCCTATTAAATATTTACGCTCCAATAAAGAAGGACAGCAATGAAGAAAAGGATACATTTTACGAAAAGGTAGAAAAAGAAATAGAAATAATACCAAAGGAAGATACTATAATAATATTAGGTGATTTTAATGCCCAAATGGGTAAAAAAGACTACATAAAATGCGTAGTAGGAAAGGAAACTATAAACGAAAAAACAAATTACTATGGGCAGCAAGCACGAATATGTACATAAGTAGCACAAAATTTCCACATCCAAAAAAACATAAAATAACATGGATGTCGCCTGAAAACAAAGCAACATCTCAAAGAGACCATATATTAATTAATAGGAGCAAACAAACATCAATAAAGGACGTGTGAACATACAGAGGAGCATGTGCAGACTCCGATCACTTTCTTGTTATTTCCAAAATAAAAGATAAGATTAAAAAATAACAAGGGACAGAAAAGCAATAGATGGAACATAACAACGCTAAGTGAAGAGCAAGTAAGGAAAGAATATGAAACAAAGATAGAAGAATTACTAAGCAAAATAGTAATAAAGTAAGACCACGTTAACGCACAATGGGAAGCTATAAAAAAATACATTCAAATAACAACGGAAAAACACATGGGCAAAATGAATTGAGATAGAGACAATGATGGTTGCCGTGTAAAAGTAGAAAAAAAAAGGAAAAAAGACAAAAATGGATAATAACAAACGAAATAAAGCACAAGCAAGAATACATGAAAAGCAGAAATGAATGTAACAAACTGATAAGAAAATCAAAGCGAGAATGGATGGATAACAATATTAAAGAAATAGAACAAAGAAGGAAGAATTGTAATACCAAGAAATTTTATAAAAATATAAATGAACAAAGCCGAACCTATGAGGGCAAAACGAAAGGTATAGAAAACCAATATGACAAAGTCATTGAAGAAGAAAATGAATACAAACAAATATGGATGGATCACTTTAGGACGTTACTAGTAGAAGATTCAAATATTGAAGAAATATCACAAGTAAAAATATTGGAAGAACCTACAAGAGCAGAAATTATGGAGATTATTAACAAAAGCTGAAACGGAAAAGCTTCTGGAAAAGATAACATAAATATGGAACTGATAAAGTACGGAGGTGAGAAGCTTCATAATATAGTATATCACCTTATAATAAAAATATGGAGAGGAGAAAAAATGCCTATAGAATGGGAAATAGGCCAGATAATTACAATCCACAAAAAAGGTGACCAGCATAAATGCCAAAACTATAGAGGTATTACATTACTGAATACTGCTTATAAAATACTTTCAGCTACAATCAACAGAAGGCTTAGAGACACTACAGGAAATACTTTAGGACGGTATTAGTGTGGATTCGTAAAAGGAATATCAGCGGTGGATCCTATATATACACTGAAGCAGATAATGGAAAAATCATATGAACATCAAATAGAACTGGAATTGGTATTTGTAGACTTTCGGCAAGCTTTCGATTCAATACATAAAGGCAAACATTTCTCTGCTTTGAGAGAACTAGGCATTAATGATAAATTAAGAAGGTTAATCAAGATGACTATGGAAAACTCAAGGGCTACGATAAAAACACAAGGAGGAGAAACTGATGAAATAAGCATAAGTAAAGGTGTAAGACTGCTATATGCAACATTATTTAACCTAACACTTGAATATGCAATGAGACGAATACAAAAAAGCAATCTCAGGACGAGCGGAAGACTGATAATTGCCTATGCGGACGATATAGTAATCATATCAAAGACAAGAGAGATTCTGGAAACACAATAAGGGAAATCACAAGTGAAGGAAGTAGGATAGGATGAGAAATAAATGCAGATAAAACAAAAATAATGATTTCTGGTAAAATAAATCAAACCAGTGCAATAAAGAACGGAGATTTCGAATTTGAAAAAGTGGAGAAATTCAAATACTTAGGTGTCACAGTAACAAACATTGGAAACAGGAAAAAGGAAATAGAAGAAAAAATCATAAATGCAAATAGCCATGCAAATAAAAAACTTGTAAAAAGCAAATTACTCTCAAGACAAACCAAAATCAATATTTATAAAGTGCTATAGTATGTACAAAAAGTACGAGGAGTAATAAACCCTAATTAGGTATGCAAAACCTTTACAGGGAGCACCATGAAATTTTTGATAAATCTCTTACTTTAAATTACATTTCTTCCGTAAATCTAAGAACCAGGTAGATCGACCCCGTATTTGTTTCAAATGTAGTAAAGTTTAGGGTTTATTCATTGTTAAAGGATTAGCAGATAAGCAATAACGCAATGCAGTGGTGTGTATTTTGGGAAAAAAATACGTTTTAAATTATAATATAATAAAAAATGAAAAGAAATAATTATTGGAATACATTTATTACTTACATCTTATTCTATATCCGACTCGGAAGAGGAAGAATCGTTGTTGACATTAATAATAATAGGGTCGATTAAATCATCACAAATATTGTCAATTTTCCACATATTTGCCTCTACTTTGATAACATGCTCGATACAGTTTGTCCAATATTCCTTACTCACATGATTTACAGCACTCTCAAACAATTTCACAACATCGTTTATTTTAGAAGTAGTATTTTTTTTCCAACTTCCCCCTTTACCTGAGCCCATATTAATTCTATGGGATTAAGTTCACAATGATAAGGGGGAAGTCGAAGAACTGATATACCACGAGAAGAAGCCATTTCTTCTACAATGTAGGTTTTGTATTTATTCTTGTTCATTTTTTGCAATTCTGTAAAGTTCTTTCCTTAGTGGATCTTTTGGAAACTTAATATTTTTCGAAATAAGCCACTCCAAAAGCTCTGCTTTACGCCAACGACTTGTGGGCAATGCTTCTCGTAACCGTGAATGGTAACTTGCGTTGTCCATAACAATAACAGCCCCTTTTGGAATCAGATCCAACATTTGAACAAACCATTCCTCGAAGACATCCCCATTCATATCTTCGTAATAGTCCCCCGTGCGTTTTGAGATAAAAGTTATTAATCCACCATCAACAAAACCTTCAAAACTTCCAACATGGACAATGATAAGTCTTTTTCCTTTTCCAGATGGTGGCTGCAAACCTAACGACAAACCTTCCACGAATGCCTGCCTTCCGCTTTTAATGTTTTCATCTTGCCAAGATTTGAAAACTGTATATCCAGCATTTATCCATGTTTCGTCTAAGTAGAAGATTTTCAAATTTTGTTCTCTGGCATGTCGAATGCTTCTTAAATAGTCTCTTCTCCAAAAAACTATTTCCGGTTTATCTATCAAGAGAGATTTTCTATTATGTTTTGTATATCTGAAACCCACATCTTTCAAAAGCTTGCATAATGTCATTCTGGAGAATTTTGGATAGTCCGTATCTTCTTGCACTGATGTCATAATTTTGTCAAGTGATGGAATTTCCTTTCGTAAGTAAAATCCATGGACTTTACGCCTTAGTCTTTGTTTTAATGACTCATCGATCTCAATTGGTTTTCGGCCTGAAGGAGTTTTAGGGGGTTGAAGAGTTCCATTCTTGCTTTCTTTTAGTAATCTATGAATTGTTCATTTGGCAACACACAACATAGCAGCCGTTAATTCCACAATATCATCACAGCTTGCACTTGGATCCTTGTTTTTCAATGATTTATAACAATTAAATATCAGAGTTTTTTCATTTAAAGATAATGGACCTGTTTTTGGTCGTTTAGATGGTCCTTGGCTTATCGATATTGTTTGGTACTTGCACAATTAACATTCAACAAATGTTTTAAATATATTCCAACTGTTTACCATATTATGACAACCATACAACTTCATACAACTTTACACAAAGAACTAATACTAAGTACTGATTTAATGTACCTACTTTCTTTTAAAATAATATTCCTGATAATGTTTGTAAGAAAACTGGGTTGTTAGGAAAATCCCTCTCAATAATCGAATAATCTGTAAATAGGTGTAATCGTATTAAGCCGATTACAGTAGGCCACTTGCCATTCAAAATTTCTGAGAAAATTTCCCCAAACACTACATATAGGAGTAATACAAATAAAAAATATTATGAATAAGCGGGCATATCCGAACTCTGCCACAAAATAAAATTTTACCTGAGGATTACTGAAATGTTCGAACTGTGCCGCAACCATTTAGTTTAATCCTATTAGAGTCATTAGGGTTTATAATAGATAAAATCGGAGTCCCATAGAATTATGTATATTTCCGAAAGGTTTCAAAGATTTCTTGAATTAAATATTTTGAAGAAATCTTGATTGTTTTGATCGATATTTAGGGGATTAGGGGAAGGATGTTGATGCACTTACACTATTGCCTAAAAATCAGGAAGAAGTATTTAATAGTGTTCGTGAATTACAATTACGAACGAACCGAGAAGAGGAATTTCTATTAACAGCAGACCAGGTATTTAAAATTATTGTGTTCTCCTGTTTTACCAACCTTAATTTTTTATGTAATTCGGATTGTATTTTGATGGATGGGACTTTAAAATACTGTTCAACTTTTTTTCACCCAATGTTTACCATTCATGGTTTTAAAAACGGCTATTACGTACCTCTTGTTTTTTGTTTGCTGCCGGACAAATCAAGTCAAACATATTCAAATTCTTTTTTAATTTTAAGACAAAAATGTAAAGAAGTAGGCTTAATTTTTCAACCTAAAGAAGTCGTAGTAGATCTTGAACTAAGCATTCATAACGCTATATATGAATGTTTTGGCAGAGATCAAATTCTTTTTGGTTGTAAATTTCATCTCTGTCAAGCTTGGTTTCGTAAGATTCAGGAGTTTCATTTGGTACAAGAGTACAGACAGAAAGGTTCTGTAATTGGCGAATACTTAAAAGTACATTTCGGTATTATGTATCTTAGTCCTGAGGAAGTTGTAGAATTTTTTTATAATGAACTACATTTTTTGCTCCCGAATGACGAAAGAGTTATAGAATTCCGAAATTATGTCAATAAAACATATATAACGCAAAATTCGATATTTCCCCCACTTATTTGGGCAAATAATGCATCCTTTTTTAAGAGAACAACGAATTCTTGTGAGAGTTTTCATTCGCATTTCGGTGCTTCTTTTTACAAAGCACATCCAAACATTGTTCAATTTACTAGTGTGTTATTGGATTTACAAACGGAGGTATACGCGAAAATTCGTTCGGCAAACCAAAGCCAGAAGAAAACCAAAAAAACTATTAATGGTAAAATTAATTTCATTAATGATCATTTGGATCAATATAGGGAAAATGTCATTTCTCGCTTTATGTTTGTGAAAACGGTTGCATGTAAAAATCTTCCACACGTTTAATTTTTTGTTTTTTTTATATGTTTATGTATATTGAATATATTTTATTGTAATGTAGATGTAATGTAGATGTAATTTTTTAGAAGTGGCAAATATACGTTGAAAATATATATATGTTATTAATATTTTCTTATATTGAATTTGAGTACCTAAAGTTCAAGGTAAATTGTTAAATCGGATTAGGCTATTAGACCCCTACTGGTTTGGTAGTTAATCTCCAAAATTTTAATCACTGGCAGAGTTCGAACAACCCGTAATGACTACCTGCATTTTGTGGCAGAGTTCGGATACTCCGGAATAAACTGTGTTGCCTTTCTTTATCAAACTTACTAAAATTTATGTACCTCTATCACTTTTTTTTATTAAAATCAGTACATCCCGTTACCTCTGACCTAAATCGTATATTATTTAGCATAGCTGCAACTCATTCGTTCAATACAAAATGTACCTTACGGTATACCCTCTTAAAATATATTTTGGTACGTCTATGAAATCTACTTAAATGAATGATTTATTACTCCTTGTCCTTTCTATATAGACTATAATACGACCCGTCCTGTTGTATGCTGCTGAAACAATGACACTGACTAAAAAGGAAGAGGAAGACTTGAGAATAATAGAAAGAAAGATAATAAGAACAATATTGGGACCAATCAAATTGAGAGATAACGAGTACATACAAAGGATGAACTATGAAATTGAGCAAGAACTGGATAGAGAGGACATAGTAGGATAATAAAAAGGCAATAACGAAATGGCTGGGACACATATATAGAGCAGAAGAACAAGAAATAACACTGCAAATGACACAATTGGATCCTGGGTGGAGAAAACGTAGGGGTAGACATAGAATGAAATGGCTGGAACAGGTGAAAGAAGATATGACAAGAGCCGGAATTGGAGGAAGGAAAGACAAAATAAAGGATTGGAAACTATGGAGAACATTGACAGAGAAACTCTAAAGGGAAAAACGGAGATTGATCCACACCAAAAAAATGGATCTAGAAAGCGTAAAGCGGCGAAACCCCAGCAGGAATATCAAGCCATTATATATATATATATATATATATATATATATATATATATATATATATATATATATATAATATATATATATATATATATATATAGGTGGGGATAACGGGGATTTCAGTCCAAGGAATCAACGCCAAGATCTTTTATTTACAAAATGCCGCCAAGCTTTCGTGTCCTTTTGACACTTCTTCAGGGCAATGTAAAATATTTTAAGTAAATTCAATATAAATAATCCGTTATCCCCACCTATATAGCATTTTTCAGTCGTTATATAAAAAAATATATATATATATATATATATATATATATATAGTGAATTGCAATTTAGGGTGATATTTGTTGAATTCTTGTAGTACATAATCACATTTATCCTTTGGAATTGCGAGCAAACAGTCATCGACGTACCTGAAGAAAAAGGGTACATTAAACTTCACTTTTTTAATTATGGTTGTTTCTAGGTCCATAACTGTGCAAGCACACTAGAAAGGGATGACCCCATTGCACAGCCCTCAATCTGCTCATCAAATGTGTCTTGGTGCAAAAAGTAAGTTGAATTCAAAATTAGTTTTACGTCATCTAAAAATTCAGTATATGGTATATCAGTATTCTTTTTAATTTCATTCCATTATTTTTCAATCACTTCCAGTACCAGTTCTGTAGTGACATTTGTATATAGTGAAACTACGTCCAAAGGAATGATAATATAATCTTTAAGTAGTGTAACGTTTTTTATTTTTTCTTTAAATTGCCAAACGTCTTTGATGTAGTGTTCATTTTTATAGGTTACATTGCTAATTATATGTTTTAAGAACGTAGATAATTTTTCAAATGGTAATTGTATACTTGATACAATTGGTCTAAGTGGTATATCTGGTTTGTGCAACTTAGGTAATCCATATATTCTAGGTGGAATTGAATTTAGTATTTTCAAATTTTTAGCTATTTTTGGTGGTTATTTGATTCCTTTTCTCATCTATTAATTAGATCATTGTTTATTCTTTGGTGTATGTTAGTTGGGTCATTTTCAATTTTTTTGTATGTGGTAGTATCCGAGAGCAAGTCGTTCATTTTATTTTCATAATCATTTGTGTACATGATGACAGTTTTGTTTGTTTTGTCAGGTTATATAATTTTCAATTCCGGATGCTGTTTAAGAAATATTTTGGTGTTTTTCATTTTCTTGAGTAATACCTTATTGTACTGATTTGTACTGATTGCATTTATTAGAGTCAAAATGGTTCTTATATATATATATATATATATATATATATATATATATATATATAATAATAATGTTTATTCATCATAAATGTACAATCAAGTATAATTTTGATAAAACAATGTCAAGTGAAATAAACAATGGCATCACTGAAGGAGCAATCGTAGAAAATTACTCCTTGTGCGTGATATAGCCTCTAAATATAATAAAAATACTTAAGAATAAAATATAAATTTAAAATTAGATAAAGTATAAGTATAAAACATATGGGTAGAAATTGCATCACATAAAATAAAACATCAGAATTGTTAAAATTATCACTTTCAGGTAAGTTACACATAAAGTGTTTATCATAATCGGGTTCAGTGTCTCATACACATATATTACAGTCATACGATTTTGATCCCATGTGAGTATCACATAAGATTTAATATCACAATTGGTAAAAGGGTGACATCCAGGTAGGTTTCACATAATGTGAGTGTCATAATCGGGGTTGAGGTCACATACACATGCATTACAGTATTATAAGTTTGATGAATAATTTGTTGAGGGTTTAAATTATTTTTTGGAATATCTGTCTATCATAGCATTGAAGCCAATTCTTAATTTTTATTTTAAAAATTTCGTTGCTTCGGCTGGTTTTTATTGTTTCAGGTAACAATTCCCAAATTTTTGGACCTAGAAAGCTGCAGTGCCTCTGACCCACTGTTTTAATACATTTCGGTACCACGACGCTGTAGTTTCGCCTTCTTGTATTATATAGATGATCTGGGTGCGTTATTTCAATTTCATTATTGTAAATTCCTTGTAACATATTTTGGCAATAGAGTTGTCTAATATCAAAAATGCCGCATTCGTTATACAAATTATCGGTAGAGTACGTCTTTCCTTTGCCAAGGATTATTTTGAGAATCGTCTTCTGCACAATATTCAGACTATTTAAATGCGTATCATTTACGCCTCCCCATCCTATAATACCGTATATAAGTTGAGATTGGATTAGGCTATAATATATAGTTTTCAACTGAGAATTTTCAAGGAATTCTTTCAACAGTTTGAATCTTGATATGAATCCACGTAGTTTTCTTGTTAGGTACGATATATGTAAGTTCCATTTCATATGTCTGTCAATTTGTATACCAAGGTATTTTATTGAGCTGGCTTCTGGAATGGATATATTTTGATTTATATTTAATGGACCCATATTCGGCAAGTTATTGCTATAGGAGGTGAAAGGTAAGTATTTGGTCTTTTCCGCGTTCACAGTTAATTTATTGTATTGGAACCATTTAAAGATGTTGTTGAAGTCTTTTTCCGTCTTTGCTTTCAGTTGTTGCCATGTGTTGTCACTGTAAATTACTGCCATGTCATCAGCATAACTTATAATATTACCTACCGTTGTCATTTTCAACAGGCTGTTTATGTAGATAGTGAATAGTAGGGGACCTAAGACCGTGCCTTGAGGAACCCCGTAAGTGATTGTCCTCGGAGTGCTCACCACACCATCAATATCTACTACTTGTTTTCGGTTCGACAGGTATGATTTCAAAAGATCGTGCGGTTTACCCCGCATACCAATTTTTTCCAGTTTCTCCAGAAGCCTTCTGTGACAAACAGTATCAAAGGCTTTGGAAAGATCAACAAAGATACATAGCGACGGTTTAGAAATGTCGAGTAATTTGTAAATGTACGTTGTCAGTTTTAGTATTGCATCTTCGGTTGACCTCCCCTCTCTGAACCCATACTGATTATCAGATAGAATATCATGTTTTTTCATGAAATGTACCATTCTCTTTTTTATTATTTTTTCAAACATTTTTGCTATGTTTGATATCAAAGAGATGGGCCTATAATTTGAAATTTGCAGTTTATCCCCACTCTTAAAAAGTGGTTTGATAACACCAGTTTTTAAAATGTTCGGGAATATTCCATTTTCAATACAGCTATTTATAATGTGAGTGAGAGGGACTGTTATGAAGTCGGCTATTTGAATCAGAGTTTCTGCAGTAAAACCGTCATGCCCAGGACTTTTTTTGAGTTTAAGTTGTTTGATTATTTGTGATACTTCTCCAGTGTTTGAGGGGTATAAGAACATATTTTTGTTTATTTCAGTTGTAATGTCTTGGAAGGAATTTGGTTTTTCGATTTTATTAGCTAGTTTTTGCCCTATTCCACTATAGTGTTTATGGAATTCATCACTAATAACCTGTTTGTTTTCAGTGGTACAATTTTCTTTTATTTCTATTTTGGTTATTTTTGTTTTTGGGCGAGTTTTGTTGCAAATCTCATTCACTTTCCCAGAGCCCTTTTGTTCTACTTTTATTCTTCTTAATTTCGTTTTGAAAATATTGTTTTTTTTGCTTCTTTCGTAAGTTTATTTAAGTTTCGTTTGTAATTATTGTATATTTGTTTTACTTGTAGGTTATTGGGATTTTCAATTAGTAGTTTATAGAGATTGTTCTTTTCTTTTATTGATGTAGATAGCCCTGATGTGATCCATTTTTTTCTAGTTTTATCTTTATTTTTTATTTTGATTTCAGATGTGTGTTTTTTTACATGGTATTTCAGTCTGTTGATGAATATTTCACATTTGGAGTTGACGTCGTTTTGTTCATAAATGTTTGCCCATGTTTCACTTTGTAGTGCCACCCGTAGCCTGTTGTAATTTATATATACTTTTGTATTTTTTAATTCTTTATTAACAGTTCTCTCACCCACATCTATTGTTAGAGCAATATGTCGGTGGTCACTAATTTTATCCTGAAATATGAATGACTTTATACGATCATGCATTTCTATATTTGCTTTTACAAAGAAATGGTCGAGGCACGTGGAGCTATCTGGTCGAGTGATATCGTTTATATAAGAGATGAATTCGAAGTATTTCAAATTATTTTTATATTCATCAATGTATTCATTTTCTGATAGTAAATCTATGTTCATATCGCCAGTTATTACGTGAATATCACTTGATTTATTGTTTTGTAAATAGTTAAAAAAGTGTTCATTGAAATCATATGGATATGATCTAGGAGATCGGTATATCGAAGTTATTTTAATTTTTTTTTCATTTAATTTTATATTGAGTTCGAGAAGTTTAATGTTTCCTATGCTAATATTTGTCTGATCATAATTGAGTTCATTTTTAATGAATATTATGACTCCATCATTTTTGTTGAATGATGATTCATTGTACACTGTGTTAAAACCTTTTAATCCATATATACTGGCATCAGTGACTTTAAAAGTTTCTGTCAATATGATTACATCGAAGTTGCTTTCTAGTTGGTTTAGGTAAATGAACAATTCATCTATGTTTTTGGAAATACTTCTTATATTGGTATGAAAAATTTTAAAGTCACAGAGTCCTTTCTTCAAATATGTATTAAAGTCTGTGACTTCTTTGATATTTTGTGCTTTGACAGGATCATTTTGATATTCTCTTATAAATGTGTCCATATTTGGTGTGGATTAAAACTAATATTATCAAGTAAAAGTAATAAAAACAAAAACAAAACAGTGACACATATTATTTAACCCCGCAGTATCAACCGGTTTATGATTTTCTAATGTTACTCACTATTTTTATTAACCGAACGTGTTCTTGGCTTTTCATGTGTAGTTTTGTGCTGTTGAGTTGAGTGTGGTTTTTTCGTGGCAGGAATCTTCGAGGTGCTGGGTCCAGTTTGTAGTTCCGGTAGAATTTTCGTGTTTTGTTCCAGAATTGTAGGTGTGGAAGGTGCGCTATTTGATTTGTTTTCCAGACCATCTACTTTTTCTAGGTCATCTGCTCCATACGATATTCCCTCAACGATAAGTTTGTTTCCTTTTATGTAGAGCTCCGTATATTTTCCCTCTTGCTTGGCGAGAAAAGGATGTTTTCTCAATATTTTATTCTCGGTTCTTTGTGCCGGTGTTTGGTCGTGGGTTATAGATATGTTCCTTCCTTTCAATTTATTTGAATTTTTTAGAACTTCTTTCTTTTTGAGGGTTGAAACAAACTCGATCTTTATTGGGCAGTTATCCGATTCACCGAGTGGGTAAACGTCGCCAAAATCACTTTCCTTCAATTCTATCCCAATCAAGTCTCTGAGGTCCCGACACAAATTCCCTGCAGCAACCTCTTCTCGTTTTTTATTGAGACCAAAAATCACAATATTTTTTTTATTTTGTGCCCTCTTTAAGTATTCCACTTCTTCTTTGAGGTAACTATTTTCTTTCTCCAGTTTTGATACAGTGCTTTTCAAGTCTTTTATGTTTAGTAAAAGCCGGGTTTCACTAGCTTCGATACAGTTTTTCAATTCACTACGGTTTATCAAGATCTCGTCACGAATGATTTTGATCGCATTTTCCAGTTCTGTCATCTTAATTTTATCATAAAGTGTAAGATCTCTTTTATGCTGATCCCCAGAATAACTTTGGGATCTGGCAACACCGCTAGTCGGAACAACCTGAATACTGGGAGATTCTAGGGTACAAAGTTCAGTATCGGGCAGTTTCAGTTTTGTGAAATACTTGATGGCAGCCTTGGGACACTTTAAAAAACTAGAATGTACTTACAAGTATTATGCTTGGGTATAAAATGAATTGATTGTGGTACTTGCACTAATTTAAAGTCAGTTTTATTTATAAAACATGAGTATATAACAACACCAGAGAAATCACATGTTTCTTTGCAACGTTGTTGTATATATATATATATATATATATATATATATATATATATATATATATATATATATATATATATATATATATATATATATGTATATATATATATATATTATCATGTATTTAAATATTGGAGTAATAACATTTACTTATTTATTAATGATCCTACATTGGGATGCTACTTTATTATGGATCTTATATTTATGAGTATTTATTTATAATTGATTTGACTTTAAATATATATTTTTTTTTAATGATTGTGGGTGCCAGAATTGGTTTAGCTAACCGCTAATTTCCAATTCAAAATTTTATTTAGTAACAAAATTATGAGTTATGTAACTTTATGATACTATACCTCAGGGATGAGATTCGGCACTTGGCGATCGGTAGTAACAAGAAACTGAAAGGTAAGATATCAAAGAAAAGAAAGGAAAAACATAGATAAATAGATTTTAATTGTGAATAGTTGTTTGAATAATGAACATTTTCTGAATCATAATTGTATAATCATATTAATTAAACCTTTGCGTAAGTACGTTTTTTTTTTATTTTTTATGAATACTATTAAATATGAAACATATCAAATAAATTTCGCTTCCTATAACTTATCTCTATATGTTTTTGAAAGCTTCCACAAACCATTCAATCTCTACTCTAATAATTTGTTAATGTTGACGTGACGTTGAGTTAGTCTATGGTAATGATAATTCAGTTATTAAATAAAGAATGAAAACCAAGTGTGTTTGTGGGGCAAACTGATGATTTATCGTAATGATTTGGTGAGTATTATTTCTTTTATTATTTCCTTTAATGTAAGTTCAATGTTCTATCCCGATCTAGTGGAGATTGAATATCTATATCTAATAATTTTACCAACGAATAAATTTTTACACAATATAACCTAACAAATGAAAATTATGAACGATGTTTTATAGGACAAATATGTTACACACGAAAAGAAAAGTCTATGCTTGGCATCTTCTTGTCTCTGGGATGAAACATTTTGGAAGAAATACGATCGCCTATGATCATATATGCGAAATCTTGATATTAAAATGATGTGACGTGATTTATTTCGCCAGGAGCAACAATTTATTCACAGAAGATACGTGAATGAGCAAACGAAAAGCAGATTAATAAAGGTAAATTCTCGGCGTTTCACTAATTTTATCACTTTTTATTATGTATTCGATAGAAAGTTTCTGTTATTTTATAGCATCATTGTTTTTAAATACTATGATTAATTCTTCAAACTTAAAATATATCAAAATGTTTGAGATTTATAAAAATTTAGAGGAGAGAAATTTTAATGCGTCCTCACATTATTGAATCTACACCGCGTCTCCTCAAGCTCTCAATCAACAACTTTTAGTTGTTTTTCATTTTTGTTTTATTTTTCAATTGTTTATAAATAAACATCATTGTTTTCAAATCCAAATATCTGTTTTCTATGTTATTGTAGATAAGTTCACTTTGTTCTTATGCATTCCTAATGTCACTCCGAAATTACACCGTTCGAACTATTAACCGAACGTCATTTTACGATGACATTTGACCTTGAAGTTTATACCAAAATAATCAATAATTTACATAACATACAGGGTTTCTGAAAAGTGTCTATAATATATAAAATTACAATTATGGAATTTTATTTTGAAATTCATGTAATATTATACCGTGATAATCATTGTTATGTACCAAATTAATGTTTACGTAATTTATTTGTTACGTCTGTGTTTTCTGTCATGAAATATAATTTGAAGAAAAAATAATTGCAAACTTAAATAGCAATTTTTTTATATGCAATATTAGTTGTATCTTGTTTGTAAGTGTTTCTTCACATATTTATACTCATATTTAAATTGTTGTCTTATGGACTATTATGCAATTTATTGGATTTATTGTCATCTATTACTAAGATTCACATTAACTTAGTGATATTTCTGTTTTAATTTATCTTGATAGATAATTTTCAGTTTATTATATATATATATATATATATATATATATATATATATATATATATATATATATATATATATATATATATATGCAGATATATTTTGCAGCCTAGGCCGACTTTCCGTTCCCAGTTTCCAATTTTTTCGGTCGAAGCACAAGTCTTCTTCCAAATCCCTCAATTCAATGGCTTCATCTATCTCGCTCCTTCAGCTTCTTCTCGGTCGTCCTCTTTTCCTTTTTTCTCGTGGCACCCATTCCAGTATTCGTCGTGGCCATCTATGTTCTCCCATTCTCTTTGTGTGTCCAAACCATGTTAGCTGTTTTTCTTGAATTTTTTCTATCAGATTTGTGTCTGTTTTCGTCATATTTCTAATTGCTTCGTTCCTAATTCTATCTACTCTAGATTTTCTGCAGCTCCGTCTTAGGAAATCCATTTCAGCTGATAGGAGTTTACTACGGTTTCTAGTACTAATGTCCCATACTTCTGCTCCATATGTTATTACAGTTTCAAAAATGGTTTTGTATATTCTTTTCTCCGTTTTTATAGTGATGTTCTTGTTCCAAAGTATTGAGTTTAGAGATCATGTGACTTGTTTCCCCTTATTAATTATTTCTTTAATTTCATCTTGGCTGTTTCCTTGTTTGATAGATATAACTCCCAAATACTTACAAGTTCCCACTCCTTTTATAAAGTCCTGGTCCAGTTCTAGGTTATTTGTGTCATCGTTTCCGATAATTAAGTATTCGGATTCGTTCGTATTGATGGTCAGTCCTGCCTCCTGGTAACTTTCTTTCAATTTCCTTATCATGTAATTGGAGTCATCTTGATCCTTAGCTATAACTACCTAGTCGTCGGCGAAATAGGGACGATATAGATTGTTTTCATCAATTAGCAGCCCCATATATTTGATTATTTTAGTCCAATTCTGTAGAGCTTTTTCTAGGTATATTTTAAAAATCGTAGGTAATAGACAGCATCCCTGCCGTGGACCTTTGAAGGTGGAAAACGCTGATGTGAAGTGTTGTCCGTTTCTTATTCTCGTCGAGTTATTTTTATAGAGGTTTTGAACTGCCCTGATGAGACTTTTATTAATATCGAGTCCTTTTAGAGCGTTCCACATCTCCGGTACTGGCACGCTATCATAAGCCTTCTCTAAGTCGATCAACGCAATATGAACTTCCCTATTTCTCTGCATTTTTTTCGAAGGCTATTTTAAGAGAGAATATATTGTCCATTGTGGATCGTCTTGCTCTAAATCCTGCTTGTTAGTCCGGTTGTTTATGTTCTATTTCTTTTTCCATTAGATCTCGTAGTACGCGGGAGTAGAGCCTTCCAATGGTACAAATAACAGCAATACCTCTATAGTTTTGTGGGTTGTTCTGTATTGTTCTTATAGTTTGTTAAAATATTAGTACATTTTGCCCTAATATTATCTCTATTCTGAGGTGAAATACCCTGTATTGCGTTTTCAATATCACAAATTATATCGTTTATTGGAATTTCATTTTGGTTTTCAAGTGACAAAGAGAAATTTGGCCCTAAACTCAAAAGGTCAATAACTTCATCAGGTATACCCGTGTTTGTTAGATTCTCGGTCCAGTTAGTTCTGTTTTTATTTGTTAATTTTGAGTACTGTTTGTTACATAATTGTTTTATCTTATTTATATATTTTCCTTCGATATTAAGAAACATTTTTTCATTGTTGTTATGTTCTCTGGAGGCTATGAGATAAAATACTTTTTATGCATTTATGAAGTATCTCCTTCTGTTTTTGTAAACTATCTATATTTTTAGCAGTGACAGTGAGTAATGAATTAATTGTGTTTCTTCTAAAATTGTTAAAAATATTCTCCAAAAATCTCTGTACTAAATATTGACAATTAAAAGTAATATGTATTATATTTATGGAAGACCTAGAAACAATCATACATTAAAAATTAAAGTTTAACGTAACCTTCTTCTACAGGTACGTCGATGACTGTTTGCTCGCAATTCCAAAGGATAAATGTGATTATGTACTCCAAAAATTCAACAAATATCATTCCTAAATTGCAATTTACTATGGAAATACAAAATAACCACCAAATTAACTTCATACATATTACCTTACACAATAAAAATGGTTTACAAATCCAACGTGGTCAGGTAGATATCTTAATCTTCATTCTCAACACCCTATGTCTCAAAAAAATCGGTGATTATCGGTTTAGCTGACAGAGCAATCGCTTTGTCTGATCCAGAATACCGACAAGACGCTATACAGAAGGTTAAACAGGCATTGTGTGAAAACAGCTATCCCGAACAATTAATAAACACTATTCTTAAGAATATAATTCATAAATTCCATAACTCAACAGCCAACCAATCGGTATCTAAACAACAACACGTTGATTTATTAACATTACCATATAAACCTAATTTTACAGAGAAAATGTGTTTAAACAAGACAAAAATCAAATTATTTATAAAGGTCACAACTTAATCAACAAGAGTTACAGTACTTTAAAAACAAAAACACCTAAGGATAAAAAAAGTCATGTTGGGTATGAAATTCCGTGTAAGGATTGTAAAAAGGTGTATATAGGACAAACGAGTCAATATTTGAAAAACAGACTCAATAGTCATAAATATGATAAAAAATAAAACAGCATTAGAGAATTATGGCAGGTTCAAATAGTGACAGTCACTAATAAAAACGTCCATATTTTGACATTGTTGACAAGTGCGCATGCGTAGTTGTAGTTAAAAATAAGGGCGGTCCGTAATTAAATACGGACTATCCTTAATTGTGACTGGATAGTGACGGACAAAATTGGCGGCACTATGTTTGAGACATGCGTAAAACAAAATTGTATATTTTATTAGTGTAAAATTTGTAAACAAACAAACTGCTACCCGCTACATTTATGGTAAGAAGTTGAAAGTTGAACACAGCAAAATGGAACAGCAGAAACAGGAAGCAACACGACTAAGATTTACTTACGAGGATGACCTCGCCTTGTTAACAGAATTCTTAAGTGTTAATCCAATAGTAAACCCTCACGGTTGGGAAGAAGTGCAAGCAAATATTTTAATTACACCCCCTAGAATGGCAGCTTGTAATATTTCTTCCATTATTCGAATCCCCTTGAAGATCACCAAGAAATTCCAAAAGTGAAATATTTGTTAGATAACTTGATAAACATAAACAAACAACGAAGCACACACCACAGAAAAGTGAGGTTGTAGGTAAAAGCATAAAATAAAAATAACCACCACCCACCACAAAATTATAAGTGCCATATCTCACTTTACACGATGAAAATACTGACGTCAGTATATAAATAAGACCGATCAGCAATAGTGACGGTCAGTATTTTAGAAAGTGCCATAATTCTCTATTAACTAATCATATGATGGAAAATAAGCGTAATTTTAATTACGAACAAACAAAAATACTGAAAACTGAAACTAACAACAGAAAACGAGAACTTCTCGAAATGATCTATATACAAAAAAACAATAACACTGTCAATTCAAAAACTGACACAAATAATTTGAGTAAGATACATTACAATTTATTACAATAATACTAATAGAACAAGTAAACATAATTTAAATAACAGTAGACAACAAACCATATTCTGTTCACACATAGCACGATATAAACAATGTTTAGAAACGCCCTCGTAAAATGGAGCTAAAAATAATAAATATGGAATAAGAAAGAGTTAGCAACGAACTAGTAATCACAGTTGAAATATTGTACGTATCTAAATGTATTCTTTGATGATTTTTCGGCTATAATTAGGAAGCTTTCAAATGTAATATGAGAATGGCTGTGTTTAAATGTTTTTAACGATTGTGACGTCCCAATGGAGAAAATTCCTGTTCTAAATATGGTGAGTATTATACAGAATTGATTGTTTTTTTAATGTGAGTGAGGCATAGACTTGAAAAATTTATCCTATTATTCACTTTTTGTAGTTTTTGACAAGGGCTTGGATTGCAGCCGAAACGTTAAGATAAAGTAACATAAATTAAGTATACACGATGTCTCAGAGTCTATTTCAAATATTTCTAAGGACCGAATCACAAGAAACTGTACACAAATACATACATATATATATATATATATGTATATATATATATATATATATATATATATATATATAAAGTAGAAGGGTAGTCACGGCTGAATAGTTGAAAAACTAACTTTTAAATATTATGGGGTACAGCCAAAATGTATGGGTGGTTAAGAAAATTCGATTTTCACTATACGAAGCTTTCGATAATTTTATTATTATCTTTTTCAAGGCTAAAATACAATTTTGTTAAACTAAAAAACAAGGTTTATGTTTTATATAAGTAAAACTTACTAGTAAATTGAATAAATTCTTGAAGGATATCAAAATTGATAACATTATTATGATTTCAGTTTCATATAATTACAAAACACTGATATCAATTGCTGAGAACGTTGTCTGTAGTATCAAGGAATAAAATTTTTTTGAAATGATTGATCAGTCATAGTTTTTTTGACTTTTTTTGATAACAGTGACGACTGACAACGTTAAGGTTTAAGGTTAAATACCTTAACTTACACTAACTTTTTTATCTAGTGTGAAATTACATCTTGTCATTCATATATTAATGACAAACGTAAATATATATATATATATATATATATATATATATATATATATATATATATATATATATATATATATATATGTTAAAGGTTAAAGGTTGAATATCCTGATTAACACTAACATGTAGATTTAGTATAAATTTTCATTATATGATTTGAAATTCATTTAATTTCATTTAAATTTGAAAATTACCAATAAAAATTTTTTTTGTAATGACAAGTTAAATTTATTTAAAAAAAAGGATATGAAAGAAATTGAAACTTTATAATAACTATGTTAGTTATCATAAAATCATGCATTTTATTTAATATTCATCATCTGATGTTATGTGTAGGAAATCCGTGTCATTGTTAAAGGTTGTTGGTTTATTTTGTATATATATATATATATATATATATATATATATAGGGGGAATTATCGGGTATGCGGTCAGTGAAATGAAATGAAACTATTATCCGATAAATGGTTCAGAAATATTTCAGATATTGATATTCCAAAGAAAATAGCGGATTTCTTATCTTTAGGCCCAAAATTCGGTGTAACTTCTGATAGTACTAATATTCGATTGGACGTTTTTATGGCTGATTTAGAAAGCATCATTGATGATGTACCTACATATACAAAAGATATATTAAGGGCACGTGCTACCAATGTTGTAACCAATTTTTTACATAAGTCTAATTCAAATAAATCTACTCTTAGTAAAATATTCAAAGAAACCAAACTATTTTTAAAATCTCAACCACAACTCTATATTTTGCAATCGGATAAAGGTGGTTGTACTGTTGCGATGAACAAAACCGACTATATTGAAAAAACAGAACTTTTATTACAAGATCAAGCAACTTACATTAAACTAAATAAAGATCCTACTACGTCAGTTCAAAGAAACTATAATGAATTAATTAAAAAATTGAAAACTAAAAAAGAATTCTCCGATGATATTGCTAAAGAATTATTTATTTACAATTCTAGTTTTCCAAAGCTATATTGTTTGCCCAAAATACATAAACCGGATATACCGTTACGTCCAATAGTTAGTTCAGTTAATTGTACTACTTATAAATTATCAAAATATTTGGCAGATATTTTAAAAAATTCATTTGCGTACTAACTATAATATAAAAGACACCTTTTCCTTTGTTGTTGATATTAGGGGTTATAAATTACCAGAAAACTATGTTTTGGTTTCATTGGATGCGGTTTCTTTGTTTACTAACATCCCATTGGATATGATTACCAATATAATTGATAAAAAATGGAACATGGTCGAACCTCATACTACATTATCTAAATATTGTTTTCTATCATTGATTGCATTTATTTTTGACAACACATACTTTAGTTTCAATAACGAATTTTATAAGCAAATATTCGGTACACCAATGGGGTCTCCTATTAGTCAAATTTTGGCCACAATTGTGTTAGATGAACTACTTGTTAGTATAATTCCAAGTTTGCCTTTTGAAATGCCATTTTTATACAAATACGTTGACGACATAATATGCGCTGTACCAGTAGATAAGACCGACGTCGTTCTCGAGTTCTTCAATTCATTTGATCGTCATTTGCAATTTACAATTGAACATGAAATTGACGCTGGAATACCTTTTTTGGATACCAAAGTTTTAAGATCGGATAGTAATGTAATTTTTCTTGATTGGTATCAAAATCCAACTGCGTCAGGCAGATTTTTAAATTATTACTCTAATCACCCAAAAAGCCAAAAACATAATTCCGTAATAATGATGAGAAATAGAATATTGCAAATCAGTGATGAAGCATTCGTATCAAAAAACTTAAAAATATTGTTTGATATATTTAAGAACAATGGTTACCCAACAGGCATTTTAAAGAAATTAATATATAACACCGACTTTTATGACGGTCAAGTTGACGAACATAGTGAGCAAACCATAAAATATTATAAACTTCCGTACATTACTAATCTAACTCATTTAATTTTACCTCTGTTTAAAAATTTATCCAATATTAAGATTGTTAAATATAATTTAATTACCAATTCTAACCTTTTTTCTAAAGTAAAAGACCCAACACCTACTTTATACAACACAAATGTTATTTACAAAATGGATTGCTCACAGTGTCAGGGATGTTATGTTGGTCAAACCTCACAATGGCTAAAGCAGCGCATTACCCAGCACAAGAGTGATTGTCGTACTGGCAAAAATAATTGTGCAGTTGTGGGCCATTTTCTAAAAACAGGACATACGTTCGACTACAATAGTGCTAAGATACTGCAACATGCGGACCGATACAAACATCGATTGTTTTATGAGATGTATCATATTGCTAGGAACCCTAACGCGATAAACCTCAAAGCAGACACTAATGGACTTAGTAATATTTATTGTCAACTTTTAAAATCATTTTAGAAATTGATTTGTCTTATCACCCTGTGATTTGTTTTAGTGTGTTTCTTGTCAGTTTTTTGTAAACATTTTTATATTTATACCTTATTGGTTTTTTAAAATTATTTTAATTAGTCTTGTCCTAAACCTTCTAATGTCTAGACGTCACTAAATTCCAGACTCTAAAATCTGTAAGTTAAACATTTGTTATTGTGTGCAATTGTTTATTACATAAATTTTGTAGTATCTCCTGATGAAGCTACCAAACGGTGGCGAAATATTGAGCATAGGATAATAGTTTCATTTCATTTCACTGACCGCATACCCGAGAATTCCCCCTCTATATTGAATCAAGTACGGTCGATAAACAACAGAAGCATCTTTTTGCTTTCTATTTATATATATATATATATATATATATATATATATATATATATATATATATATATATCTATATATATAAAGTCGGAAACGTGCGTTGACTTACCTTGGACTGCTCTAAAATATGATATGTTTAATTATATTTTGTTTTTAATTGAAAGTCGGAGGCATTTAGACCTTCTCTCTTTGGGTTCCGGACGCACGTATATAATTGATTATTACCTTTGTTAGTTAATTATTATGTTTAGTGTTGGATATATATATATAAGCAAATTAAATATTTCATAACTTTAAATCTCTTACTTTGAATTTTATTATTATTATTCTACTGAATGAATTAAATGAGCAATTCTTGCTAATTTTGTTATGGATAATGAATAAAAAAAAAACAAATTTGAGAAATTTGTTTAATAAAATTATTTGAAATCAAGATTTAAATTATTTATGATACAAAAATATTACTTATACCATCTCTGTACGATGTTCAGACATGCGCTCTGAACTTCTATTAAGCGGAAACACTACCGCGCCGGCTCATAGGACAGTCGTACGCTTTCATATGGTCCAAAGCTCAGATAACTGTTTCGTTCACAATCAATAACACATGCACGATGTGTTTACAAGATTTTAAACACATATTACATAGAAATGATCGACCTATTACTCCAGAAAAACAAAACAATTGCGTATACAAGTGAATAAGAATGGAATGGAAAGAAAATAGTGATGGTGATGGAGTGATTGTCCTGAAAACTCGAGATCTAACAATTGAAGGCACAAATGAACGTTTGGTTTCCCTGCTGAAATCCGTTGTTTTGTGTTTTCCCATGTTTCGATTAACATCTTCGCTCCCAAATTTCACATCATTATTTGGTTATACTGTGCTGATGACAGCAAATGACCCAGAAACATGCATGTCCGCGGTTACCACTCTGTTTCAGTAACCCTTTTTTTGCGTGAATTACCCATGAATGTCTTTATTATATATATATATATATATATATATATATATATATATATATATATATATATATATATATATATATATTATAATATATTTAATGTTCTACTGTTTTTATAATTATGTATTATATGATTTTATTTGAAATTTGATTATTAGATGCTGTTGTTACATTCGTGGTAGTAACTACACTAATGTGAAAACACCTTTATCACTGAATATAACCTATTTGAAATTTTGACAGGAATTGTCAAATTATTATGCCCGGCTCAGATGAATATGAAATTTTATATTCTGAAATATGAATTACTACAAAATTGACTTACTCGCTCTTACCTCAGGGAGGGTTCAAAGATTAAAAAAAATTAATAATTTAAATTTTAAATTAATAAATTTCCAAAGAATATTCCAAAATTGTCAATTATACTATTGCAAATCTATAGTGACTGCTTGTTCAATATATTCTAAGACCATTAAATTATCTAATGACATCTACAATTTTTCTGTCACTGAAAATTAACTAACTGTCACTGATTATATCAAAAGTTTTATAGGATCCAAAATTTTTCAAATTCAATGAAATAGGAGTTGAATTAATACCAAAGTGAGTTGGAATCAAAAATTATATATTATATACCATCAGATAACAAGTGAAAATGAATTATTATTCCCAAAATATAATAAAGAACAATAATCGTACTTTCTACGAACCTTAAAATTAAAAAAAACAACCTATATACTAGAAGAACAACCTAATTAACTACTTATTCTAAACGTTCAAATCGTCGAAAATTACACTTGACGTGTATAAATGTCAAATAACTATATGCGATAAAATTGTCTATTAAAAAAATTTTCTCTTCTCTTCAGGTGAAATTTTATATATCTTTAACGTTAATTTTGTCAGTATTCAAAAATGTGATATAGATGCATCTATCTTAATTTTATTTAAAGGCCTGTTAATTCTTGAAAAATAATTTATAAAATCTGGACTGGACTCACCAACTAGGTATCAGGATCACTCGTTCTGATTCTAAGCACGTCTTTTAGAATCGCCGGAACCACTTTTCTAAATTTACAATTTAGAACCCGGGAAAATCACTAACACTATTTCAATATAATTATTTAAGGAATTATTCACGCACTGATCTTATCATGCTAATTATTATAATCTGATGCTATTTTAATATATTAATTACTATTATATTATTCAGCAAATTTGAGAGAACTCATATTAGATGTTCTCTCGAGAGGGGTTCAAAATCAACTCACTAAACTTTTTCCATAAATAATTCTGTTCTCCTTTGGTTACCAAAAAATTCCTTTTTTAAAAAAAAAACAAATTTATGTTTTCATATAACAAAGAGAGATTTTCATTCTTTAATTCTAATTGTAATTTAGCTACCAGCGACATCTGTATTCTTTTTTTGAAATCTTTATGAAATCTATGTATCATTAAGTATCTTCTGCATTATTGTCATTCGAAATTGTAATGTCAAATTTTATTTGCATATTGAATCTTTTAAATTATTTATAATACATTGTATATCACTAGTATTACATCCAAATATGTACATTTTTCTTCATTTCAATGTTCTTTAGAATTTAGATAGAGTATATGTATTAAAATATATATATATATATATATATATATATATATATATATTATTCCTTTTTATATTATGTATTATGTATATAATTACTAAATGAACAATTTATTATTTCCAAAACTTTACAAATTTTGATATATTTCTAACTAATTTAACAATAATAAAAACTTACCCCATAGATCTTTGGTTTACCTTACGAATCCTTTTTTACTTTTCTTCAAATATAGATCTCTCTAACTGATTTTACTTTTCTTTCCAATTCAATATATTCAAATGCTGCTTCTTATATTATTATTCTTATATTCTCCTACGTTATATTCGTATAAAAATGGTTTCAATTTTTAAATTCTTACTTGACTTTTCTTTTTAAAAATCCTTTCTGTCATCTCCCATCATTTTTCATAGATCATCTGCCAATGAAAGTATTCCAAAACTATCTCTCAATATTATTGTTTTAAAATATCAATAAAAATTCCCCCAAATTATTTTATTTGAAAATTTGAACATAATTATTTTCAAATTAAAATAAATTTTCAATATTCTGATTCAAACCATTAATCTATATATTTACATTAACTGAAATAAATTTTTTATTAATTATTTTTCATAATAAAACTTGTATAAATGTTCAATATTGAAAATACCTCTAATTTTGTTTCAATCTAATTCCTTCAAGTCATAACTATTCTCTCCATTCTCATTATCTATTCTAAAAGGTCCCTCATAAGGCAATTCTAATTTAACACATTTTGCCTTTTCTCTATCTGCTACCTTTAATCTCTTATCTAGAACCAAATCTCCTTTTTTAAATTCCATCTTCTTTTTATATTTTTCTGACATTTTTCTTTGATATTACTCAGCAGCTTTTTGAAATTTCCTATTCACCTCTTCTAAACATTCTTCATAATTTTTTATTTCCTGGAATTCCCATTTTCTATTTGGATATCTTCCTGTCATTCAATATATAGGTGATTCTCCTGTTACACCATGTGGAACACAATTTAAATATTCTTCAACCTTCATCAAATTATTTTCCCATTCATTCTGGTCTATTTTAATGACTATTCTTAAATATTTAATTACTTCTTCTATATATCTTTCTGCAGGATTCGCAGCTAGATGTCTTATACTAATATTTCCCTTGTTAATATTATTTCTTTTTATAAAAATATCCATTCTGTTATTTTGGAAATATGTTGCATTATCCATGATACAATTAATGGGTTTCCCTATTTCATCGAAATACCGATTAAACTTCTTTATTATTTCGTTGGTATTATTTCCTACATACATATAATTTAACAAATTTTGAAAAAATATCTACTATTACTAGAACATGCCTGTTCCCTTGTTTACTCATAATTAAATTACTTATAAAATCCATTGACACTAATTCCAATGGTTACTATTAAAAACATTATGATTAATTTTATTTTTATGTTTCGAAATCTGACAGGTTTCACAATTTCTTGTTATTTCTTTACTAATTCTAATATCTCCTTTCATAATATAATTTTCCCTAGATAATAACCATGTTTTCCTACTCCCTATGTGACCATATTCTTTATGTAATCCTTCTAAAACTAAAATTCCCAATGCTTCTGTTATAACATATAACTCCTTTTCGCTAACTTCTTTAAATTTACATCTTTTTCTATCCTTTTCAGACAAGCGCTCTTGATCCTTTTTTATTGCTTCAAATGAAAATATCCCTTCACTTTGCTTTATAATATTCATACCAATTTTAATTTCTCTTTTATTCATACTATTTTTAACTTCTTGTCTTGTGAATGTATCAGCTATATTACTTTTTCGTGATATATGAGAAATTTCTAAACTATATTTTTGTAACAATAGATACATCCTATTATTCCCAAATTTATTATTCAAAATCCCTTTCAAAGCTGCATGGTCAGTTTCAATATAAAATTTATTCTCTAATAAATAATACCTCCTCTTTTTAACACAAAATATCACACTTGCCAATTCTAATTCTGTTGCACTATAATTTCTTTCATAACCCTTCGTCATTCTAGGAATAAAACTTATTGGAACCTCTCCTTCCTCATCTCTTTGTAACAATATTCTTGCAAATCTATCCATTCACGCATCTGTCCTAACCATAAAGTTCTGGTCATATCGTGGATGATAAACCATAAGATTTTTTCCAAATTCTTCTTTTAATCGTTGAAAATCATTCTCTCTTTCTTCAGTCCATTTCTATTTCACACCTTTTTTTAAAAGTTCTGTCAGCTTTTTTTCCTTTTTACTCAAGTCTTGTATTAATTTTTTTAAATAATTCAATGTTTCTAAAAATCTACGCAAAGTTTTCAAATTTTTTGGTCTCCTATATTCAATAATAGATTTCGCTTTTTCTGGGTACATTTTCAAACCAAATCCATTAATGATATATCCCAAATATATTATTTCTTTTTGGTAAAACTGACATTTTCTTTCATTTATTTTTAGTCCCCCAGTATCCAATTCCTTCAATACCAAATGTTTCGAATGTTCTTCAATTGTTTTAGGAAAAATCAAAATATCGGCAATATAGTGTAATACAAAATCATCATATTTGTCCATAATTCCATGTAGCGTTCTAACTAATGCTGAAGATGCACTCTGTAGACCAAAAAGTACTACGCAGAATCTATATAAAACACCATCAATCGAAAAACCAGTATAATCCCTACGATTTCTTTCTAATGGTATTAACCAAAAACTATGTTTTAAATCAATTTTTGAAAATATTACTGAGGTAGTTATTCTTCCAAGTATTGCATCAACATTCATTGGTGCTTCATATTGTGGCACTGTATATTTATTAATATTTCTTGCATCTAAACACAATCTTATTCCCCCATTTGATTTTCTTACTACTACTAATGGATTAACAAATCTAGTTGTACATTTCTCTATTATACCTTCTTTCAACATATTTTCAATTTCCCTTCTTACCTCTTTTTGATAATGATATGGAATAGGGTACGTTTTAATTTTGAAATTATCTATTCCTTTAACTTCTTATTGGTGTTTATAGTTTCTTGATATTCTTAAACCTTTCTTCATCAAATCTTCATACTTCCCTAATAAATCCAAAACATATTTTATATATATGTATATATATATATATATATATATATATATATATATATATATATATATATATATATCTGTGCATTTTATTTCATACTGTTCTGATTCTATATTCATGGTCTTCTTCTTATGTTCAATATCGTCCATATTTTTTTGTTTGTTTATTATAATTGTTATTTTATTTATTTCTAACTTCTTTTCTTCAAACAAATTATTACCCCATGTTTTTCCATTTCATCTATCCCCATTACTAGATCTGCTTTCATATTTTTCATAACTAACATATTCATGTCTATTGAAACTCTCTCCGTCCCTATTTCTCCTGTTACTGTCATATTTACTTCATTTAGTTTCTTTTCATTAGCTCCAATCAAATTTATTCTTGGAAATTTAATTTTGTTTTCTCTCAATTTTTTAATTTTATTCACTACATCTTCTTTAATTAATAATGCTTCTGGCCCACAATCAATTAAAATCCTAACAATATACCCATACAAATTTCCCCATAAATACAATAATTTATATTCATTTTCCAATTCAATTTTATCTTTTTCTAAATTTACGAATTCACTTGGATGATAATAATTACATTTACTAAGAATTTTGTTACTACCCTGATTATTTATAAAAAATGTTCGTTATTTTCATTTCTTTCTTCAGTTTGTATCTCATTACATCTATTATAATTTATCCTTTCACTGCCCTCATTTCTTTCTTGTCTTCTATTCTCTATTCCTCTATTCATTTGTCTTGTATTGTTATAGTTTTCCTTACTTCTAACTCGTCGATTATTCTCATTTTCTCTTCAATTTTTTCCCACTCCATGATTTTTGTCTCTATAATATTCTCTTCTCTCTCTATTGTTCCTATTTTCTGACATTGTTCCGTAATTACCATTCCTATTTTCCTGGTAACAATGTTGTTGTCTATCTCTTTGCATATTTCCATTCATATTTCTCCTTCTGAATTCTTCATTCTCATTTACCCTTCTAAATCTGAATCCACCTAAATTGAAACTTCTTCCAATCCTTAATAAATAATTTTAAAATTGTTCCATTTTTTTATGTCATGTATTGCAATATTTTCTATAACATCTCTATCAAAATATCTGGAAATATACAATGCATTTTGGGATTTAAATATTGTGCAAAATTATACAATTTCATGGGATAATAATTTAACTTTGTATTTTTACTATAAACAAATTTTCCAAAATTTAATTTTCCTCTGAATAAATTTTGTGATGTTTCTCCCCATCAACATATCTTCAAAATCTTCCTTATTTTCAATTTCCATTCCTCTTGTAGTGAACCAAACTAATGCATTTCCCTCCAAATTCATTCGGTTTTTTATAATATTTAAAAATATTTTCGGATGTATCTTATCAATATCCCCATTAAATTTACAATAAATATCATGTCCTACTTGGACTACATGTGTCGAACAATTTCCACTATTATTCTGAAAATTTTGCCTCAACTTCTCAAATTTTTTCTCCATATCTACTTGCACCTTTCTTGTTCCTTCTATATATTGTTCTCTAGAATTACTTGTCTGGTCATCATTTTTAATATTTTATATTTAAATTTATAGATTCAACCAAAATTATATAAATATTTCCTAAATTTCTCTTTAAATGCCAAAGATAAAATAATTATGTCAATTTTTTTTAATTTTATATCTGTTTGAGGTCCCCTTAATTCATGAAGCCCTACGTTGATGCGCCAATTGTTGTGGTTAATTCCTTTTTCTATTATGTATTTTGTATACGAGTATAATTACTAAATGAACAATTTATTATTTCCAAATCTTTACAAATTTTGATATATTTCTAACTAATTTAACAATAATAAACACCCCACAAATCTTTAGTTTACCACTTTTTTTATAATTCTATAAAAATAAATTTTCAAATCCCCTCCTGCAACTACGTTCTCAAATTACTTCTTTATTCGACCCCTTTTTGTTTGATCTATGTTCAACTTGTTGGTTCCTGCGGTGGGATTCTGTGTCATGTTGACATCAACATGTCGATAGCGACAATTTATATCGACATGTCGTTACCACATCATGTTAGTATTCTGTGTCACTATCGCTTTACCTTCGGAAATATTCGTAAAAATATTATTCATCCTAAAAATAAGCTCTGCTTTACATTTATTTAAAGTTGGTAAGAGTTTAGACGACTGTGCAAAAATTTAAATACTCAATTATAATTGGTCGTTTAAAGTGAACCGTAAAAATAAGCCTATAGGATCATTTGTAATATTTGTATTCATCAGATAAATGGTCGCCATTTAAGGTGTATTCATGCAACATCAACTAAAATAAAACTATTTTGTGTCTTATATGGAAATATATGATTAATTGTAATGTTTGCAATGATTAATTTAAACATTCTCGTTCTACAAGAGAAAGAAATGTTAAACCAAATGCGTAATGTAAATTTGGAACGGCGACATTTGAGAGATCGCAGTGATCCTTTCCACCAAAACACTGAGGAAGAATTTAGATGCCTCTACAGACTGACCAAAAATTTAGCACGGTTTGTTTTCAACTCAATCATGCAGCAATTGATGCAGCCTAATAATCAGGTTGCTATTCCAGTGGTAATAAAAAAAATTGCCAGCTTACAGTTTTATGCTACTGGAAGTTATCAGAAAACTATAGGCCAAAATTTCCATATTGCTATTTCTCAATCTCAAATATCAACTGCAATCTCCCAAGTTGTAGAGGCTATAGTGAAGAGATTTGCCCAAGAAAAAATTAAATTTCCAAGAGATGCCAATACAAAGCGTGAGATAAAAATGAGATTTATGGAAGATACAAATTTTCCGGGAGTCGTTGGGGCAATTGATGGAACTCATGTAGCAATGATGAAACAGGTGGAACAAGAGCACAATTTTTTTAATAGAAAAAGGATACCATTCTAAAAATGTGCAGATAGTGCGTACAACCATTTGGTATTTATAAGTAAGGAATGTAATCTTTTTTTGTGCTTTAGATTTGTTACTTCGAATTAAAAATATTGAGTATTAATGCAAGATTTGGAGGAGCATCCCATGATTCATTTATTTGGAATCAATCCATAATTAGAACAGAACTTGAAAGATCTTGCTTTGCTGGTTAGTTATCACTATTAGAGATAATACTGAATTGTTGGAAGTAAGTAGATTATTGAAGTATATTTTTTGTTTTAGGTGACAGAAACACTTGGCTATTGGGTGACTCAGGTTATCCTCTGCAACCATGGCTGTTAATACCAATTCCAGATGCAGTTCCAGGAAGCCCCGAATACATATATACTCAAGCACATATGAGAGCTAGGAATTGTGTTGAAAGGTGTATAGGAGTGCTAAAAGAAAGGTTTCGTTGTTAGTTGCTGGAAACAAAATTGAGATATGCTCCAGTGAAAGTCTCTCAAATTGTATATGCTTGTACAGAAGCAAGATTAGATATAGACGTTGAAGTACCTGAAGACAACGTTAACCAACCAATTCAAGTATATCAAAGAATTGATGGCGATTTTCATGATCAAGGGAGAATGGCACGACAAAACATTATAAACAATTATTTTCATGATTGCATGTATGTCCATCAATAAAAGGAAGGATCTTCATTGTTTGCTTCGTAAATAAATTTCTCAAAAGTGGAATAAATATTTCATTTTAACATTAAAATAAACATACCTACTAACTATATTTACAAATTATAATACTAATATACTACATTAAAAAACAGTTAAAAGAACATACCTACTACCTAAATATAACTAAAAATAAAACTAAAAATATTTTTTTTTAAAACTATAGTTTTTCCGCAATTTTCGTCAATGCAGAGCCCCAATTATGACTAAATTGGTGTCGATTGACCTCCAGACTTGCAATGTCTCCCTATTAATGTCAAGGTGTTCTTTGGACATACGCAGAGTTCGATCCTGCCTTACTCTACGAACCTTTGGAGTTGGTTGTAGAACTGGCTCCTCGCTTCCTACTATTCTCCCCTATACTTGCGTAATGGTGATCCGTGAGACTGGGTGTCATCTGAAAATTAAAGTTTTGAAAGATCCACATTTTTTAAATGTACTGATGTGCAAAATGTACAATATAGTTCTCAAATTTAATCTGTAAACTTCTAACTGATAGTTACTATACGTAACTATTATACGTATGTCTATTTTTATAACTGGATATTTACATGTTCTGATATTAGATGATAAAAAAATTAAAAATCTAACATAGTTTACTTTCAGGAACAGCAAACTTCACATTTGTTTATTTTTAAATCTAAGAATTTATTGTACATACTTAGAAAGGAGCGAAATATTGTACATATTTCAATTTTTAAATTGATTAATTTCAAAGTAGTTTATAATTACATACTTCTACAGAAACTTCTTCCCCTAAGCCAATTTCTTCCACACCCAGATCACCCTCTACTGCCACTGTCCCCATTAGATGTATCAGTTTTTTTTCCAAGTCGTTTAAGGGTGGATATATAGGAGGACCACCTCCTGTGGCTTCTTGTTCCCTTCTCAACTTGGCAGGTTCTTATAATTTTAGAATTGAAAAATATTACCAAATTTTGCATCCAAAGCTCTATCGCTGAATTTCCTACTCTCATATTAAATAAGTAAGCATGTAATTATAATTTAATAATACTATCTTACTTACTCTTCCACGGTTTTCTCGCCGAAGCCCAAAGCATTTAATTGCTGTGCCAAGTTTTGCCACAGTGCTCGTCCCTCCGCTTTCCCTGCAGGGCCATTGAATTTATTTTTTATTATACTTGGGTCCCTTTCCGCCAAGTCTAGAAGTAATGACCAATGATCGTTTCGTACTTTCATTTTAAATAAAAGTGAAAACAAGGAATAAAATTAAGAGAAGACAAGAAAAATATAATTATACGACAACGATACCCAAAAGAAAAGATAACGGAATTTTTAGGATTTAAATATTTATAATTCTATAGACAACTGACAAGACGTTAAAAAGTTCCAACACATTTTCTATTTCTTTTCCTCTTTCTTACCGTAATGTAAAACAACATGTGTTTGTCTCTATCTCCACATATCAAGAGGTATCGCTTTTAGGCGAGTGAGTCGAGGTCCGTTTGTCGATATAAAACGACAAATAGTCCTATGGTATGGCACACGGAATATGAATAGTGTCGTTTTGTGGCGAATGTTGATATCAACATGACACAGAATCCCACTCCTGCTCCTGAATTCTTCTCAACTATATTTCACTTGCTGCTCTCGGCCCCTACCTCACGAATACCCTTTTATTTCAGTTTAATATGTAGAAATTCTTATACTTATGAATTTGCTTCTCGTTTGAATCTAACTATATTTCAATTGCTGCTCTCGGCTCCTACCTCACGAAAACTTTTTTACTTTTCTTCAAATATTGATATCTCTAACTGATTTAACTTTTCTTTCCAATTCAATATATTCAAATGCTGCTTCTCATATTATTATATGTTATATTCTTATAAAAATGGTTTCAATTTTTAAATTCTTACTTGACTTTTCTTTTTAAAAGTCCTTTCTGTCATCTCCCATCATTTTTCTTAGAGCATCTGCCAATGAAATTATTCCAAAATTTCTATAGATCAACTATCTCTCAATATTATTGTTTTAAAATATCCATATATATATAATATATATATATATATATATATATATATATATATATATATATATATATATATATATATATATATATTAATACATATCGTCTATCTAAATTCTATAGAAAACATTATATATTATATTATAGATGTAATACTAGTAATACCCACTGTATTATCAATAATTTGAAAGGTTCAATATACTAATAAAAATTGACATTTCAAGTTCATATGACATTACTGCAGAATAGACTTAATAACAGATAGATTTTAAAACGATTTGAAAAACCAGAATACAGATGTCTCTATTAGCATATGGCACTTATAAATAAAATAATGAAAATCTCTCTAGGTATATAAAAACGTAAATTTGTAATTTTTAAAAAAAAGAATGCTAGGTAACCAAAGGAGAAGAGGATTATTTATTGACACATTTTAGTTAGTTGAATTTGAAATCCCCATGAGACAACATCATAATAAGAGTTGTCTCAAATTTAATTTTGAATATTAGGGAATTTATATAATCGTGATCAGTTCCACATATCTTGCCTTTTGTAAAGCCAGTGCGTGTACCATTCACAAAGAATTACCGCTAAAGTGCAAGTGTTTTTCGCGTTTTCTAAATTATTGATTTGGAAACGTTTGTTCCGGAAATTCTAAAAATACGTTTTAGAATACGTACGAGATCTTCTAGTATCCAGTTTGGTGAGTCCAGTCCATATTATATATTATTCTCGAGAATTAATAGGCCTTTGATCAAAATTATTTCGAAAATAGATGCATCTTATGATTAAATTATAGTAACGTTACTTATACAAAATTCTACGTCAAGTGCAGACAATTTTGGGAACAGACAATTTACAAGAAAATTTACGTATTTTACATGGACAGATATCAAGTATAAATTTAGACATTTTGAATTTTCGGTTAAATTTATTTAGATAGAAAATTTCTAATATAGATTGTTTTTAATATTAAGGTTTGATAGAAAATTCTATCTTTGTTTATGCGTTTTATGATATTTTTTGAAGAGTTTTAATTTTGTAAGTGTTATTTTGATAATATATTATATAAATTTGAATTCCAAATCTCTTTGGCTCTCTTTTCATATTCATTTTCATTATATTTGATAATTTCTATACTATAGAAAATTTAGTATAATAAGTGACATTTAGTTAATCTCCTGACAGTAAATTCATATATGTCATAAGATAATTTAAATTGTCTTATATTGTATTGGATAAACAGTTACTGTAGATTTGAATGATGTGATACGTAATTTAGAAATTATTTGGAAATTTACAAATTTGAATTATTAGTTGAAATCTTTGATCCCTCCCTGAGAAAAGAGTGAGTTGATTGGTGTTGTATTGATTTATCTTTCATAATATAAAATTTAATGTTTATTTAGCCGGGCATATTAATTTGACAACTGCTGTCATTAAAAATTTTATAGGTTATATTTAGAGGTAAAGGTATTTTCACAATAGTGTAGTTATTATCACAAATTGTGATGACAGCTACAAATTAAATTCAGCATCATATAAATTTATATTCATATATGAAATATAATATAATTAGTAAAACACATTTGATATACTATGGTTTGTCACCCGAACGTGAGGCAAATATTATTAAGAATATAGACATATTATAATATATATATATATATATATATATATATATATATATATATATATATATATATATATATATATATATATATATATATATAAATTCCTTCCATTGTTCTTGGGCATCGAGTTAATTAACCTAATGTATATATATATATATATATATATATATATATATATATATAATAAATATATATATATATATATATATATATATATATATATATATATATATATATATATATATTTAATTTGAAAAAAGATATTTGTCAACTTATTTGTGATGGAATATTTTTGTGGGGATGTGGCAATAAGACTCCAGAGTAAATTCTTTAAGATATTTATTCCCGAGCTTTCGAATGATTTTCATTCATTATCAAGGGCTATAAATAATTGGTAAATGTTATCATTAATAATAATTAAATGAAATAATGAATACTTACATAAAATCTATAGCGAATTTTGGAATAGTTGTAAATTTTTTATAATAAACTCTTTTAAACATAATTCAATGAAAAACTCAAAAATAAATATGACAATAAACAAAATATTTGATTTTGAACTACTACAATTTTTATTTTTTTATCATAAAATTAAAGATTGTTATGAATCTTCTGTTCTTTTTTCATAATCTAAAAGATATGCATAGATAACACTAAGGTTAAGTAAATCTGTTTTTTTATTTATTACATAATTTTGTTCTGCAATATATGTTGTTTCCAAAAAAGGCGTTTTCTATAATTACTTTCTATTGCTAAGACTTTGGCAGATTGATAATCCATAGAATGGCCTTCATAAAACACGTGTTCCGCTAAAGCACATCTATCAGGATATAATCTACTGTCACTTTTATGAGAGGCGATTCGATTGGTTAGCGATCTTTTACTGCGACCAATGTATTTCTTATTACAGATATTGCAAGGAATCTAAATTAACTAATATAGTTTATGAGATTCCTTGCAATATCTGTAATAAGAAATACATTGGTCACAGTAAAAGATCGCTAACCAATCGAATCGCCTCTCATAAAAGTGACAGTAGATTATACCCTGATAGATGTGCTTTAGCGGAACACGTGTTTTATGAAGGCCATTCTATGGATTATCAATCTGCCAAAGTCTTAGCAATAGAAAGTAATTATAGAAAACGCCTTTTTTTGGAAACAACATATATTGCAGAACAAAATTATGTAATAAATAAAAAAACAGATTTAAATAACCTTAGTGTTATCTATGCATATCTTTTAGATTATGAAAAAAGAACAGAAGATTCATAACAATCTTTAATTTTATGATAAAAAAATAAAAATTGTAGTAGTTCAAAATCAAATATTTTGTTTATTGTCATATTGTTTTTTGAGTTTTTCATTGAATTATGTTTAAAAGAGTTTATTATAAAAAATTTACAACTATTCCAAAATTCGCTATAGATTTCATGTAAGTATTCATTATTTCATTTAATTATTATTAATGATAACATTGACCAATTATTTATAGCCCTTGATAATGAATGAAAATCATTCGAAAGCTCGGGAATAAATATCTTAAAGAATTTACTCTGGAGTCTTATTGCCACATCCCCACAAAAATATTCCATTATATATATATATATATATATATATATATATATACATATGTATATATATATATAATGAATATTTTTGAGGGGATGTGGCAATAATACTCCAGAGTAAATTCTCTCAGATATTTATTCCTGAGCTTTCGAATAATATAGCTATAGGCTATAAATAATTGGTCAATGCTATCATTATTATTAATTAATTGAAATAATAAATACTTACATAAAATTTACTCTGGAGTATTATTGCCCTGTATGTATATATATAATATATGTATATATATATATATATATATATATATATATATATATATATATACATACAGGGTGTCCCGGGACTAATGGGAAAAAAGTCAGGAGCGTATAATCTGAGCCAAAATAATGTTAGTACTTCATATAAATTTTTTCTATGCAGGCCCTCGTTTTCGAGCTATAGGCCTCCAAAGTTTTAATTTTGAATTTGGTTTTTATTTTTATTTTTTTTACTAGTTATTTGATCTTTATAAAATTTACGGCAAAGCTATAATATACGTGTATGTTTATTTTGGAAAGGTAAACAGTTTTACAGTAGTGCTTTGAAGCCAGGGACGGACTACTCGCAATCGTTAGTGATCCAAAAATTTTGCAGGGATGGCACACCCTGTATGAAATTATCTAAATTGACTTCCTCACACATTAAGCTAACGAAAAGGTACTCTTGTTGGATTTCTACAAAATAAGCCGTTTTTCCAATATTTACAGTTTTATTAATGCACTATGAACCAATTTACGCATTCACCATTTTTATAAGTACACAACGAGGTAAAACTAACTTATTAATACTATGTCCAAGATTTGCCCACAGTACTACAAAAAAATAATTTAATGATAGCAAGAAGATAAAAAACATTAACGACGTATCAATTCGTAAGTTGGTAAAAACTTTTTAAAAGTGTTTTTACCGTTTATCAAGTAACCATAGGATTAGTTGTCAAACGTTGTGTAGAATAGTTCGTTGTCATTACTTGTCAATAATTCATAAGTCCTTAATTTAACTGTTACAATGGCAGAATTCACTTTTATTGAGTATGCAGATATGCATTTAATGTATGGACTGGCTTCTCGAAACTGTTTAGAGGCCAGAAGGCTTTATGCAGAACATTTTCCAAACAGAGCATTGCCAGACAGACGAATGTTTGAGCGTATTGATCTCAGGTTACGAGAAATAGGTATGAATAAGTAAATGTAATTTTCCATGTATAGAAAACAAAATTTTAAATTTCAGGAAGTTTTTTGCCAAAAAAAGGTGGAGAAGGTCCAGTACGAAGCGTACGTACTGCAGCAAGATTTGTTAAATGCAGTTGATAATGAACCATCAACGAGTTTACGAAAATTATCAAGAGAACATAACGTCTCGAAATCAGTCGTTCATCGCGTCCTAAAAGAACAGCTGTTATAATCCTTTTCATATGAAAAAAGTACACAGTATGACAGTGGCTGATTATCCTGCACGACTTGAGTATAGCCAGTGGTTTCTGCGACAACAACAAGCAGACAATACATTCATTAGTAACGTTCTCTTTAGGGACGAATCCGGTTTCACCAGATATGGAGTCATAAATTCTTATAATATGCATTTATGGGATGATGTGAATCCACATGGCAATATCCAAACTAGGAACCATCATAGATTCATGGTTAATGTTTGGACAGGAATAGTTGGCAATCATTTGATAGGGCCATATTTTATTGACGGTACTTTGACTGGTCAGAGATATTTGGAGTTTTTGCAAAATGAGTTATGGAACCTGTTTGATGATGTGCCACTACAAACTCGTAGGAATTTATGGTTCATGCATGATGGGGCTCCTCCTCATTTCAGTTTAGATGTTCGACAGCATTTACACACAAGGTTTCCTAATAGATGGATTGGTCGTGGAGGCACTTTCCAATGGCCACCGCGATCAGGAGACGTTAATCCTATGGATTTCTTTCTCTGGGGTTATCTCAAAAGTAAGGTATACGCAACACCCGTGCAAACAAGGCAAGATTTAATAGACAGAATTGTGTTACACTGCAATGTTATTAGAAATAATATGGGACTGCCCTTTCAAAGGCAAAGAAACAACCTTCGTAGACTTAGAATGTGCGTGGAAGTGGGAGGAGCTCATATTGAACATTTATTAGAATAACGTTAGTTTTTATTGTTGTTTAGGAATTAGTTTTAGTCCAATGTTTTATGAATTGTGTTTTTTGAGGTTTTCTTAATAGTTTGATAATTTTGTGTTCGTAATTTTGATTAAAAGCAACTGATTACGTTGTTTGCGTACCTATTCAATTCCTATTAAATGAGTTCTTAATGTTTTTATAATCTGCTATCATCAAATCATCACTTTTCCGCCCAACCTATCTAATATGCGAGAAAAGTATTGGTTTACCCCAAAAAAGTTGGAATTTTGACAAAAATGTTTAAGTTATTTTTACGCTTTCCATCAACAACAACACGAAAAAACGGTTTTTAGAAAAAAAATCCTGTGTGTATGTCGTCGTCGTTGTCGTCGGCCACGATACAGCCTCCGGAGTGCAATGAGTCACCAATTTTATGATGGAATATTATTAAGGATATGTCACGAATAAACACTATTGATTTTCAGCTCATCAGAGCCAGTCAAGCGGGTGCTATGGTACTTGAAGTACGGCCTTTTGACATTTTTTGAGAAATTTCAGTTTGTTAGCACAATACAGCCTCCGGAGTTCAACAAGTCACCAATTTTATGATTGAATATCATTCAGGACATCTCACTAATGAACCCTATTGATTTTGAGATCCCCAGAGCCAATACAACAGGTGCTACAGTATTTTAAGTACAATATTTTTATCATTTTTGGAGAAGTTTCAGTGTGTTAGCATGATACAGCCTCAGGAGTATATCCAAGTGACCAATTTTATGATTGGATAATATTCAGAGCGTCTCGGAGATTAACCGTATCGATATTCAGCTCACTTAAGCCAGTACAACGGGTGCTTTGGTACTTGAAGTACCAAATTTTTGTCATTTTTGGAGAATTTTCAGTTTGTTAGCACGATATAGCCTCCAGAGAATATACGGTTGATCAATGTTATGATTGAATATTGTTCAAGGGGTCTCACAGATGTGCCCTATTGATTTTCAGTTGACTTGAGCGAGTACGGCTGGTCCTATAAATCCAGATATACTAAATTTTTGGTTGTTTTTGAAATATTTCGGTTTGTTAGCACGATACATCCTCCGAAGTGTATACAAGTAACAATTTTATAATAGAATATCAATTAGGGCCACAGATGCGGAAAAGTTAGTTTTAATCTTTAAAACCGTTTATTTTTTTGTAATACTGTAGGTAAATCTTGGACATCGTATCAATAAGTTAGTTAGGTAAATTAGTACGTAGTACATTAGTAAAACTGTAAATATTACTCAAACGGCTTATTTTGTAGAATTCCAACAGAAGTACCTTTTCGTTAGCTTAATGTGTGAGGAAGTCAATTTCGAAAATTTCATACAGGGTGTGCCATCCCTGCAAAATTTTTGGACCACTAACCATTGCGAGTAGTTCGTCCCTGGCTTCAAGGCACCACTGTTAACCTGTTTATCTTTCCAAAATAAACATACACGTATATTATAGCTTTGCCGTAAATTTTATAAAAACCAAATAACTAGTAAAAAAAATAAAAATAAAAACCAAATTCAAAATTAAAACTTTGGAGGCCTATAACTCGAAAACGAGGGCCTGCATAGAAAAAGTTTATATGAAGTACTAACATTATTTTGGCTCAGATTATACGCTCCTGACTTTTTTCCCATTAGTCCCGGGACACCCTGTATGTTACATATGAACAATAAGCAACGAATAGATTAGTGGGTATTGCACGCAAATAGAAAAAGGGGCTACTGAAAAGAGTGGTAACCGCAGCTATGCATGTTTCTGGATCATTAGCCGCCCTCAGTACGGTACAACCAAGAAAGGATGTGAAACCTGGGAGCAAAGGTGTTGAATGAAATATGAGAAAATATGACAGATTTCAACAGGATAGTCAAACACAACATTTGTGTCAGTAATATTAGAAGATCTCGAATATTCGAGACAACAACCAACATAGACACGGAGGTGCATATAACACTCCCGTCTGAAACTTCCGACCCAGATTATTGAAATAACAACAAGATGTACGAATAGTGCGTGACATATGAACAATAAGCAACAATGAGATTAGTGGGTATTGCACGCAAATAGAAAACGGGGCTACTAAAAAGAGTCGTAACCGCAGACATGCATGTTTCTGGCTCATTAGCCGTCCTCAGTACGGTACAACGAAGAAAGGGTGTGAAACCTGGAAGCAAAGGTGTTGAATGAAACATTAGAAAATGAAACAGAATTCAACAGGATAGTCAAACACAACATTTGTGTCAGTAATATTAGAAGATCTCGAATATTCGAGACAACAACCAACATAGACACGGAGGTGCATATAACACTCCCGTCTGGAACTTCCGACCCAGATTAATGAAATAACAACAAGATGTACGAATAGTGCGTGACATATGAACAATAAGTAACAATGAGATTAGTGGGTATTGCGCGCAAATAGAAAAAGGGGCTACTGAAAAGAGTGGTGACCTTTTTGATCCTTTCCATGATATAGATTTCAAAAATGCTCGGAATGCAAGAGATACAAAAAGGAAAATTTCACAAAAACATCCTGAAAAGCACAAACAAAGTTCTGTGACACTTTGTAATACAGAATTGTTGCAATATTTTAACTATTGGGACGAAGATACACCTTGTGGATTGCAAACAAAGATTTTCCACGTTGCATCGCATGAACTAGCTTTGAGGGGAGGAGAAGCTACGATGTTTAGTTCATTATTTTAAAAAAGAAACCGACATAATAAGATTAAATACTGGCCGCATTGAATACAATCCCAACTTTACAAAAACTGCACAGGGTGGAACACAAAGGTGCGCTAATAGTAAATGGTTGACTCCAAACATAAATAACCCCGATATTTGCCCTGTTCGTCTTTTTGAAAAACTAATGGGTAAACGTGAAGAAAATATTAAAACCGAACGCTTGTTTCTTACTCCAAATCCGGCTTGGCAAACTCATGGTTCTTGGTATAAAAACGTTCCTGTGGGAATGAATTCCATTTCAAAATGGATGGAAGAATCGGCAGAATAAGTAGGTCTAGACACAGTTACTAAAAAATAACTAACCATTGTGCCAGATCAAGTGCAGTAAGTAACCTCTCAAAAGCTGGTGTTGGAGAACAAGAACTAATCAAGGTCACTGGTTATAATTCTGCAAGTTCGATTAAACCATACTTACAATAGAACCAAGAACATCATTCAAATATAATAAATATTCTTAGAGAAAATACGCAGGAGGAAACACTTAGTATAACAAGCAATTCCAAATCCTCAATAAATAGTGAGTCTCGAAATATTTTTAATAATTGCGTTTTTCATTGTACTAATTTAAATTGTTAATTCTTTTAATATTTTCACAATGTGTCAACGATATTTTCGTATATTGTAATAATTAATTAAATTAATTTTTTCAATAATCTTATGATAGTTTTATTGATCTTTTTTATTGTGAAAATTTGTGAATCAAAAAATAATCTAGTCAAATATAACTCGCGAGTTCCATTAATTAGAAAATAATTTGGCAGATTTTGTTCAAACTGGTTGCCATTTGGTAATAGCCACTGCGGGCTCTCGTGACTATTGCCTGGCAACAAGTTTTCAAAAAATCTGTCAAATTATTTTCAATTTATTCTAACTCTCTTGTTATATTATTACTGGAGACAGGAGCGCCTATCAACAAAAACGTAGATATAGATGGAATTAAAAGAGTTGGGAACTATTCCAAAGATGCGAAAAGACCAGTATTGGTGGAATTAACTAAAGAAAGCACCAGAACAAAAATGCTGAAATTTGCAAAAAATTTAAAAGGCACAGGAATATGGATAAATGAAGATTACCCCAAAAAAATTCAAGAAGAAAGAAGATCATTGATATCCAAATTGAAGGAAGCTATGGATAAAGGTTTTACAGCATTAGATATAGTAAGCTAATAATCAATAAACAAGTATAACAGAACATAGAAATATCCGAAGATGAAGAAAATGATAGTGGAAGCCATAAAAGAACGACACATCAAAGATCTCCAGCTGATAATAATACAGACGGAAACCTTACGAAAATAACTAAAATCGCGATTACAAAGAATTAACACCGACAGATGAGAAAAATGACGAAGAAACTAACCAGGCGATAAAAATGAAAATGAGAAAGGATAATGGAAAAAATCAAAATATAGAAATAAGAAAGGACATAGAAGCTCTACATCCTCTGCCATTCTGGAACTGTCAAGGGATTAATACAATAAAGAATTTTGATACGGAAGAAAAGATAAATCTCTGTAAATTCTCAATTATACGAATCGTCGAAACATGGATAACAACAGAAAACTTAGCTTTACCATATTTTCTGAATAATTTTAATATTTTACAGTCTTGCGCAATGGAAGGCAAACAGAGGGGCAGAGGAAGTGGGGGTTCAATGTTCCCCTTGTCAAAATCATCAAAATTGGATGATACGGCTGTTATAATAGAAAAATCGAATCTTTGGATATTTATTAAATGAGAAATTAATGAAATTAAGCTCGTTTCAGGCATAGTATACTTTAAGTGAAAGTTAGATGTTAGGGTTTGCATGGATATGTTTCATGGGTGTGTGAAGGCTATTAGTCGTTAATACTCTTAGTATAAAATAATCATTTATGGGTATTTCAACGCTAGAATTGGAGAGCTTAAAAGCTTCAACAATAACGACCTTTTTGAAAATAACTATCCCCTAAGAACTAGAAACTCAATGGACCTAATAATCAACAAACGAGGGACCTTACTTGATGACGTATTTGAAGATGTAGGTTTCTTCACCCTTAATGGCCGCTATGATGAAAATTTACGACACTACACATACTTGAGTGAGCGAGGCGATAGTGTAGTAGATTCAATTTGGTCTAACCTTAATAGCATAAATTGTATAGAAACTTTTCATGTTAATAGTGATTTTATTTCAGACCATCAAAGTTGCACGGTAAAACTGGACATAAAAATTGTTAAACTGGCCCAATCACAGGTTCAACAAAAAGAAAGAAAATATCTTAATTGGAACGCACACGAGCAGAAAATTATAAAAACGTTATGTCAGAGGTGACTATAAACCCAGAATCATACAATGTTGAAGAACTCGATGCACAATTGATAAGTTCCATCATTTCTACCGACGAAACTTTAGATATGTGTAGAACATGACTTTCTAAAAATACTTCTTTTCAGAAATAGAAACTCTGGTTCGATAAAGAATGTAAGGATGAGGAAAAAAACTATTAAAATCAATGAAAAATAATTACTGCATAAATATAATCGAAGAATATAAACAGGATAGAAAATATTTAAGACATTAATCAATAATAAACACAATAGATATCAACAAAAACTACAAGCAAAATCCATGAATAATAAAAACCCATCCGAATTTTGGAAATATATAAAGCTACAAAAAAAATCCCTATAATGAACACCCTATTACGACCAAATAATGGGAGAATTATTATAACCTATTTTATAACACTACTGAAGCTAATATGAGCCTATCCATAATTGATGCCAGACACTTTTTGCAGTCCAAGAGATATACAATGTAATAACAATAGCAAAAAATAATAAGGCGGCATGGGATGATAAAATATCAAACGAGTTTCATAAAAATTTGCCTACTAACTAGATCATACACTTAAAGGAATTATTTAACAAAATGTACATGGAATAACACCTTCCATGCAAAGGACAAATATTAGCATGATTCATTTTCATAAGGCCTTGAAAATGATCCTCTAAATTACTGAGGTATTTCCTTACTCAATCACAAAACTAAGCTATTCACCCAACTAATAAATCACAGATTATATACATTCAGTGCATCAATTGAAACACTACCAGCATGTCAGGCTGTGTTTCGTAAACAAAGAAGCACGGAAGATGATATTTTTGTTCTTTACTCGTTGATAAGTGTGACAACCTGGGTGGCTACCTGGGAAAGTTTTCGCACTTTCTGTCAACTTCATTAAAGCTCTTGATAATATTAATTTGGATATACTTTGGCAAAAGCTTTTCTCTAATGAAATAAGCGGCAAGATAATAAGAATTTAGAAAAATATGTACTCCCTAGGGTCAATAACAATCGAGCATAACGGTTGTACCTAAAAAAAAATTGGAATCGCTGAAGGAATCATCCAAGGCGACTCGCTAAGTTTACTGTTATTTGCTTTATATGTGTCAGACATAGACGACTACTTTAAACAACGAGGAGCTAGAGGTTTATCTCTAGATCAAAAGAAAGACATTTCATTGCTGGGCTACGCTGATGACCTTGTAGTACCAGACTCATAAAATTCAGTTGAATATATCAATGAAAATATTAGAAAGTTATTGCGACACTAATAAATTAGAAATTAATGTAGATAAAACAAACGTGGTTATATTCAGAAAAAGCCCAAATATTGGATATTAACCTTAATTTTGGTATAAAAGGGCACTAATAGAACAAGTAAACAGCTATAATTACTTGCTCGAGATGTGTATGTGATATGCTCGTTTAACGGCACAATCTCAGAAAATTTAAAGTCACGAATAAAGAAAGCGAAAATAACACAAAACGCAACACAAAATTCAATTAAATTTTCACATATGAGCGATATGGAAAGTCTTGAGTCGCTTTATTATAGCATTGTAGTTCCAATCTACACATACGCAAGTGGAGTATGAGGACTTGGGTACATAAAAGAGGGACAAATAGTTCAAAATAAATTTTGCAGAAATTTTCTCTATTTACATAAAATAAGACTAGTGAAAATTGTACTCAAAAAGATTTCTTAAGATAATGTTAGATAGAACTTGCCAACTATACCAACAAAATCAAACTTCATCAAAATACAATTGAGTAAGTCAAATAAATAATATTTTAGTTGAAATCGGAGCTCCAAAGTTTAATATGCATAATTTCGATGGTGATAAAATCAACATTAGTTCAAAAAAATACAAACAATACAGTTAGATAGAGGATTGGAATAACATATTACTAAGTACATATTGTCCAATGTGTAAACACATACTACAAGACAAACAGCCCTTCCAAAAGCACAAACAACTTAGACCTCTCAATTCCTTTGCACATTAACGCTTAATCTTACAGCTACGCACTACTAACATTAAAATACTGTATATGTATGTTAATAACAATGCATATACCATAAAAACAAATGAAATATGCACAATTTGCAACTGTCTAGTTCCAGAATATCTACAACATTTATAACTTGTATATCCTATGTATGAATAAAACAGATATTTCTTCTCTAAAAGCTATCAGTCCCTATCGGACATAGAAACAATAATAAATGAAGCTGAACCACAATTATTAAATCGAATATATAATGTAATCAAGAATATTTCAAAAATCAGATCAATAATCATAAACGAGTAGTAAGTATTCTCTCACACTCGTCGGTGCATCATCTAGGCATATCCATAAAATTATAATTCATTTGTTTTAAGTTTACTATGTTTACAATTATATTCTAAATATTGTCACCTCCTCCTTGTTCATGTATTTGTACGAAAGAACATCAAATCTTCTATCTATGTATCTATCTATCTATCTATCTATGTATGTATCTATCTATCTATGTATCTATCTATCTATCTATCTATCTATCTATCTATCTATCTATCTATCTATCTATCTATCTATCTATCAATCTATCTATCTATCTATCTATCTATCTATCTATCTATCTATCTATCTATCTCTCTATGTATCTATCCATCTATCCATCTATCTTTTTTTTTCTTCGAGGAGAGGAAATCTTACATTAGACCCCGGTCTTTCCGGAATGCCGGATTCCTACCGGCTAAAACCTCTCCTCTCTCGCATCTCCCACTGGAACCGCTCACGCATTACTTCGGTGGGAGTGCATCCGTCTGATTTCTAACTACTCTCTTTGTCTCTCTCTATCCTCCTTTTCTTTATTCTCTATAATGAGCCTTATGATTTTATATGCACTCCTCCATCCTTCCTGCCCATCATACTACCCACTCCAAATGGCACACCCGTATCATTTTGGTAGCTTTGACGTGTTACTTCCCATCGTACACATGCAAACAGGGTGTATTGCACGTCATCTTGTTCTCCACAGTATAGGCAATTTTCAGATTCCGCTCTCATGCGGCCAAATAGGTATTTTCTGAAGCAACCATGTCCACTCAGCGCCTGTGTTGTGAAGTAATCGACTTCTCCATATGAACTGTTAATCCAATTTTGTATATTTGGTATCAACCGTTGAGTCCATCTACCATATTTCCCATCTGACCATTTTCTTTGCCAACGTGCCATGAGGTTCGATCTGGCGATAGATCCGTCTACTCCTCTGTGTTCACTGTCCTTTTGTAGAAACAGCGAGTTTTTCCCAATTATTAAATAAAACACTTCAAATTTTTGGACTGTATATGTTTACTCTACAACATCAACAAGGCGACTAACTTACAACTATAAATAGCTCGGACGGCGTGATATCTGCTCACAGGCAGGGCCGTCTTCAGTATTAATCAAACATTTAAATAAAATTGCAGCGAACATGCCGCCCCTCCTTGAAAGCATCGTCTTTCAAAATACAGGTAAAATTAGAATATTGTTACAAAAAATATCAAACATGAAGTTTACACAACAAATAAATTCAGCTCTCTCAAAAAAAGCCCCAACAGGCAATAATTTAAGTCTTTTCGAGGGCGATGATCAATTGTCCACAGGTAAAGCGCACAATTTGGCTACCGCACGTTTTAGAAAATGCCCATTGCTCATTTTGAGCGTCACTACACGCACAACACCATCCTTACCGGGGTGAACCTCCGTTATTCTTGCCAGCGGCCATCTTAGCGGTGGGGTTCCGTTTTCTTGCAAAATTACCATTTGCCCGGGTTTAATTAGTTCCGCCGAAGATTGCCACTTTTTTCTCTCTTGCAAATTGGACAAATAGTTTTTGGACCATTGACTCCAAAAATGTTGCATCATTTGTGTTATCAAATGAAACCTTTGAATGCGTCCTGGATTCAAATTCTTAATATTTTCTTGTGGAAAAGCCACCAAAGGACACCCAATCAAAAAATGTCCCGGCGTGAGAACGTTAAAATCAGTGGGATCCTCAGAAAGGGGAGTTAAAGGTCGGGAATTTAAGCAGGCTTCGGCCTGCGCTATTACCGTGTTCAGTTCATCATAGGTCAAACTAATCTCCCCAACCACCCTCTTTAAGTGATGCTTAGCCGATTTTACAGCTGCCTCCCACAAGCCCCCGAAATGTGGAGAATGAGCTGGTATAAAATGCCAATTAATAGAAAACTCTGAAAAGTATTTAGCAAAACTACATTGATTTTCTTTATTTCGTAAAAAAATGAATAAATCTTGTAGGTGATGGTTGCTTCCTACAAAATTACTGCCGTTATCCGAATATATGTCCCGTGGTAAACCTCTTCTAGATATAAATCTTTTAAAACAATTCAAAAATGCCTCTGTAGTCAAGTTATTGGCCAACTCTAAATGACAAGCCTTTGTTACCAAACAAACAAAAACACATAAATACCCTTTAATAAGTTTTTGTCCTCTAGCCTTATGGGCTTTTATAAGAAATGGACCAGCATAGTCAACACCGCATCGTTCAAAAGGTTTACTAGGAGTTATACGGACTGACGGTAAGTTTCCTATTATGTGTTTAAAAGGAAGTGGCTTTGCCCGAAAACATGTTACACATCTACGCAATATATCCCTAACTACACTTCTGCCCGATAGCGGCCAATAGGTCAGCCTTACAATGCTTAATAGTGTCTGCGCGCCCGCGTGCATATTTCGATAATGCTCACTTAAAATGATTAGTTTTGTCAATTTATGGGCTTTGGGAAGTATTATGGGATGCTTTTGGTCATATCCAATTTTCGCACCCTGTATCCGCCCTCCTACCCTTATTACGCCAGACTCGTCCAAAAACGGATTTAATGAAATGATCTTACTAGTATGTAAAACCCTCTTCAACCTTTTCAGCGTTTGCAAATCCTTAGGAAAAGCTTGGCTTTGTGACAGGATAATTAACCGTTTCAACGCATTTGCCTGTTCATTAGGTGAAAGACACTTACCCAAAATCCTTTGTTCCGCTTGTAATTTACAATTATTATAAAACCGGTATATCCAGCTTACTACGTTTTTCAAGCGTTTGAGACTCGAGTATTTTTCAAATATATCTTGTGACACAGTCACCGAAAACACCAATTTCTGTTTTCTAACTTCCGGTAACTCCTGTATCATAATACCTGATTCGATCCTGGGCCACAGTTCTTCAGACAAACGTAAAAAACTAGGGCCCGACCACCACAACATAAAGTCCTTGAATTTTTCCGGTTCTATTCCCCGAGATAAAACGTCTGCGGGATTGGATTCCGACATGATGTGTCTCCAAGACTTTGAATCCGTTAACCTCTGAATCTCCCCCACCCGGTTTGCAATAAAAGTCTTCCATTGGCACGGTTCCCCGCGTATCCATGCCAATGCTATCGTCGAATCCGTCCAAAATTGTATTGTATTGAAGCTAATATTTAAAGATTTAACAACTTCGTTAGCAAGTTTTGCTCCTAAAACAGCAGCGCATAATTCCAGTCTTGGCAAGGACACTGACTTCAAAGGAGCAACCCTAGACTTTGAACAAAGCAAGTTTACATTATGAATACCGTTAGCATCCGTTGATCTTATATAAATAACTGCTCCGTAAGCCGATTCGGAAGAGTCCGTAAAGCAATGAAGTTGCGAGTTTACTGGACCTTCACACAAGATTTTCCGATTTATTTGTATTTCCTTAAGGGATGTCATTTTGTCCCTTAACTGTAGCCAAGAGGAATGAAGTTCCTGAGGTAACGACTCATCCCACCCTAACTTCATTTGCCATAATGCCTGTATCATTAACTTTGCCTTTATTATCACTGGACTAACTATGCCCAGCGGATCGAATATCTGGGCTATTATCGATAGAATACCGCGCTTAGTTACTTTATTTTCCCTTGTATCAATTGTTATGCTAAAGTGCAAAATATCTTCCCTTGAATTCCATAACAGGCCGAGCGTTTTATCCACACCATCTTCAGCAAGATAATGTTCTATGTCCCCCGTCGCGTTGTACTCATCCATGAGAACAACCGGGCAATTAGACTTCCATTTTCTTAATGGAAAACACCCGGAGTTCAAGATAACACTTATTTCCCTTTTCAATTTTCTGGCTTCATCAACCGTATTTGCGCCCGTTAACAGGTCATCCATATAAAAATCACGAGAGATAACCTCACTTGCCGTAGGATATTTACCCTTCGCATCCATAGCCAACTGCATTAAGCATCTAACAGCCAAAAAACTAGAGGGTGCTAGCCCGTAAGTTACAGTATTCAGCCTATAAGTTTCAACCTCATCTTGCATTGAAGACCTCCATAGAATTCTTTGAAAATCCCGGTGTTTATCATAGATTAAGATTTGCCGGTACATCTTAGCTACATCTGCTAAAATCACTACAGCATGCTCTCTGAACCGTAACAAAATATTAAACAGATTTTCTTGCAATTTGGGTCCCGTCAATAAAGTGTCGTTTAGTGAGATTCCCGAATCGGTTTTCGCCGACCCATCAAAAACAACCCTACATTTTGTGGTGACCGACGAATCTTTGAACACCCCGTGATGACAAAGATAATGAGTAAAATTCGAAGCGCGATTATCATTTTCAACCTTAGACATATGCCCCAATTGCACATACTCCAACATGAAATCATGGTATTGCCGTTTCATATTCGCATCCTTTTCTAATTTCTTCTCCAAATAATTAAACCTTTTTAACGCGGTGCTATAGGATTGCCCTAATTTATCAGCATTATCCTTAAAAGGGTATTGCACTATAAATCTACCTTCCGAATTTCTTTCTGTGAATCTTTCGAATAATTCCTGACATTTCCGTTCTTCCGCCGTATGAGGGGACGCCTCCTGGCATTCATCTAAAGCCCAAAACCGTTCTAATTGTACCTCGATAATTTTATTCTCCGAAAAATTGCAAATTTGTTTTTTATTCTGAGTTTTTACCCCTGGTATCGGCCCTGATATGATCCAGCCCAGCTTAGTTTTTTGCATAAAAGGGCCGTCTTTATTTAGTTTGAACTGCCCTATGCACAATAAGTCCCAAAATATTGCTGCCCCGAGTAGCAAGTCTATTTTATTAGTTCTGCAAAATTCTCTGTCCGCCAAATGAATATTTTCCGGGATTTTAAAAATATTTGAATCAATATCGTGGGATGGTAAACCGCTAGAAATTTCATCAATTACCAAGAAACAACCTTCCGTTTGAAAATTATTATATTTAGACCGTAATGTTAAACTAACTGATTCCCTTATATTTATATGGCCTTGTCCCAACCCCTGTACCGGTATATTTACCTTGAAAGCTTTCAGCCCTGTCTTACCAAACAATTCCTTGCTTATGAAGTTTGATTGAGAGGCACTATCTAACAATGCTCTGCATTCGATTATACTTCCCGATCTACCTACTACTTGCACCTGTGCCGTGGATAATAAGATTTCCCTCAAATCTGCATTATTAAATGCATTAGACGCTTTATAAGTGTGAACGATTTCTTGTTCACACGATAGCGTAGCTCCCGTATCCCTTTGAACTCTTGAATGCTCATTGACTCCCGAATTTACCTCCGAATTGAAAGTACCGACCCTGTTACCGTCATTATTGTTCACCGTATTGTTAGCAGTTTGTTGCATTCCGTTAACTGCCCCGTTTCTATTAGCCGAATTCGAACTATTGTTACACCCTGAAAAATGTAGCAAAATATTGTGTTTTCTCCCACACGTACTGCAACCTGGCATGGCACAATTCTCAACCCTATGATTCCACTTTAAACAGTTCCAACATGCGCTTGAACGTTTAACTTCTTTTCTACGGTCATGCATAGACATGTTATGAAACCTTTTACACTCAAATAAATAGTGCGATCTACCACAAATAGAACACATGCTGGAAGTCGCAAGGTATGCATTTTTCACCAAATGTTTTCTATCCGTGTGAGCCTTATTCTCCGCGCCTCTACCTGAATTTTTTGAACTATCATACGAAGGTTCTAAATCCCTCCACCTTTTCTCTAAGTAGTCTATAAACTGCTTCATGGTGGAAAACTCCGAGGTGGAACCTAATCTTTTCCACTCATTTTTTGTATTCTGATCCAATTTTCCCTCCAAAATGTAAATTAATAAATTATCCCATGCCTCTATCGGTTGTTTTAATGATTTTAAGGCCCGTAAATCCCTCCGAATTGTATCTACAAATTTTCTGATTTGAGTTGAAGATTCTTTTCCCAATGGTGGATAATTTAACAATGAATCAAAATGACTAATAGTGATTTGTTTTTTATTTTCATACCAAGATTGAAGTAAATCCCATGCTTCATTATAATTCTCTTCAGACACCTCTAAAGCCCCGAGTACTTCCGCGGCGTCCCCCTTAAGTGATCTTTTCAAATAGTAAAACTTTTGAACGTTCGATAACTCTCGATTTGTGTGTATTAATATTTTAAATGTATCGTGAAATTCTGACCAACCTAAATATGATCCCGAAAAAGTCGGAATTTCCATAGCTGGCAATTTAATGTTTCTATCTGTTTGTTGGGCCGCGCCGGCTTGTGAATTGCCCGAATGACCTACACTACTATTTGCAAAAGTTGATGAATTTAAATCTGAGTGCAATTTACTATCAGCTAAAGCCATGACTTTAAAATACCTATCCTCATAATTAACCCTTTCTTTCAACTGCTTACTCGAATTATCCAGCATTTCAATGTTAATTTGAATCTCCGCAAAACTAACCCAGTCTTCTTCACATTTCCTCTTGCGAAGAGGCAACTCTATAATTTGTTCGTCTTTTATATTTGCAACAAATGTTTCGAACCGACTTAATTGAGATTTAATTACTCCCCTTCTCGTAACTAACTCTGTTATATCACCCATTATTATATTTATCTATAAAATTCTTTATTTATATACCTTCAATATTTACTTGTAAACAGTCAAAAAACTCTTATCGAGTTAGAAATTTAAAAATATTATTAAAATGAACCGAACGGCAATAACACAGACCAAGGTTTTTAATTTATCTGTGTTATAAAAAGGAAGTAAAAGACTAAAAGGAATGTTCTCACCCAAGTTTTTGTTTCAATCCGATACCTGTTCTCAAGGTCTCTTCGCTTGTCTCCAGAAACCACTACACCCTTTGTAGAGATTTGAGTCGCCGATCCGCTTTCTCTTGTTGATATTTTCACTTAATTTTCATAACCGTTATGACTTTTTTTGTCGTTATTTAGACTCCGTTTACTAATTTTTGCTTTAATTAGCCCTTATCCGTTTCGTAGGACCATTTGTTCACTGTCCTTTTGTAGAAACAGCGAGTTTTTCCCAATTATTAAATAAAACACTTCAAATTTTTGGACTGTATATGTTTACTCTACAACATCAACAAGGCGACTAACTTACAACTATAAATAGCTCGGACGGCGTGATATCTGCTCACAGGCAGGGCCGTCTTCAGTATTAATCAAACATTTAAATAAAATTGCAGCGAACACTCTGTATTTTTCCTTTCTTTCTTGTATAAGAAGCTCGATAGGAGGAACCTCAGCTATTGCTCCAACTGCCTCTGTTGAGATAGTACGATACGCAGAGCATATCCTGATGCACATTTTCGGTTGGATACTGATGAGTTTCGATATAAGTTTCTGGTTGCTTGTAACTGTATGCCAGGCAGGAGCAGCATGAAGCATTTGGGAATGGGCCACACTCAAGAGTAACCTTCTTTTTGATGCCTTCGGCCCTCTTACATTAGGCATAAGTCCAGATAGAGCCGTCACTGTCTTATCCACTTTATGGGTAACTTTCTGTACATGTTCCGCGAATGTTAGCTTTGTATCCAACGAAACTCCCAGGTACTTGATTGCTCTCTTGGGTTTTACAGTAACACCCTGCAGATCAAATTAAATCGTGCCAATTTTCTTTTTGGTCGTAAGCAGAGCAGCTTCTGTTTTTTCGGGTGCCAGTTGAAGACCATTATCCTCCAGCCAAATGGCTATGCGATGCAGTGCTGTATTTGCTGCGCACATCAATCCTTCTTCTCCTTTAGATACCACCATCACGGCAATATCGTCAGCAAAGCCTATAAGGGTCACTCGTGCTGGCTGCTTTATTCTCAGTAGCCCATCGTAGAATATATTCCACAACGTTGGTCCTAAGACTGAACCCTGTGGTACCCCGACGTTTCTAGGTTTTACTGTACTTTCTGCTTCCAGAATTATCTCCCTTTCTGACAGGTAGGCTCTTATTACTTTGATTAAGCTGCCATTTATCTCCCTCCTCTGCAGTTCATCTAGGATTCTCGGCCAGCTAGCGCTATTGAAGGCATTTCTTATGTCCAACGTGATGATCGCGCAGAGTCGTCGGTGCGCTGTGGAATATTCTTGTTCTGATGCCCTTGCAATTTTTAACACTCCTTCTATAGCGTCTACGGTCTGTTTCCCCTCTACAAAACCGAACTGTCTGGTTGAGAGCCCCCCCGTTCGTGATATATCTGCCTTCAGTCTTACGAGGATGAGTTGTTCGTAGAGTTTCCCCTCAACATCCAGCAGGCATATCGGTCTGTATCCCGATGGACTATCAATTGGCTTGTCTGCTTTTCTCAGAAGTAGCAGTCTTGCCCTCTTCCATTGTACTGGAAATTCTCCACGACTGGCCAAATCATTATATACAGCTAGTATGAAAAGAGGGGCATTTGAGGCAAGGGCTTTAATGATCTTTGGTGGGATATTTCCGGGTCCGGGTGCCTTGTTGTCTTTCAGTTTATTACTTGCTACTCGTAACTCCTCTAAGCTGGAATTTAAAAATATCACATTTGTATCACAGTTAAATTCCACATCTTGGTGTAAAGGGAATAAGTGATCAGCAACTTCCTCCACCATTTGCATAGACATTTGTAGTCTGGGTGGGTAGCCGGTCAGGTTTCTCATGACAATTTTATTGCCATCCCCCCAGATATCACAGTCGATGTTATCACAGATCGTTTATTCAACATTTACGTTTGGAGTCTTTGATGCCATTTTGGAGTAATCTTTTCGACTCCTTATAACCTTCCCAGAGCCTTTGACATTCTTCTGGCTGATTCCAGCTCCTGGATCTCGTATATAGCCGTCTCTTACGCATACACTCTCGTCGAGCTTGCGTAATCTTCTCATTCCACCAATAAACAGGCTGTTTCTTCGTTGAGCATCTTTTCCGAGGCATAGTTTTGTCACAGATCCGATTCAGTGTATGGGTTAGTTCTCTTGCAGAGTTATGTATGATTCTTTCCGAATCTTCTACTGTTAATTGAAGAAGTTTATCCCTGTCCAGTTTCCTAATCTGCCAGCCTCCATCTTTCATAGTTGTCCTAGGTAGGGACGATTTTTCTCCTATGTGCTGACTTGGATAAAGATATCTGGGGAAAAGCATATCAGATAGTTAGAAATAAAATCAACTACAAACCGACAATAACACTGAGTACGGAAGATAAAGACAAAGAAATTAATAAACTTTTTCCCACACAAACTATTGTAGATTGGCCAATAATTAGAGTTGCACAAGAAGAACAGAAAGAATTTACATTGGAAGAGATAACGGAAACAGCGAAATATCTTAAGGCAAAGAAAGCTCCTGGTCCAGATGGAATATCTAACGAGGTTATAAAAGCCGTTGTTGATGGAAATCCAGAATATATCAGACAAGTCATGAATACATGCTTCATGCAAGGTGTTTTCCCAACGAACTGGAAAACCTCAATACTGACCCTAATACCAAAACCAAAAAAAGATTCAGATGGTTTAACACAATACAGACCAATATGTCTTTTAGATACCGCAGGTAAACTGTTGGAGAGACTTATAAAAAATAGAATGGAGAAAGAATTCAATGAAAAGAAACTAATTTCTGAAAATCAACATGGCTATAGAAAAGGGAAGTCCACAATAACAGCTTTAGCAAGAATTAAGGAAATAATAGAATTCACAAGAAAAAAAGAACTGTGTTGCGTTATGGTAACGATAGATGTTAAAAACGCCTTTAACTCTGCGTCGTGGCTAGAAATAATATCGGTACTGAGGAAACAGAAAGCCAGTTGGAGCCTTATAAAAATTATTCAATCCTATCTAACAGATAGATTCATACAAAAAGAAAATGGGAAGCATAGAATAACATGCGGAGTTACTCAAGGTTCAGTTCTGGGACCACTGTTGTGGAATGTTCTTTATGATGATGTACTTAGACTTAATCTAGGCAAGGAAGTAGAATTATTAGCATATGCAGACGATCTCGTTATAATTGCTAAAACAAAAAGGAAATCTTTATTGGAGGAGATTATACAGTACGCAGTTAAAGCTGTAGTAGATAGGTTGAAGAAAAAAGGCTTAGAAGTTGCAGTGGAAAAAACAGAATACATTGCCCTGGCAGGAGAATATAAAATAGCAAACATGCAGTTTCAAGTAGAAAATCAGTTGATCGGACTTAACGATGAAATAAAATACCTAGGTGTATACTTACAGAAGGGTGGGAAGTTCAAAGTACACGTACAAAAAATCACTGACAAAGCAAACACAATTTTAAATGATCTAACGAAAATAACAGCAAACGTAAGCGGACCCAGATCCAGTAAAAGGAGAGTCTTAATGTCGGCAGTCTCATCTATAATGATCTATGGAGCCCCAATATGGCACGAAGTACTAAAACAAAAAAAGTATGAACTTATGCTTGAAAAAGTTAATAGAAGAATGGCAATGAGAATCACTTCCGCCTATAGAACAGCGTCGACTAGCTCTGTATTAGCCATATCTGGTATCTTGCCTATCAAACTTAAAGTGGAAGAGAGAGTAATTGTACACGAGAGGGGCATATTATGTGGAAAAGAGGCCAGAGACACAGTAATGGAAAAATGGCAGAAAATCTGGGAAGAGTATAACGGAAGAACCAAGATTTTTATTAAAAACGTTAGACAATGGCAGGAAAGAAAATGGGGTGAGGTTAACTATTACGTGACACAGGCTCTCACAGGACACGGGATATTCGGTGATTACCTCTATAAAATAGGTAAAGCACAAAACGACATTTGCTGGTACTGTGAAAATGTAGATTCTATGCAACATACAATTTTTAAATGTGAAAAGTGGGCGGAAATTAGAGCACTGGCCAAAAAAGAAATAGGTGTCGACATTACGGAAGAAAACGTGGCGGACTTATTATTGGATAGTCAGAAATCATGGGACGTAGTAATGGAAATGATAAAAAAAATTATCCAGACGAAAATTTTAGACGAGAGACTAAGACAGTTAAGATAGACAGATACGAGTTAAGAAAGAAATATTGATAGACCTCCTATTTGTTTAGAAGTAATGCCACTGGCGGTTCCGGAACAAATATGGTGAACAATAGAGGTGAGGTTTGGTGGGTAGGCAGGCCAAGTCCTGAGTCCCACACTCCCTAACGCGATAGAACCAAAGCGTAGAGGTAGAACATGAGTTTCCTCACCCGTCAAAAAAAAAAAAAAAAAGATAGATAGATAGATAGATAGATACATAGATAAATAGATAGATAGATAGATAGATAGATAGATAGGGGAATCAGCACCTTGTCGTGGGTGAGAGAGCTCAGTAACCTCTATACCCAGGGAGCGATGCCGGCGGTAGCATAGCTACTGGTAGGGCCATCCATGCCGGTAAGGTCTCGAAGTGGCCGAGGTAAAGCTAAGAATGTTCCCACATCGTAGCGTCTGACCCAGAGTGGGCGTCTTTAGAGGAGTAAACCTCGAAAAAAAATCCGGAAATCCCAAGGTGTCAACTATCGTGCTCAGGGGATGGATGGCTCTTCCGTGAAGGAGTCTCGAACGATGTCCTCCGATCACATGGTCAAAATCGGTTGTAACACAGACCTTACCGTAGTAAGGGAGCACTGCTACGGCGGACCTTAACTTCTGCCCGACTCGTGGGATATACATGGATGAAAAAATTAACTTCTATGAAACTATTAATGATGCAATATCGGAAACCGAGGGTACCAAGAATAGACATATTAAAGAGGACTCCTCCTAGACCTAGAACTCAATCTCTGCCGGAACAGGTGGGCAAACGTGAGAGACTAGAGAACGCCGAGTCACCTGAAAAGGAACAGGAAAGCCTCATCAAACAAGACACCATTGAAAAACTCATGGAGGAGATGGGAAACCATATCAGACAACTAGAAAAAACACTTCAGGAGATGTATAAACCAAAGAATGAGCTAATTGATATATCAGCAAACTTGAACCTACAGTTGGAAAAGATACAGAGAGCTGAAATTAGAAACTGGTTGGAGGAAACTGCCCAAGAAAAGAAGGATGAAAACAGAGGATCGGAATGTAAGAAAGAATTATTGGACATACAGACACAAATGAGAAACATGGAAATAATGCATAGGGCAGAGATATAAAATCTTATCCAAAACCAGATCCAGTGCGAAAGCTGCAAATAAGAACAGCACAAACAACGAAGAAGGCAAATTCTGACCAAAGACGATAGCTACAACTGTTTCAAGCTTGCAACAGAAGAGGATTGGAGAGATTAGATCCTTCCGAAAGTTAGTATGCAACATGGAAATTTATGGGATGTTGATACCGAATATGCATGGATTCTCCTAAGCAGTAGGAATCTGAGAAATTCTGGCAAGTTAATAGCAGGTATCATTAATTGGCTTGGAGAAAAGGGGGACCTACTGAAACAGAACAAGAAGAAAGGAGAAGTGGCGATGATGGTCCACTCGCTAGGCTTCCCTGATGAAGGAGGGAACCTTACCCACAAGACTAGGCTAATACTATACCCCATTATCACAGATGGACAAGTGAACGAGGAAGCTGAAGACGAGAATATCTTCAAGGCATTTGCAGAAGTCAAATCAATTATGCTCAAACACGGGGGCAAAAAATCAGCAATTCCGGAAACGGAAGGAGTGACAAGCCTGATAATCTGTAGAGTTCTGGGATTTCTATTCGTGAACACTGATATAAAAATCCTCTTAATGAAAGACAGCAAAGCAGCTCCCGAACAGCGAAACCCGTCAAGCAGGTACAACCTAAACAGGACGCATTACTTGTGAAAAAGCCCAACACCAGCTACGTAGAATTGCTGAAAACTGTAAAATACATGGTCAACCCAAGCGATATCGGGGTAGAGATCCAAGACGTGAGGAAAACTAGGAGCGGAGAACTCCTACTTATGATAAAAAACGGGACTGGAAGACTACAAGTACTCAAGGAAATGATCCAGACGAAAGTACCAGAAGTATCAATGTCTATGTTAACCAGCAAAAAAATCCTCCATGTCAACGACATGGATGAGATAACAACTATTGAAGATATCAGGGAAGTCATTACAAAGTCCATAGCAGCTAAGCCAGTAGATGTCGAAATTCGAGCCTTAAGGCCCACAAGAATGAGCAAGCAAATGTTACGGTCGTACTTCCCGAACCAGATGCCGTCAAACTCTTGAGCCTGGGGAAAATACAGATTGGATGGTCGTCCTGCAGAGTATTGGAAAGGAAAAAGGAGCTAAAATGCTTCAAATGCTGGGAACTTGGACATGAGAGAGCGCGGTGCAAGGGACCAGACAGGGAATCCATGTGTTTGAGATGCGCTCAACAAGGACATAAAGCGGCAGACTGTAAGAACAACCCCTACTGCATTCACTGTAGAGAGAATGGTCACCAAACAGGAAGCATCACGTGTCCTGTAAACAAAGGAAGACCTAAGTTGGTTGTCTTACAACCAGCAGAGAGTCCTATCCAAAGCAATGGCTAAGTTCCTACAAATCAACAGTTTCAGGAGGAGGCCATGTCACGATTTAGTGCTTGCTATGGCCAAGGACATGGATATTGGAGTGATCCTCATGAGCGAACCCAACCGAAATTCCATAAAAAATAGCACATAGATCTTTCCAGCATTTCACCTTTTGTTTCAAAATTGCCGTTTTTAGCTCCTGCTTGGCTTTTTTGTATTCATTTGACAGCTGCTCTCTTTCAACTGCTCTGTGTTGTGCAGAATTTGCTCTTGTTAAGCGCCTTCTTTTTTTTATGCATACTCTTCTTTTTTCAGCAATTTCATTGGTCCACCAGTAATTAGGAGTGTGATGTTGCTTCGGGTGTTTACTCTTTATAAGGGTATCATTACAGAGGTTTGTTATATTTGTTATTAAATCGTTTGCCGCCTCATTAGCATCTTTATTTTTGTTCTGTAGGGTTTTACTCTTCTCTGTAAGTTTTTCCATATCTTCTTGAGATACTTTCCATCTGTTGGAGGCTGGATTTTGTTTTATACTGCATTTTTCCCATTTTACTTGAAATTTTACTGTGCGATGGTTACTCATGTTTTCATCGTCAGTAACTACTGTCCATCCTTCTATGTTTCTAGTGATATTTATTGTAGACAGCGTTATATCTATAATGGAGCTACCGTTTGCATTTTGAAACGTTGGAATATTTCCTTCGTTCATGATCTATCTATCTATCTATCTATCTATCTATCTGTCTATCTATCTATCTATCTATCTATCTATCTATCTCTCTATCTATCTATCTATCTATCTATCTATCTATCTATCTATCTATCTATCTATCTATCTATCTATCTATCTATCTATCTATCTATCTATCTATCTATCTATCTATCTATCTATCTGTCTATCTATCTGTCTATCTATCTATCTATCTATCTATCTATCTATCTATCTATCTATCTATCTATCTATCTATCTATCTATCTATCTATCTATCTATCTATCTATCTATCTATCTATCTATCTATCTATCTATCTATCTATCTATCTATCTATCTATCTATCTATCTATCTATCTATCTATCTATCTATCTATCTATCTATCTATCTATCTATCTATCTATCTATCTATCTATCTATCTATCTATCTATCTATCTATCTATCTATCTATCTATCTATCTATCTATCTATCTATCTATCTATCTATCTATCTATCTATCTATCTATCTATCTATCTATCTATCTATCTATCTATCTATCTATCTATCTATCTATCTATCTATCTATCTATCTATGTATCTATCTATGTATCTATCTATCTATGTATCTATCTATCTATATATCTATCTATCTATCCATCTATCTATCTATCTATCTGTCTATCTATCTATCTATCTATCTATTTTTTTTTTTTTAGTTGGGGAGGGTGAAAATCTTCCAAAGACACTCACTGAAGGTGAGTAGTGTCAGATTCTTACTGACTAAAAAAAGCCCCTCCCCCCATCGTCTCGCTCCTCGCACTGGAACGGCTTTCGCATTACTTCAGTGAGAGGGCTGTCATACTATCCTCATAGTGATGTATTACTTCCGTCTATGGTCGTGCTCTGTCTTCCATTTCTTTCGTATCAATTATATGTCTTATTATCTTATACACTATATTCCACCCCTTCTCGCCTGAGACCAATGATGTCATCATATTTCTCGCATCGAACTTCGTTCCAGTTTCTGTTAGGAATCCTGTCCGGATTCTTTCCCACCTGGCGCATTCAAACATCGTATGCTCCGCATCGTCTTATTCTCCGCAATACGGACAGTCTTCAGTAACCGATCTCATTCGGTTATACAGGTATTTCCTGAAACAGCCATGACCAGAGATTGCCTGCGTAATATAATAATCTACCTCGCCAAACGGTCTGCCGATCCATTTTTCAATGTTAGGTATCTATCTATCTATCTATCTATCTATCTTTTTTTTTCTTCGAGGAGAGGAAATCTTACATTAGACCCCGGTCTTTCCAGAGTACCGGATTCCTACCGGCTCAAACCTCTCCTCTCTCGCATCTCCCACTGGAACCGCTCACGCATTACTTCGGTTGGAGTGCATCTGTCTGATTTCTAACTACTCTCTTTGTCTCTCTCTATCCTCCCTTTCTTTATTCTCTATAATCAGCCTTATGATTTTATATGCACTCCTCCATCCTTCTTGCCCCGATGTTAGGGATACCATCATACTACTCACTCCAAATGGCATACCCGTATCATTTTCGTAGCTTTGACGTGTTACTTCCCATCGTACACATGCAAACAGGGTGTGTTGCACGTCATCTTGTTCCCCACAGTATAGGCAATCTTCAGATTCCGCTCTCATGCGGCCAAATAGGTATTTTCGGAAGCAACCATGTCCACTCAGCGCCTGTGTTGTGAAGTAATCGACTTCTCCATATGGCCTGTTAATCCAATTTTGTATATTTGGTATCAACCGGTGAGTCCATCTACCATATTTCCCATCTGACCAATTTCTTTGCCAACGTGCCATGGGGTTCGATCTGGCGATAGATCCGTCTACTCCTCTGTACTTTTCGTTTCTTTCTTGTATAAGAAGCTCGATAGGAGGAACCTCAGCTATTGCTCCAACTGCCTCTGTTGAGATAGTACGATACGCAGAGCATATCCTGATGCACATTTTGCGTTGGATACTGATGAGTTTGGATATAAGTTTCTGGTTGCTTGTAACTGTATGCCAGGCAGGAGCAGCATAAAGCATTTGGGAATTGGTCACACTCAAGAGTAACCTTCTTTTTGATGCCTTCGGTCCTCTTACATTAGGCATAAGTCCAGAAAGAGCCGTCACTGTCTTATCCACTTTATAAGTAACTTTCTGTACATGTTCCGCGAATGTTAGCTTCGTATCCAACCAAACTCCCAGGTACTTGATTGCTCTCTTGGGTTTGACAGTAACACCCTGCAGATCAAATTCAATCGTGCCAATTTTCCTTTTGGTAGTGAGCAGAGCAGCTTCTGTTTTTTCGGGTGCCAGTTGAAGACCATTATCCTCCAGCCAGATGGATATGCGATGCAGTGCTGTATTTGCTGCGCACATCAATCCTTCTTCTCCTTTAGATACCACCATCACGGCAATAACGTCAGCAAAGCCTATAAAGGTCACTCCTGCTGGCTGCTTTATTCTCAGTAGCCCATCGTAGAATATATTCCTCAACGTTGGTCCTAAGACTGAACCCTGTGGTACCCCGCTGTTGACGTTTCTAGGTTTTACTGTATCTTCTGCTTCCAGAATGATCTCCCTTTCTGACAGGTAGGCTCTTATTACTTTGATTAGGCTGCCATTTATCTCCCTCCTCTGCAGTTCATCTAGGATTCTCTGCCAGCTAGCGCTATTGAAGGCATTTCTTATGTCCAACGTGATGATCGCGCAGAGTCGTCGGTGCGCTGTGGAATATTCTTGTTCTGATGCCCTTGCAATTTTTAACACTTCTTCTATAGCGTCTACGGTCTGTTTCCCCTCTACAAAACCGAACTGTCTGGTTGAGAGCCCCCCCGTTCGCGATATTTCTGCCTTCAGTCTTACGAGGATGAGTTGTTCGTAGAGTTTCCCCTCAACATCCAGAAGGCATATCGGTCTGTATCCCGATGGACTATCAATTGGCTTGTCTGCTTTCCTCAGAAGTAGCAGTCTTGCCCTTTTCCATTGTACTGGAAATTCTCCACGACTGGCCAATTCATTATATACAGCTAGTACGAAAAGAGGGTCATTCGAGGCAAGGGCTTTAATGATCTTTGGTGGGATATTTCCGGGTCCGGGTGCCTTGATGTCTTTCAGTTTATTACTTGCTACTCGTAACTCCTCTAAGCTGAAATTTGAAAATATCACATTTGTATCACAGTTAAATTCCACATCTTGGTGTAAAGGGAATAAGTGATCAGCCACTTCTCCCACCATTTGCATAGACATTTGTAGTCTGGGAGGGTAGCCGGTCAGGTTTCTCATGACGATTTTATAGCCATCCCCCCAGATATCACAGTCGATGTTGTCACAGATCGTTTTCCAACATTTACGTTTGGAGTTTTTGATGCCATTTTGGAGTAATCTTTTTGACTCCTTATGATCTTCCCAGAGCCTTTGACATTGTTCTGGCTGATTCCTCCTCCTGGATCTCGTATATAGCCGTCTCTTACGGATACACTCTCGTCGAGCTTGCGCAATCTTCTCATTCCACCAATAAACAGGCTGTTTCTTCGTTGAGCATCTTTTCCGAGGCATAGTTTTGTAACAGATCTGATTCAGTGTGTGGGTTAGTTCTCTTGCAGAGTTATGTATGATTCTTTCCGAATCTTCTACTGTTAATTGAAGAAGTTTATCCCTGGCCAGTTTCCTAATCTGCCAGCCTCCATCTTTCATAGTTGTCCTAGGTAGGGACGATTTTTCTCCTACGATTTCAAAAAGGATGAAGTTATGATCACTTAATGATTCAAGATCGCTGACATGCCAGTTCTTGATGTTTATCTTGATGTCGGCTGAGGCAAGTGTCAGGTCCAGAATGGACGAATAGTCACGTCTTTGGAATGTTGGTTTATTCCCTTCATTCACCACAAGTAAATCATGTTCAGCCATCCATTCCGTGAGTAGTTGCCCTCTTCTATCTGTAGCTTCCGTGCCCCATTGGCGGGATTTCGCATTGAAGTCCCCTACGACGACTGTGTTTTTCCCGTTTAATCTTATCAAATTCCCAATGTCGCATAATATTCTTTCAAGATCATCTAGTCCTTCGTTGGGAGAGGCATAGCAGTTGTATATGGTATATGTTGGTGTTACTATATAGGAGAAGCTGTAACCTTTTCCATGTTGTGTTATGGTGATCTTATCGTCCACTTTTATGGCCGTGTTTAGGTCATCATCGTAAAACCAGTCTTTCCTATTTTTTATGGAATTTCGGTTGGGTTCGCTCATGAGGATCACTCCAATATCCATGTCCTTGGCCATAGCAAGCACTAAATCGTGACATGGCCTCTTCCTGAAACTGTTGATTTGTAGGAACTTAACCATTGCTTTGGATAGGACTCTCTGCTGGTTGTGAGACAACCAACTTCTGTCTTCCTTTGTTTACAGGACATGTGATGCTTCCTGTTTGGTGACCATTCTCTCTACAGTGAATGCAGTAGGGGTTGTTCTTACAGTCAGCCGCTTTATGTCCTTGTTGAGCGCATCTCAGACACATGGATTCCCTGTCTGGTCCCTTGCTCCGCGCTCTCTCATGTCCAAGTTCCCAGCATTTGAAGCATTTTACCTCCTTTTTCCTTTCCAATACTCTGCAGGACAACCATCCAATCTGTATTTTCCCCAGGCTCAAGACTTTGACGGCGTCTGGTTCAAGAAGTACGACCGTAACATTTTGCTTGCTCATTCTTGTTGGCCTTAAGGCTCTAATTTCGACATCTACAGGCTTAGTTGCTATGGACTTTGTAATGTCCTCCCTGATATCTTCAATAGTTGTTATCTCATCCATGTCCTTGACATGGAGGATTTTTTTGCTGGTTAAGATAGACATTGATACTTCTGGTACTTTCGTCTGGATCATTTCCTTGAGTACTTGTAGTCTTCCAGTCCCATTTTTTATCGTAAGTAGGAGTTCTCCGCTCCTAGTTTTCCTCACGTCCTGAATTTCTACCCCGATATCGCTTGGGTTGACCATGTCTTTTACAGTTTTCAGCAATTCTACGTAGCTGGTGTTGGGCTATTTCACAAGTAATGCGTCCTGGTTAGGTTGTACCTGCTTGACGGGTTTCACTGTTCGGAAGCTGCTTTGCTGTCTTTCAGGGTGTTGACGCCTCTCCTTCATTAAGAGGATTTCTATATCAGTGTTCACGAATAGAAATTCCAGCACTCTACAGATTATCAGGCCTGTTACTCCTTCCGTTTCCGGAATTGCTAATTTTTTGCCCCCGTGTTTGAGAATAATTGATTTGACTTCTGCAAATGCCTTGAAGATATTCTCGTCTTCAGCTTCCTCGTTCACTTGTCCATCTGTGATATTGGGGTATAGTATTAGCCTAGTCTTGTGGGTAAGGTTCCCTCCTTCATCAGGGAAGCCTAGCGAGTGGACCATCATCGCCACTTTTCCTTTCTTCTTGTTCTGTTTCAGTAGGTCCCCCTTTTCTCCAAGCCTATTAATGATACCTGCTACTAACTTGTCAGAATTTCTCAGGTCCCTACTGCTTGGGAGAATCCAAGTATATTCGGAATCAACATCCCATAAATTTCCATGTTGCATACTAATTTTCGGAAGGATCTCATCTCTCCAATCCTCTTCTGTTGCAAGCTTGAAACAGTTGTAGCTATCGTCTTTGGTCAGAATTTGCCTTCTTCGTGGTTTGTGCTGTTCTTATTTGCAGCTTTCGCACTGGATCTGGTTTTGGGTAAGATTTTCTATCTCTGCCCTATGCATTATTTCCATGTTTGTCATTTCTGTCTGCAGGTCCAATAATTCTTTCTTACATTGTGATCCTCTGTTTTCATCCTTCTTCTCTTGGGCAGTTTCATCCAACCAGTTTCCAATTTCAGCTCTCTGTAGCTTTTCCAACTGTAGGTTCAAGTTTTCTGATATATCAATTAGCTCCTTCTTTGGTTTATACATCTCCTGAAGTGTTTTTTCCAGTTGTCTGATATGGTTTCCCATCTCCTCCATGAGTTTTTTGATGGTGTCTTGTTTGATGAGGCTTTCCTGTTCCTTTTCAGGTGACTCAGCGTTCTCTAGTCTCTTACGTTTGCCCACCTGTTCCGGCAGAGATTGAGTTCTAGGTCTAGGAGGAGTCCTCTTTAATATGTCTCTTCTTGGTATGGTACCCTCCGTTTCCGATATTGCATCATTAATAGTTTCATAGAAGTTAATTTTTTCATTCATGTATATCCCACGAGTCGGGCAGAAGTTAAGGTCCGCCGTAGCAGTGCTCCCTTACTACGGTAAGGTCTGTGTTACAACCGATTTCGACCATGTGATCGGAGGACATCGTACGAGACTCCTTCACGGAAGAGCCATCCATCCCCTGAGCACGATAGTTGACACCTTAGGATTTCCGGATTTTTTTTTTCGAGGTTTACTCCTCTAAAGCCGCCCACTCTGGGTCAGACGCTACGATGTGGGAACCTTCTTAGCTTTACCTCGGCCACTTCGAGACCTTACCGGCATGGGTGGCCCTACCAGTAGCTATGCTACCGCCGGCATCGCTCCCTGGGTATAGAGGTTACTGATCTCTCTCACCCACGACAAGGTGCTGATTCCCCTAGAGAGAGATCTATCTATCTATCTATCTATCTATCTATCTATCTATCTATCTATCTATCTATCTATCTATGTATCTATCTATCTATCTATCTATCTATCTATCTATCTATCTATCTATCTATCTATCTATCTATCTATCTATCTATCTATCTATCTATCTATCTATCTATCTATATATCTATCTATCTGTGGTGGTTACTTAGTAAGGGTCCCTCGTATACTCGACGGTTACCATAAAGGCATATTATTATGAGGGAAACCACTTACCCAGCAACCTGTGTTCGGAGACAGAATAAACAATAACACATTTATAAAATCACTGGGTTCAAGTTTAATACATTTAAAATTACACTACTATAAATATCAAACGACTTATTCAAAGTATTAATAACAATCATAATATCATCCTGGTTCGTTCACACCCATTATATAGGAAACATAGTTGTGTTTTTCTACACATCCGACCTCGGTCTGTAAACTATACATGTCTGTTTATAAAATAACAAAAACAATCTTTCCTTGGTAAATGACATTGACTATGGTCGGCCGATGCTCCTTAAATAATATTAAATCAAATATTATTCTTATTTCTAAGTTAGTGACCTTTTGTCTTCAATGTCTTTTAAGGGATCAATACATCATCCCCTCTTGGAAGAGAAAAATTATCATTTTAATTTTTCGATAACACTTATACCTAAAACTGTTTTTATGAATGTTTTTGTTTTGTCTTTGTTTACTAAACACTACTTGTTCGTTTATCAACACACTTCACTTATTTACCATTGTTTCCGCTCTTTGTATACAAACAATCGATTCTTATGAACAGTCTGTTGTTTTTTGTCTGGAGATGTAATCTCACAATTTACCCCCTTGACTCCCGTTATTTTAAACGGACCTAGATAATGTGAATCAAATTTATTTCTGGCTTCATTTTTTAGAATAACTAATTCCCCTATTTTAAAATTTACGGGTGAAGAAACATTTTCGCTATTATCAACTCTACTTAATTTATTATTTATCAAAAACTGTCTGGCCCTTTCATTAGCGTATTGTAATTTATATCTTAATTCATTATCATATTTCTCAAGATTGTAACACGGTTCAATTTTTACGTTTAAAAATTCTGGCAAATTGGGTTTTCTCCCATATAATAACTCAAAAGGAGTGTATCCGTGATACGTATTTGGTGTTGTATTGTAACAATATGCGAACATTCTTACAGACTCACACCAATTATCCCTAGAATCTTTGATAAAATTTCTTATATATTCGTTAAATGTCCTATGTAATCTTTCGCAACTGCCTATTGTTTCGTGGTGATATGCTGTTGAAAAATTATGTTTTATATTTGATAGTTCTGCTAAATTCTTCATTATTTCGTTCTTATATTCCGTCCCTTGATCTGTTCTCATTTCTTTCATCAATCCATAATTTGGTATAAAGTTGTCGAAAATTGCTTTTGCTATTGTGTGTGCTTCTTTATTCTGAACTGGTATCATAACTGCGTACTTAGTTAATTCGCATATTATCGTAATGCAATAACGATTTCCGTTGTTACTCTCTACAAACGGACCTATTGTGTCTATGTAAATAATATCAAACGGTTCTATAGATGTATCTGTTATGACAAATTTTTCTTTGTGACTGGGCTTTGCCTTATTCACTTGACAATTATGACAATTTTTCACGTATTTCCTTACGTCTTTCTCTATGTTTTTCCACTTGAAATTTGCTCTTAGTTTCTTTAATAACCTATTATTTCCTACATGTCCCCCAAACATTGGATCATTGTGGTATCTTTCTGATATCTTTTGGATCTCTTCTTTCTGCTGTACCGTTTTTGGTACGTCGCATATACATACATGAATACTTTTCAACCTTTGATTTCCTATTTCTATAAATTCTTCTACTGTGCACTTTTTAAATATATCATCATTTGTATACATTTTCATTCTTTTTACTTCATTTCTTACCGATAGCTCCTCAAGCTTTTCCAACGTTCGTCCTAGGTCGAAGTTGTGTAAACCGGTATTTAAGACTTCACTAAATTTCAATTTGTTTTTGATCCGAATGCTCATCCTAAGTGAGATACGGTTATTTTCAAAGTGTAAAATTGGTAATTTATGTGCCTCAAAGTTATTTAAAACTTTTACTACTGCAGGTTTTTGTATTCTTACTTCTTTTGTTTCCACTTTATTCCTTTGATCCTTTGCTGTTTGTACGTTTTCTTTTTGCGTTTGTGCTCTTGTGATTGCCAAGACATGTGAATTATTTATGTATAAATCCTTAAGTTCTTCAATGGATATTCTCGATATACTGTCCGCGTAATTTTCTATACCTTTTACATACTGTATTTCAAAATCGTATTCTTCCAAATCGATCAAATTTCACGTTTTTCCTAGACAATTTGTTTACCTCTTAGTTGATTAAAACTTTTATCGCTGAAAATTTTATCCAAAATTTTCGGATCAGTTTCGTTATTTTCCTTGAACGTTGATTTGTTCCATCCTGTATGTATTTCCAATTTATTCTTCCTTTCTTCTAGTTCTTTTAAACTGTACACGTTGTCGGTAATCATTAATGTATTTTCAATTATCTTAGCTTTAGCTCCACTTTCTCTCGCCTGTTTCATGTATCTTATTAACTGTTTTCTCTGTTCCAATATCTATTTTGGATAATCTTTATCAATGTATATCTTCGTTCCTTTTAGTTTATTCGTTCCGTTCAATGTCTCTACTTTCTTATTCACATCCTTCATCGTTATTAGTACTGGCCTATTTCTTTTACTGGTTTTATTTCCTAATCTTTTACATTTCAAAATATCTGCTCAAATATCTACTGTGTTATTAACCTTGTTCATTACATCTTCTAATTTGTTTTCTAGTTGTTCCTCATCTTCTTCGTTGTTTTCTTTCATACCATGTATTATTAAATTCTTCTCCCTAAAATTTTTCTGATTATCTGTCATGTTTCCTTGCAAAAATTCTGTTTTTTCCTTTAGTTCCTTATTTTCCATCCTTAAATCGTAGTTTTCTTTCTTCAACTGCGCTATTTGTCTACTCATTTCTTCAATTTTCTCTTCTATCTTGCATATTCTCACGTTATTTTTAGCTTGATTATTGTAATTTCCATTATTATTGTATTTCCTATATTTATTAAAATTTTCGTATCTGCCGTTGTTGTTCCCTTGATTATACTGTCTAAATGTTCCTCTTGAATGATTACCATTATAACATCCTCTGTTGATTCCTCTCCGATGGTTATTCCTCAAGTCAAAGTTTGATTTCCTGAAGAAATTCCTGTTATCTTTCATATGTAAGACGTGTTGTTGTCCTACTATACCTTCTACTGAAACCAATTTTGATAATACTTCTTGTGTAGTTTCAAAACTTCCCGCTGCAATTATCGTTTTGCTTGCATCCGTTGCGGCATTCATAGTTACTGCCTTAATCGTTGCTTCTTTCGTATATTTCTCAGCTAGCCGTTCAGGCATCCCTTCCGATATGTATGCTGCCTGTAATCTTTCCGCCAGTTTCTCTATTTCTGTTGCATACTGTGTCACATCCTTTCCGTTCTGTCTTATTTTACCAAGTTTCGCTAGGAGAAGGCTTGGATTGTCTCCTCTTATCCCTGCTTCAAGTTTATCTTTGATGTCTGCAATGGAGTTTTCCGTTGTGATTAAACTTCTAGCTTTTCCTGTTAATCTCGTCTTTATCAATAGGATAGCATTTTCCTCATTACCATTCGTGTTTGTCTGTAGTAAATCCAATGAGTATAAGAATGACTGTAATTTACTTGCTTCGCCGTTAAACTCATTCGGTAAAACTTTACTCGCAAAATTAAAAAAATCGTTCATACTTGTCGCCATTTTCAACTGTTTGCTTATTGCTTGTAATACAACCGCATTAATTTCCTCAAATATAGAGGTAGGTATGTCTATAATACAATTTAACGCTTGAAATGCCCTTTCAGCTTTATCCCTAATCCTACTTGAATAACTTTTACAAGTCTCTTGTTGTATTGAACTTAAATTTTTCCAATTTTTGGCTATTAACCTAGTAAAATTATTGTAAAGATCTACTATGCTACTAACTACTTCTATATGTATATCAGGATTTTTAGGAGTTTCCTTCTTCAAACCCCTTTTTCCCTGTTTATTAACTTCTTCTACAATCAATCGTAATTTATTCTCAAAATCTTCCCACGTTATTGACATTTAAAAAAAAACTTTGTTCATAAGGATAGAATGCATGTGTACTCACAAATTATTTATACGGTGAGAGTTCCTGTTGCCTGCTTTATTGCATTGCTTCTGTTGATATCTGTTTTCAACGCTCTTCGGTGTGTTTTCCATACTGACCAAACGAATTTGCAGATGAAAGCTATTGTTATAATATATAGTAATACCATGATGTGCATCGCAACATTATCTTGCTGTACCATGAAAGTGTTATTGACAATTCCTGTTTCTTTTGCTTCCTGTTTAGTTAATGAACCTCCCATTGTTTTTTTCTCCAAGGTCCCAAATTTAAGTATAAAACCATATAATTCTATCCTTATAACATCAATTGTACCATAACTTATCATTTACTTACAGGATAATTTACCATAACCATTTGTTCTGGAGGATTACTATTTTACTATTACCATTTACCATTAATATACATTTCACTATCCATTTTTCCATTACCATATTACCATTCACTTCGCAGGATCGCCATGTAGTCGCGATGTATATTTTACCATTAATTTCACTATTAGTTCCGCAGGATCGCCATGTGGTGGCGATTACTATTATACTATTAATTTTACCATAACCATTTTATAATTACCATGTCCCATTAGTTTGCGGGATCGCCATGTGGTGGTTACTTAGTAAGGGTCCCTCGTATACTCGACGGTTACCATAAAGGCATATTATTATGGGGGAAACCACTCACCCAGCAACCTGTGTGCGGGAACAGAATAAACAATAACACATTTATAAAATCACTGAGTTCAAGTTTAATACATTTAAAATTACACTACAATAAATATCAAACGACTTATTCAAAGTATTAATAACAATCATAATATCATCCTGGTTTGTTCACACCCATTATATAGGAAACATAGTTGTGTTTCTCTACACATCCGACCTCGATCTGTAAACTATACATGTCTGTTTATAAAATAACAAAAACAATCTTTCCTTGGTAAATGACATTGACTATGGTCGGCCGATGCTCCTTAAATACTATAAATAATATTAAATTAAATATTATTCTTATTTCTAAGTTAGTGTCCTTTTGTCTTCAATGTCTTTTAAGGGATAATTACATATCTATCTATCTATCTATGTATCTATCTATCTATCTATCTATCTATCTATCTATCTATCTATCTATCAATCTATCTATCTATCTATCTATCTATCTATTTATCTATCTATCTAACTATCTATCTATCTATCTATCTATCCCTCTATCTATCTATCTATCTATCTATCTATCTATCTATCTATCTATCTATCTATCCATGTATCCATATATCTATCTATCTATCTATCTATCTATCTATCTATCTATCTATCTATCTATCTATCTATCTATCTATCTATCTATCTATCTATCTATCTATCTATCTATCTATCTATCTATCTATCTATCTATCTATCTATCTATCTATCTATCTATCTATCTATCTATCTATCTATCTATCTATCTATCTAACTATCTAACTTGCGACATCTTTTTTATTATTTTTTTCAACCTAGGTAATAATATTACGCTAGAAAATTCCATTTCACACTAAATAGTATTTCTGGTTCCTTGTAAGAAAATATATTTCAACCAATTTTAGTGAAATGAGTTTGTGAAAAACTGAGAAATTGCGCAACTATCGACTTATTCGTTATTATTTTGTGTAACTAAAGTAGGTTAATTTGATGACAAATCTTCTTATCGAATACCACACGAGATTAAATTGAATCCGGAAATTCTTTTGAGATCATGAATATTTTGAAGATTATTCCGAGTCGCGAAGCGATAAGTGATGATTTCCTAAATTAATTTAACCTCTAATGATATTACTAGTGAAAATTTGATGTTTTCCGTTTGACAGGTTGCCAAAACGAGAACCTACATTTTTCGGTAGTTTTCTCAGTCACGTGACCTAATTGCAAAATTAGTAAGTCATAATTTTTCTGGCTTGACAACTATGACTTGTATATGTCAGAATAACAGAAGTGTAGAAAATTTTTGACCAATATTGTTTTTCAATTTAAAAATGATATTATCTATTGACAACATAAATTATTAATTTCAAGTGTCTTGAAGTTAATTTTCCATTTCTTTTTTCGTCAGTGTCAGTCTATGTTTCGTGGAATAAAAGTAATACTTCCATATGATTTTGTTCTTCCCAACACTGGATTAATGATTTAAATATAGTATAATTTAACTAGGAATATTGCTCATATCTTTGAATAAATCTACTTGTCCCGGATCTAAGACAGAATTGTTTACAAAATACGTTATATATTTAATATTTATATGATAAACTTGAATCTAATATGGCGAATATTGTGAAACGTCATTCGACCAAAGCGCTGCTGTCATAGTCAACTTCCCAGAGTTTATATTACCGCGTAAAATTGTCATTGCTTTTGCATGGGTCATTATTAATTTTTCTCTCTCTAGTAGTGTAGTAGTAATTATGTATCATGTTTAGAAAAGTGGAACTTTACTTCACGAGTATGGTTAGTTTGAATCCGAGCGAAGCGAGGATTCAATTTTCATACGAGTCAAGTAAAATCACTTTTCTAACGAGGTGCGTATACAATTTTTTCGCATTTTGTAAATGATTAATTATTTTGCATTACATATTAAACATGTTTTTTGTGACGACTATTGACAGCATCCAAATAAAATCATATTTGAAGAGTGAATTTCACAAGAATTATGGAAATGGCTAATGAAAACGACTTGAACGATAATCTTAATACGGCCCCCGAAGCTTTTTCCAGTTTGCTACCAGTTAAATCCAAGGAAAGATGCTAGAAAGCATGTAGTATGTTCTGCCTGAGGAGAAACACCAATAATTTTGAAGGTATAGACGAAAATTTTATGAGTGGGTATATAGGTAATAATTTTGTTATTTGTTTCATGCCAAAATTCCTCAAAGCTTCAAGTTTATAGTCTACGTACCCTATGATCAAAAGCACAATATTTATCAGTGAAAATACGGATATTTCACAATATAAAATCTTAATCGCTTTTTAAACGACAAATATCAACCGATAAAAATCAAAAGTTTTCACAATGTAAAACGTCACTTAATTATTAAATGAAGCTCCGGACGACACGTTTCTGTTAATGCAAGTGGTATCAATTTTTTAGCTGAATGACGCATGTCGGCGTGCAGATTATTACAGTTTAACAACTGAAGTTATGGAGAATTCAGGAACTATGCTGATAGTAACGTTACATGATACCAAAACAAAGAAAAAATGCGTATTTACCGTAGGATTAAAAGGCAATGGGTATGAAATGTACTACAAGTACTTACTGTTAAGATCCAAAACAGTAATGCACAATCGATTTTTCTTGTTTTATCGTCATGGACAATGTACAGTACAGCCAGTTGACATCAACACTTTCGCAAATATCCCACAAAAAATTTCGCACTTTCTGAAACATCCTGATGCTTCAAGCTACATCGGTCAATCCACCGACAGTTGATCAAGTAATACGGCCTGTATGTAAAAGTTCTGATCCTTCTCGTCCCGTAGTAGTAGCCATCACATCTGACGAACATGCTATAGCCGTATGTAAGTCAAACAGTTTTTCGTGTGATGAATCATTTCAGTTTACAAAAGATTCACGCGATGACACTAACTTTTCGCTGGACCCAATCACTCCTCCTACGGTCAGATTAGCACAGGAGTTCTCGACTGGAGGCAATCGTTATATTAGTCTAGACTGAGAGAAACGGCTATTTTATCATCTCTCAAGTTATTCCTCGCCTATCTATATAACCAACCATCGTCTGTATGATTTGAAGGTTATACTCCAACAAGTGTAAAGGTGTTTACACCTTCCGAGGGTCTGCCCGTTGATCCCATAACTTTGAGGGCAATTCATTATAACTTTCACGATTATTATGGCATGAGCTCAGTTGAAGGGGATGAAGATCTATCCACCTACAGAACATACATCACCTTGGAACGGAGAATTCACTAACAAAAAATTAGAGAGTGTAATAGCCGTTACTTTACTGCCGATTCTCCTAAGAAAAATTTTCAATTGATAGGACGTGTCCAGAGGAACTAGAATCATCACTTAGTTTTAAGGACAGTAAATTAAGACTGGTTCTAATTAATATTCAGTCAATACGCATTTAATCGGACGGGCTGTATTTGTTTTTGGAGGAATAGTGGTTCCCGCAGATAGTTGCTATTACTGAACACTGGCTACAAGCGAAAGAATCTGTTTTTATTGAAAAATATCGAGTTATTAGTAGATATGACAGGAGTAATTCAGCTCACCGTGGAACCCTAATTTTATCTTCTGGCGAGGACTTCTCGGCTGTATTAAAATATGATTTTTTACAAGTAGAAAATACTTTTGAATTTTCCATAATTTACAACAAAAATATGAATTAATATATAATTTGTATTTACAGACCACCTGAATCAAATGTTTCTTCTTTTTTGGAGAACCCTCTAAACTCACTTGATGCTCGGGCTGTTAAGAGCAAGAAAGTTTTATGCGGTGACTTTAATATTGACTTTACTAGTAATTGTGCCACTCAAAGGACTTCGGTGAATATTTTCGAGTCATTTGATCTTAATATGCACGTGGATTCACCAACTCGTACTACTAAAACCACTTCGTTAATATTAGATTACATAGTTTCCGACTTTCTACCCCATGATGTGAATCATTTAGTAATTAACTCAGGTCTTTCTGACCATGAAGCAGTTTTTGCCGAATTCATATTATCTCGTTAATCTCTGAAGAAAAACACTCAGTTGGTGAGGATTTTCTCTCAACAAAATTTCACCAAATTTCATAATTTATGTTTAGCAATTGAATGGATTGATCTTTCTGAAGATATTGACTCTAAATTTCAGAATATTAATAATAAAATTATCAGGTGCTTCAATACATCATGTTCCCTCCGCTCTCGTGAAACTAAACATCACAAATCATGGTCTACGAAAGGAACACGTACTTCATCTAAGAATATGAGATCACTGTACACTAAAAAAATCACAGACAATCTTCACTCAATTATATCAATAACTATAAAATATTGTACCGGAAAACTATCAAAGCTATTAAACAAAACTATTATAACAGTCGCATATCAAGAGATAAAAATTCCACGAGAGAAACTTGGTCTGTTATCAATGATTTAAGGGAAAATGAAAAAGACTATCCATCCCGAATGTCTGTAGGTAAATAGCAGTAAGTAAAACTCAAAATCAGTACTACAGCATATATTAGTGAAAGGTGAAGAAGGGCAACTAGTTTCGGCTCACTGAGCCATCATCAGGCCTGTAAAAATTATCAAGATAAACATACGAATTCACAACATGTCGAATTACCTTAATGAATTGAAAGAGAGAAAGCCGTCACATGTCCGTGGCTACCAGCAGACTCCGACATATGTCAGTGGAAAATATGGGGATTTACTGTAGGGGAAATCATCAATGAAAATAGTAATGAAAAAATGTTCATTACTATGTAAAACGTCGAACACAGTAAAATAAAATAAAAGAAAACAGGACAACATTAAGAAAAGTCATAAAAATTGTTGGTCAAAGTATAAAAAAAAACTGGACATCGTCGTATGACAGAATATTTCCGAAGCTAGCCCAGTATTGTAGTGTGTAAGAGCACTAAGCACAATGACTCAGTAAATCCCAAATAGACAAGATGGTCGGAGAACTGACAAATGACAAGGACCAATGACGGCCCTCAATAACAAAAAGAAAGAAGAATCTTTCAAAACAAAGACGATTGAGACATAGTAACTGTCGTGTAAAGAAATTATCTAAAACACAGCAAATGTAAGAGAACAGAGTCTTGTAAAAATATCATGAAGTAAAAGTAAAAACTATATTAAGCCACGTCAATTAAGAAAAAGAAGAATAAACATAAAAGGCCGAAAATATTCTAATAAGTCGTGACACAAAGTTAAAATTTATGAAATGAGAACCTTGAAAGAAAATAACAAATGAAGCACATCAAAAATCAATATAAAATACATCAAATGTGTAAAATAATTGTGAATGTCTGAAATCTAAAGTAAGTATTTATCAGTATAAAAGAAGAATCTGAAAATGACAATAATCGTGAAAGAAGAAAGAAAATAAAATAACTGTGGTTGACTGATATACAAATACATCATGTGTTATCAAACTAAGAGCTTCAAAAGTTGAGGAATAAATAGTCCTCTAAAGGTTGTAATTGTTCATTCAAACATAAGATCAAAGGATCGTTACATATGCGACGTATTTCAGACATCTCTAAAAGGTTAAGTCGAACACCCTTCACACACTGATGTAAAAGTCTGACATCCTGAAAATTAAAATCATGTAGTTATGATAAAATATGGTTTGCAAATGTTGAAGGAGTATTATATATGTCTGTGTTCATATATCTTTTGATATAATACTGATGTTCCTTCAACCGAGACTCTAACCTACGTCTAGACTGGCCCACATATACGGCATTGCAAGAACCACAAGGCAGCTGATAAACCCCTGACCTATGGAATAAAGGTACCTCATCCTTAGTGTTGATAAAAAATTGACCCAAGTTAGAATTGGTTTTAAAGGCGACTTCAACACTATGTTTTCTAGAAATGCTGGAAATTTTATAGGATAATGGACCCAAGAAATTCAAGGTACCTGAAAATGAATGGTCCTGAGATGGTGATATATAAGTGTAAAAACTCAGTCTAAACTTAGTGTACAGTTTGTTAAAAATCTATTTGTTTATCAGTCAACTTCAGTTATTTTATTTTCTTTCTCCTTTCACGATTATTGTCATTTTCTGATTCTTCTTTTATACTGATAAATACTTACTTCAGATTTCAGACATTCACAATTATTTTACACTTTTGATGTGATTTATATTCATTTTTGATGTGCTTCATTTATTATTTTCTTTCATGGTTCTCATTTCATGAATTTTAACTTTGTGTCACGTCTTATTAGAATATTTTTGGCCTTTTGTGTTTATTCTTCTTCTTCTTAATTGTCGTGGCCTCATATGGTTTTTACTTTTACTTTATGATATTGTTACAAGACTCTGTGCTCTTACATTTGCTGTGTTTTAGATAATTTCTTTAGATGACAGTTACTATGTCTCATTCGTCTTTGTTTTGAAAGATATTTCTCTCTTTTTGTTATTGAGGGCCGTCATTGGTCCTTGTCATTTGTCATATTCTGTCATACGACGATGTCCAGTTTTGTTTTCTTTTATAATTTCACCAAAAACTTTTATGACTTCTATTAATATTGTCCTGTTTTGTTTTGTTTTATTTTATTTTACTGTGTTCGACGTTATACATAGTAATGAACATTTTTTTATTACTATTTTTATTGATGATTTTCCCTACAGTAAATCCCCATATTTTCCACTGACATATGTCGGAGTCTGCTGTATTCCACGGACATGTGACGGCTTTCTGTCTTTCAATTCATTAAGGTAATTCGACATGTTGTGAATTCCTATTTTTATCTTGATACCTTTTACAGGCCTGATGATGGCTCAGTGAGTCAAAACTAGTTGCCCTTCTTCACCTTTCACTAATATATGCTGTAGTACTGATTTTGAGTTTTACTTACTGCTAATGATTTGAGGAACAAAACTCGTTCAACAAACTTTATTGAACTCGACCCAGATGAACTTAACAATTATTTTATAAACCTTAGTAAGAATATTTGCTATAAAATATCTCAAAGTCGTGATGCTCTTTCTTTCCTCGTTCCTTCTAAAAGAATCACTGATAGTTTCTTCCTTAAACCAATAGATAATTTTGAGCTAGTGCAAACCATTCTCAAAATTCAAAACAAAACTTCCTGTGGCATTGTTAGGTTATCAGCTAAGTTGTTTTTGAATACTCCAGATGAGGTGATTAACGTTTTATGTTCTATAATCAATGACTCCTTTGAAAAATGTCTCTTTCCTAACTGTCTTAAAACAGCTATAATTTTTCCCCTCCACAAGTCTGGCGAGAAACAGAATACTAGTAACTATCGTCCTATTGCCTTATTACCAATCTTATCGAAGATAATCGAAAGACTAATGAAAAACCGTCTACTGCCTTTTCTTTTCAAATATAAAATCTTGAAATTTAAACAATTCGGTTTCCTACCTAATAAATGTACTAATGATGCAATGTTTTTTGTTATTAATGAAATATATACCTCTCTTAATAATAAACTTTTCACGGCTTCGGTTTTTTGTGACTTCGCAAAGTCTTTCGATTGTGTTGATCATGAAATTTTGATAAGAAACTAGAATAATATGGCATCCGTGGTATTGCTTTAAAATCGTTTGAATCTTACCTGGAATGTAGAAACCAACTGGTACGAGCAAATGGAAAAGTTTCGAAAAATTTACCAGTTAGCAGTGGTGTACCCCATTCATTAATGAAGTCACAGACTTACAAATTAATGGTAACTTCACTTTATTTGCCGATGACACTAGTGTAACCTGGAGCAGTTCAGATATACGAACTTTACATTCTACCATTGGCAAATATCTCACTACTATTAAGTCCTGGTCTGACTCGAACGGGCTTTGCTTTAACACTGAGAAAACTTTAGTTTTATCTTACAAAGGATTTGCAACCTCTCAAACTTAACAATGACGTAATAAGATCTTCAAATTCGTTTAAGTTTCCTGGTCTCCATATAGACAGTGCCCTTAAATGGTCTGTACATGTAGACATTTAAGCGAAAAAATTTAACAACTTACTACTCTTTGTTCGAATCGCACCTTCGCTATGGTTTGCCTTTCTGGGGATCATGTAGGTCTCCATAATTTGGTATTTCTTTCCTAAGGCGTTCTTGGTTGAACCAGAGGTTTTGATATGCTTTGTAATGTTATTCTAGTAAATTTTTGTTCAGTTGGAATCTACTCATATTATTTAACAATTTTAAAAACACAAGAGTTGGCAACGTCGGGACTCATCGTGACACTTGTCCTCCTCTCCCTCTCATTTTAGTTTAATGGCCACCACCTATTAGGTATTTGGCCAGCGCAGGTTATTTATTTTAAAAGTCGGGAATATTCCTAACGGAATGTATGGAACTCTCGATCTTCCCTTTGATAAATTTATTCCTCTATTACCATTAACTATAAATTCTCCTGTTTAAGGCGAGGCATGTAAGACAACAGAATACAGGTGAAGACCTTTCTCGCTCAGGGGCAACAGCCGAACATTACACAACCTCGAAATATTGCTTCGGGTTTAAGATAGCAACCCAGAGTTGACAAATAGTTTGTCAGAATATAACATCAATCTTTTTAACTAAATTTTTATTTGAAAAGTAATTATAAATTCCATAATTATCTTAATTTGCATTTGCAATAATTTGGTTTGGAATGCAAGGAAGTGAAATGGGCAGCCTTCTTTTACCAATTCATTATAAAATTTATCCGCCTCGATAAATAATTACTTTAATTAAAAGTGATCGAAATAAATAAACAGACGTATAATTGATTGCAAACTCTCAACACGAATGTTTTCATATAATTACCTATTATAAAATAAATTGGATAAAATCAATTTATGTAGATGATGAAATATACTCTAGTATTCCATCAATAGACACTCCACGAAAAAAATTTATATATGATTATTAATCCGTGTACATCAGGAGTCATAAATTTTGGTGGAGTTACACATCCGTGAGTTTCCCATTGATAAACAAAGTACAATGATTCATTTCTTTGACACAGTTTTATTCCAATATTGTGGAAAAATCATGTTTAGCATGATACGTTTCAATTTTATTGTTGTGCGAATTCAGTTACAAAAACTTCTTCATTCAATTTAACATTATTGCGAATTACAATGTATATTAGGAAGTTCAGTGTCATTACTTTTTGGAAATGTTTTAAAATATCTCACAACTATAAATAATAAGTGGATGGGTAATAAAAGAGTTATAACATTATTTTGTTGTGTATTAAATGCAAGAATTCTTATCATCGTGTATTATTATGTTTACATTTGTGACAGATCTGATGTCTATGAGTAGTTAAACTCACTACAAACTTGCGTTCGATGGGGCGATTCTGAGCTCCGATCAAAAAATCGTTGTCGACAATTGATGGACGGTTTCTCGCGTACCGAAATTATTTGGCAAATGTGGTTGTGATTCCTCCATGTAGTCGCTAACTCGAAACTGCATGAGGGTAGAGTTGGAGCATCCCCGAATTATTGCCTGTCGTCGATAGTCAAGACGCTGGAGTTAGTGGTGTGTGATTCAGACGGTAGAGTTGGGTTTATTCTCTCAATTAGTTAATATTGGGAGTATGCAAGTGATGTTTACTACCTTTTTTAATTAACTATACGTCAAAGTATTTATTTTGTTACTGTGGAGCATGTCCCCGTTATGTTATTTTGAACGAACTACCTTTGACACATATCTTTCTAACGCAATCCTAAGTGTAGTGTGTATACATTGGTTGATCTGTGGTGTATAATTCTTGGGTGTCGCGAAGCGATTGGTTAATGAATATTTTGACATCTCTAGAACATCCTGATTGGCTGGATGGATTGCACACGAGGGTTATTCGTTGCCTGTGTTCTGTGGATTCATTGATCGTTGGGTTTGAGTGAAGTAAGCCGTTGAATTTTCCGTCACATTTCCGGATGAGATAATAAAGTATTTTACTTTTTATTAAGGGATGACCGACTAGTGAAATATGATATTTTTGGGATTATATAGTTCAACACCATAGGTAAATTTTTATGGTGGAGTTCCAGTTCGGATGTTGGTTGTAAGTACCAGAACATTTTTATAGTTTTATTAACAAGATTTTTCCCAACTATGTCTAATGAATTTGTCCATTGTCTGATGCATTGTTTTTTTCTTTACAGCTGCACACAAAAACATCATCTTAGAGGGGAAATTATCATTTGAGTAGGCCTTGATCACCACATCTAGGGTAATAACGCTTTCAGCCCTATATTAGAACTCAATCTGGCCAATTGGTGAGAAATATAAGTTTCTTTTTATAGAGAAAAATATTCTAGTAATTTCAATGCGCCATATCTTTGGCTAACGTACTTTTTTTTGTTGACTGGAGGTCAACTGGTTTTATAGCTGTTAGGTACCTAGTTGATAGGTATTGGCTTCATATAAATTGGTATTTTCTTTGTTAAATGTGAATTAAATATAGTTAATATAATAAGCTCAATTAGCATTATAATTTTTTGTTCAAATATGAAGTATTGTAGTTCGTTTTTCAACTTTTGTCAGCAATTTGATTAGTCGATCAAGCTTTACGGTTAATAGAAGACGTACTCGTCTGAGTTTATTAAATATTTCAGTTAAGAGATCAGTAATGGAAATTAATCGTAAAGGGTATGTGACTGTCAGAGAAAGTTAATCGATTAGGGGGTAAAGTTTGGATATAGGGATTTCATTTTGAGCATCTTACGGGTTGTTTATGCTGACAGATAACGTATAGACTATAAACATATTTCTTGTGCTAGGGTACTCCTCTTCTCGTCTCTTTTTCTTTTGCCTGTTTTTGGTTTTTATTTTTCTTAACCTTCAACTTGGATCACTGTATGGGTCAAAGTTGAGTTGTATTAACTTATATTTGGTTATTACCTTAGACTTGAAGAGTATGATATGGGTTTCAACATAAATCTACGGAAATAGGAGTTGTGGACTTCACGCAAGTTTGAAACTTCAACTTGCTAAAGTAGAATTTAATTTTGCCTATAATAATTATTCATAATATCAGTCAGTGTATGCTGTAGATAGCTGTTTTTTCCCGTTACCGTGAACTACTTGTGGTAGTAAGTTTATGACGATACTTGTATTGATCAAGTATTTACTAATACTCTGCTTATCATATAATATTTGATTATATCTGTTTCACGATTTATACCTTGCGATTATGGATTGGTAATAACTACACCTATCGTTAGATTTTGTGAACGTTACTGTGGCTATTAAATTTTAATATTTTGAGTTAATAGAGTTGGCGGTAGTGAGCGTATGAGCTCCTATGATATTATAGCGCCATAATATATTTAAATATTTTCAAAGTTCATATTTAATTACGTAAACGGCATTCTGTGCCATATATACGTATGGTATCCTATATTGATTTAACCCTATAGTATATTCGAGACTCAAAAACATAGTTTTCTCATGTTTATCGGGTAATTGTGTAATCGTTTTGAGAAATTTTATTTGTATGTTGATAGTGGTTTGTACATATTTATACCCAACGTAGGATTTCAAAAGGGGTGAATTATAGTATTTTACTTGGGGGAATTCAAAGTATTTTACTAGGGGGGATATATAGGATTTTAATTAATGGATTTAGAGGATTTCAAAGTACCATCGGGTACGTGGGAGTACATCTTGTCAATAACTCCTCAGTACAAATTGTGGTACTCAGGGATGGAGTTACTACTGGGGAGGGTTACATTGGCTATCAAGGTACGGGATACATTTTGTTTGGGATGTTTGTATACATTTTTTTATATATCATTCCATCAATGGGGGATTTTAATTACCTATGATAAGTTGTGGTTAGGATTTATGGAGACAGTTCGGGATTTCTTGCATTTTTGGTGAATTATGATACATTTGTACGTAGTATTAGTACTAACGGGATTTTTGTATGATTTTCTCGACAAAACTAAGGCATTTTTAGACTTAGACTTGGGTAAGTGACATGTGACTTTTATTTCTTTACCTATTTGGTAGTCTTAGGATGAGAGAAATTGTGTGGGTAGCTGTCGGTAGGCAAGATTTCCTGGCTCCCTATTACACTTTATTCAGTCTATAAACAACGGATCTCCGTCTCCACAATAGCTAGAGACAACGCCTAAAAGTGTATAGTATGCACCGAGTTTTAGGTTGATGAATCTTAGACTAAGTAACGGTAGGTGGCAAGGACACGTGAGCATGTCTTTTTCTCACTTGTCCAGTTCGCGAACTCACTTCTCGTGCGGCCAATTCCTGGACACGTGAGGAAAAACGTACTTTGGTCCCTTGTAACAAAAATAGCAATTATTTAAGACTGATGCCTACCTTTTTTCTATGGCAAAGGGCAAGTAAAAAAATTATTCAAAATAAAATGTAGGTATAAAATTTTCGTACCGGATCTCCGGCGAGCTTGAATTATTCTCCGTAAATTTTTTCTCCGTTGCGATTTTTTTTAAGAGAATCCGCAAATCGGAAAATATTTGAAAATTATTCAAGCTCTTTGAAGATTATGAGTGATAGTTTTTCTGTCAAATGCACAGCCCCTCTATACGCTTTTTAAATAATTGTCGTTACCTTCATCTGTCTATATTTAAAAAGGAAAAATATTATTTAATTTTTTTCAGTATTTCTTCACCTAATATAACTTAGTAAAAAATAGACTATTTTTCCTCTTGAAAATATATTACCATTTTTAATAAATTGCGTTCCATTATTTAAATGTAGAAACTCTGCTAGTTCCTCTTTCTTCAATGGTGAATACTTAGACACACTTTTGTGAAATTTTGCCTTGCTTGAAATACCAGTATATGGTCCATCAATTTCAAGTAACACAAATTTTCCCAAACCACAGTTTTGCGATCATTGAACACAGGGTTCTTGAAGCAAGTGATATAAATGTCTCCAATTTCGATGACACTTTCTCATATCATCCATATCGTAGTATAAAATACACAGAACATATTAAGTTTTCCATTCTCTTATGAGTGTTTTTAATAATGTTAATTAATGGATACCTGTGTCATAAGGTACACCGTCAAAACAACATTTTAATAAGTGAGTTTAATGTGGTAATTATTCCTAATAAAGCTTTCGTTCACTTTAGGTACATAGATTAGTTGACAGCTAATAGCAACATCACTTTTAACGAATAAAGATTCGTTTCATGCAACGAAATCTCTAGCAAGGACTTTCTTGGATGTAGACACTCAATATAATTACAAAATGAAACAAGAAATGTTTCTATATTTTTGAAAAAAATATTTTTAGTAAACTTTGATAGTAGAAATTGACTGTGAACGACAATTAGATATATTTCTCAACCACATTAATAATTTACACACTAATATTAAATTTACATTAGAAGTTGAAGGAAATAGTTCAATCAATTTTCTTGATTTAAAAATTCAAAGAGTTAATAATGTACTTGATCAATCGATTCACCGAAAACCAACAAACACTGATGTGACTGTTCCATACAGTTCCAATCATTCCATGTCCCATAAACTAGCGGCATATAATTCAATGATATGTAGAGCATTTTCAGTTCCTATGAACAAATGTAATTTTGATAGAGAGTTTAACATAATTAAACAAATAGCAACATCCAACGGTTATCCATTACATATGATAAATAAACTGATAATTAGTGAAAAAGAGGAGAAAGTGGCATTACAACTAATATTTCCTAAGCAAACTAAAGAAATAGAAACTCATAAAAGCATCACATATGCAGGAAATATTTCTAATAATATTTCAAAGATACCATCTTTAGCAACAAATACAACGATTTATTTTAAAACAGAAAGTAACATAAGTACAAAATTGTTAAATGTAAAAACAAAGATATCACCATTGAAGAAATCTGGTATATACAAACTCAAATGTCCAGAATGTTATGCTGTCTATTGGGTCAGACCCTTAGAAATTTTGAAATCCGATGCCGTGAACACGAGCATACATATTAAAACAACCACATAAATCACACTACGCCAGACATCTACTTGACACCAATCATTCATTGACACGTAACACAGAACTAGAAGTACTACATATTTGTGATAAGAAACAAGAACTGGATTTCCTTGAAGAGTTGGAAATTAGAAGACATTTAAGAAACCCACAATATGAAGTCGTCAATGAACAGATAAATCTAGGGAGTTCTCCACTATTAAACTGTCTTCCTGTGTGTTAATTGTGAATATCAGCTGATATAGTTTTCCTGGTTTTCAATATCATTGCACAGTTATACCGATCTTAATTGGGAAAAATGATATCCAGGATATCACCATTTCCATTTTTAGCCGTTTTCTATCCTTAGGATATAGGCCTCTTTCAAATTCGTCCATCGGCTTAGATTTTGCGCAACTCGATACCAATTCAGGCCAGCGACCTTCTTTATTTCGTCGTACCATCTTTGCTGGTGTCTTCCAACACTCCTCCTCTCTGCCCAAAGTCTCCATCTGGTGACATACCCGCTCCAGTTTCCCGTATGCCTGGCCACGTGCCCTGCCCATTGCTATTTTAGGGAACCAATTATTTTCATTATATCGAATACTTTGGTTTTTTCCCGTATCCAAGTATTTGTTTTATGGTCTCTCAGAGAAATTCCCAAAATACGTCTTTGTATGGCTCCCTGATGTACTTCCAATTTATGTTTTATCTTCTTGGTTATTACCCATGTATCACAACCATACGTGACAACAGGCAGGATACACTCGTTATAGACTTTTGTCCCCATAGGGCTAATAATATCTAAGCATTAATATTCGTAATATCATATCTTCTCTTTTCTATTAACATATATCATGTAAATCACAAGATAGGTCACTTCTTGGACCAGCCAAAAATAATTAAACATCATGTAGGCATCAAATGAAATGTAACTTCTGTCATTCTGACGATGGTATTTGGATGATATCGAAACAATTGTCAAGTTTTTAGAATTTTTCAATATACTTTGGAGTTAACTAGAAACAGTAAGTTTCATTTAAAACAATAATTTGGTAGTAGAACTTAAATTAAAATAAACTCTCCAAGGCGTTTCATTTGTGCCATAAATATCTAACGAACTCTGCAAAATATAATCACCTGACAAATAAAGATTTCAAAAATGCTGTGCTCCGCTCACTGCAATAATTCTGATTGGATGACAAGTATCAGAATACAATATTTTAGATGAATAAATGTTTACTTCATACTACTAAAATCCTAGAAACATATTCTTTGGCTATATATGGAGAGTTAGTTAATAAAAATTCTCTCTCATCACAAAATGAATTGTCGGTAAATTTTAATAGCGGAACTAAAATTTAGATGGACCGCTGGAGATTCTATTGATGAGTCATCAATTATTTCATGTAACTAAAATTTGAAGAACATGTTTCATCTGTGATATAAATATGGAACTCTGAGCGCCCTTTTTGTTAAGTTGGAGACAATAAATGCCCTCGCTGATTGGTTATTAATCTTCACTTTCTTTTTATTAATGCCATCCTCAGTGTGAGATTTTAACCTCACGGAAACTGTATTCTCTCCTACAGAGTAATTTTTGTACCGCCCTTTCACTGCGGATGCTTCCAGCAGGGATTTGCAGTTAAACATAATCTGTCAGTTGTGACAGTATCGCCAGTACATACCTCACGTTTGAAAGAATTAATAACCAGCAATTTGCTGTCTGCCATTTTCTTGGATCCTCCCTTGTCATCTTTGTCCTCGACAAAGTATTTAACACTAGCTCAACATCCTTCTTCACTTCGTCAGGCCAGGCCTCGGAAAGAAACGTGGAAAAACTTACGTTCAAAACCTTCTGGCGTTTCCTCGTCCCACATGCTGCAGAACTTGATTTTGTCTTGGAAGGATCCGTTTGCAGTTGTTGCTCCTAGAAAAATAAATATCGGGAAATGGATCAAATTTATGCTGATATTTGGTCATTTCCTGCAATTGTTTGGTGGTAATATTCCAAATAAATTTAGATTAGATTAGGTTTTAACGGGGTTACATTGCACTGGAACCAAAGGTTTACTATGCTCCCCCTATCAGAGCTGTTCTCTCTACTACCACAGCTAGCCTTCCAGTTCCAAGGTTCTAATGAACTCTATTATTTGGAACGGCTTCAACGAGGTCCTCACTCATAGAAGTTTCTTGTCCGAAGCATTTCTTGCGTTGGTTTGCAACTAGGTGATCCGGAGTTTCATCCTTCTCCCCACAGAATCTATACTCGTCAATCTCTGTTAGACCTATTCTCATTAAGTGCTTTCTAAGGCGGCAGTGTCCTGTAAGAAAGCCAGTGAGGAGATGTAGCTGATATTTACTGAGGTCCAAATATTTCTTGGATCTAGCAGTATCAAATTTCCACAGGAACTTTTTGGAATGTTCCAAACCGGAAAGGCACCGCCAGAGAGCTTCTCTTTCGGTTTCCTTTCTCTTCCGGATCTCTTTCTTGTGGGAGCATTTTGCTACATCACAGAAAGGCTCCGGGCCAATAAAGGGCATTTGTTCTCCTTTTCTGGCAAGTGTACTGTCCTCTTCATTTCCCGTCATTCCCGAGTGGCTAGAAACCAAGACTAAAGATATGTTACTCTTGCCTAATTCATCAAGTTTTCTTTGGTACAACCATGCCAACTTTGGGTCAATGACATGGGAGTTCAATGCTTTGATAGCTACTTGACTATCAGAATGGATCGATATGTCACATTTCTGGTAGTTTCTTTCTAGGTTCATTTCCACGAATCTTTCGATCGCAAGTATTTCTGCCCGAACGACGCTCGGGAAGGAGCCTAACGACGATTAGTATCTGGTGCCACGCACAAATACTTCAGCGCCTGCTCCAATGGTGGTTTTTGAACCATCCGTATACCATCTAATGGTGTTTTCTTTGAGAGTTTGGGTGGTGTATTCCTTTTCCCAGTCTCTCCTCTTATTTAGTATTGTGGTAAAATTCTTTTCGATGCTTACTTTCCTGATCATTTCGTCACTGAGACGATTTGCTAATGAGATGTATCTTGTTAGAGAAGACCAACCTCCCTGATTTTTAAGACTCTCATTGCCTGAACCTTAGATATTCTAAGAATTGTCTCTTGGGCAGATTTTTCTATCACCAGATGTAGAGTTGTGAGATCTGTAATGATCTCAAGTGCCCTAGTTGGACACATTCTCATAGCTACAGTGATGCACACACAGGCGAGCCTTTGAACTTTGTCGAGGGTCTTCCTCGTGCTGTACTGACTTGCTTTTGTATGCCAAACTATTGCCCCATACGTAATTGCTGGTCTCACAATCATGGCGTATTTCATCGCAGTATTTTCGGGTTACAGCCCCTCCTCTTACCAGCAAGATTTCTGCACGCCATCAAAGCTCTCACTGCTTTACTAGCAGTGATTACAACATGCTGATTCCACTGAAGCTTACTGTCTAGGACTATCCCTAGGTATTTAACTTCTGATTTCCATTCTATGATTTCCCCGTTTAAGGATATGGGTTTCATGGCTGGAACTGTTCTTTTCCGAGTAAATGGATTTACTATGGTCTCGCTTGGGTTAATGTTTAGCCTCACTGACAAGCACCATTGCTCAATGATTCTGAGGCCCTTTTGTAATACATCACAGAAGGTGCTCTCGAGCTTGCCTCTGACTATTAAAACTATGTCATCGGCGTAGCCCATACATTCGAAGCCAAGCTCCGTTAGCCTGTAGAGCAACTCATCTACTACGAGGCTCCATAGAAGGGGAGATATCACTCCCCCTTGAGGTGTCCCCCGAGTGGCTTTAACTGAGGTGGCTTTGATTCCCCACTTGTGTCTCAGCTATCCTCGTTGTCAACAACTCATACAACCATTTTACAATGGTTTCATTCACACTTCGCCCTTTTAATGCTTCTGAGACAGACACATGTGTTGTGTTGTCAAAGGCCCTTGATATATCCAGGAATGCGCACATTGCGATTTCTTTGTTGTTCAGAGTTCTCTGGATGACTTCGGTCAGCTGATACAGAGCCTTCTCAGTTGATCGACCCGCTCTGTAGGCATGCCTACATTTATGATGTGGTATATTCTCCAGAGTCTCTGTTCTTAAGTAGTTATCCACTACTTTCTTCATCGATTTCAGTAGAAACCATGTTAGACAGATGTGTCTAAAAGATCGGGGATCAGTCCCATCTTTTTTCCCGATTTTTGGTATGAAGGTTACCCTCGCCCTTCTCCATTGTCTAGGTATTAGACCCCCTGCTAGACTGCCCCTTGTAAGCAGGTGAGGAAGAATCTCCTCTATCCCTTGCTGTAGAAGTGCTGCAAATATTCTAAACATTCCTGGTGATTTATACGGTTGAAAGGTACTTATTGCCCATTCCAAACGTTGTCTGGTAAATATTTTCTTAGCAATGTCCCAATCTACCATGCGGGATTTTTTGGTGTTAGTTCATTGCTATTTCGGTGCTTGTTGCTGATTCACTACCTGGGAAGTGGGTTCTAAGAAGAAGAATCGATCGTTCCTCTTCACATTTTGTGTATGATCCGTCTGGCTTTTTCAGCGACATTGTGGGGTTAGTTTCCCCGTTTGCCATGACCTTTTGTAGTCTGGCCGCTGTGTGAGTGGAAGTGATCTTTTCGCAAAAGGCTTGAAGATTAAGCCTTGAGGCCTTCCTAATCTCTCTATTGCACTGAGTAAGCTTCTCAGTGTACCCCTGCCAATTACCTTCACGCTTGGCTCTGTTAAAGAGCCGACGGACATATTTTCTGAGGTTTGACCGTTCCTAACTCCACCAAGGAGCTTCTTCTTCCGAACGAGCTTTTGAGAGTGGGCAACTGGAATGAAAACCTTCCATTATTGCCTCACTGATCTGTTCGACTCTTTGTTCCAGGTCGTAGTGCGGGTTATTTACCCCAGTGACTTCCACGTGTTCCAAATTGTCCTTAAGATTGGTCTATGATTTCGGAGTTTAGTGAGGTTGGAGTTCTGAACCTCGACAAGTTGGAGGATCTTCTCCAGTTTCATATCTTGGCTTCTTGGGAAGAACACCGTTATGGTGACCGGCTTTGGGATGTCGTCTCCACTTCAAGCCACCAATTCAGGTCCTTCCCAAGAGTTTAATTTCGGCGCTGACCTCATGAGCCAGTCTGCCGATTCTTGTGACCCAGAGTACACTAGTATCATTCCACAACGGAAGTGGATACCTGAGAAGTGGATCTCCTTCTCTTTGCTCTGACACAGCTTTTCCACCAGAGTGTCGTCCAGGGTGGAGAGCTGCTCTGCTTTCAGTATGACCCCAGAATAATCCTTGGGCATTATTACCACCCTAAAAGCCTTCTCTGTTTTGACAGCTGCTGCGTAATCAGTGGCTTGCGCGGTTACCGTTGCAGCTGTTTTTTATTTCTTGCTTAGAGGCCACAGCGGAGGAGTAATATGCTCCGGGTCTCTTTTAAGCTTTGTCTTCCCCGTTGGTGGTTCCTTCGGGAGGGTTGGGCGCTGAAATACCGGCTTTCTGGCCTCTTCAGAATTTATTCCCTGATTGAGGAGTCACAGGTATTTCCGCAGCCCTGCTCCACTGAGGCCTTTTCTCAGTAGGTCGTCTATGCCGCCCGGTTCTCCCGGTTTTGGGAGGTCAAACGGCATACGACCTTGTTGCCGCTTGGCCTTTTTCTCCTCTGTGAGTTGCCCGGATAAAGATGTGGAGGTTTTCTCCACTACTTTTCCGGTTAAAGTCTTGCTTTTTCGTTCTCTTTCCATAAGTGGTCAAACGAGAAGCTAGGGTCATTACGGTCCACCGCTGCAGAGCCCCGGATGCTGGGGTAAGACGTTCAACACAATGGAGTTCCCCCGGTGCTCCATAGTCAAAACCAGTAAGGACTATTCTTCTATATAGCCACACATTCTTCGGCCTGGTTTCCAACATTGACTCAAGGTTTTTAATGAGGTTGTCTCCTCTTGGTGCGGGCAGTAAAGTCAAGACCCCAATCCCACTGGCCCGCGAGACTTGACCACAGACATAGAGGAGACATTGGTATAACAGGTGATTTGGAGGTAAGCTCGAAATTTCACCCGGCATCGTGACCCTGTGTGCAATCCCTTAGTCACGATACTACAGCTGGAACTTTTAAAGTTGGTCCGTGGCAGGGTATTCGAGGGCTGCCAGTTGAGTTTTTAGACACAACGAACCCTAGGTATTTCCCCGCAGACCTCCTCCTCATATAAAATCATCTCATTGCTGGTTGGGTGGTGATCTCTTTTTGGAGGTTCTCGGATGTGAATTGCCATTGGTCGATGTGCCATTTGCAACCAGGCAAAATATGTTTTTGCAGCTGGATGTCCCAAATCTCTACGGTTAACAGTTTCCGAGATACAGCCGCTTACCCGCTTAGTTGGCCACGCTGTTACCCATGGCCAACGTTGGCTTACGTTAGACATATCGTCTGGATACGACTTAACAATATTTGCCCCACTATTAACTCCACTGTACTGGGTGGCCCACTAAGAATGAACGCCGGCCATATCTCAGTAACCGATAATCGTACAATTTCTCTAGAACAAAATATTCCCATAATATTTTATCCAATATTCTGGTGTATAAGAGCTTTGTGCAAGTCACATTCTATGCTTCCCACATTGAGTCTGGTCTCCTTTCTTATATATAGGTATTATTAAATTATTTTCACATACTCTCGTTATTCTTTCCCCTTTTCATGTCTCTCTGAATAGCTTCCATAGTTATTCTTTTCCCTTTTACGCAGCCATTTTATAATTTCTGGAGGTGCATCATTCTCTCTGCTTGCTTTCCTTATTATAATGTTTTGTAGTGTCTTCTACGACCGTAATATTCTCTGTTCATGGTCTAATTTTTCCCTATTTATATTTTCTCTTGGATTCATCATAGTGTCAAATTTATCTGTGTAGTATTTCCATATATCTAATATCTCTTCAATTTCTCTTTATAGCTGCTTATTCTTGATCCTCACTGCTTTCACTTTTTTCTATTTGTTTCCTCTGAGTCTTTTCATTCTTGTACAGATTTTTTTTATTTGCTCATTATCTTATCATCAAGACATGAATGGGAAATACTTTTTTAGTATATTGTAATAAGTTTTGAGGATATTGACCTCAATGTTTCTAATCACATGATTATATACTTTTTTGTAAATGTTTGCAATATAATTGTGATAAAATTTTAGAATAGAGAGAAAAAATTTAAGAACTTTCAAATGATGTATCACAAACCCACATTTCTCATTTAAAAAATTGGGAATTATACCAGTAATTCGAAAAAGGGCTGAGGATGGGCGTCATTTCCTCACGTTTGAGGATGTTAATTTATAATTCAAATTTGACGTGTTTCGGGATTTCCATCATTATGTACAGTTAAAGAGGTATTGAATTTATTCAATTTGACTTTTCCACGTATCGAAACATGTCAAAAACTTCTCATTTCATCCAAAATCAACAATAGCTATGAATTATCGTTGATTACATATCCCAAAAGTTTCCACTCATTTCTCGGAATGCTTCGATAAGTTGTCACTTCCGGTTACTTACGATATTTCAATTTCAACATTTTTTCAGTGAAATATCCAGGAATATGTGCCATTTGAAATCATATTTACTACTTGTCTTCATCAGGGATTTTAGTTATCCATGTTGCCATCGCTATTCGGTTTTATCATTTGTTGTTTCTATTTCTGTTTTTTCACTATTAATCTCCCTAGTTCTAGATTACTATAGGGAATATTTCCGAGTTTTCGAAAAAATCATGCTCAAGGTGAACTTTTCAGATAATAATTCGAAAACGTTGGAGGATTATTGCAATTCAACGTCATGCCATTCGGACTCTGTAATGCGCCTTGAGAGTGTTGTCTTGTAAGACATGCCCGATATATTTGGATGACATTGTAGTAGTGTGGAAGACATTTGACGAACACCTGAAGAATTTGGAAGAAGTATACTCTAAGCTGTTCAACTCATGGTAAACCCGAAGAAATGTCAGCTATTCCAAAACCGAGTCTACTACCTAGGTCATATAGTTAGCAATGAAGTTGTGGCGGTGGATACAAAAAAAATTGCTTCCATTCAGAAATGGCCGCAACCAACAGACAAACACCAAATTAGGAGTTTGCTTGGACTTTGCACATACTATAGAAGATTTATAAGGAAGTTTGAATATATTGCTAAGCTTCTTACTCGATTCACAGACTCGCCCATTGGGACGAAGATTGTCAAATGTCTTTTGAAACCTTGAAGAGACAATCAACCACGACGCCGATACTGGGATATCCATTACCAGACGGAGACTTTGTTCTTGACCATGACGCGAGCAACGTAGGAATTGGAGGAGTGCTCTCACAGATCCAAGGAGGGCCAGGAAGAGTGCTGGGATATTTCGGTAAAGTCCTGTCCAAACCAGAACGAAACGACTGCGTCACAAGAAGAAAACTTCTGGTGGTACTGAAGTCTGTGGAACATTTTTACCAGTGTCTCCATGGAAGGAAATTTTTAACCCGGACTAATCACGCAGCACTCAAGTGGTTAATGCAGTTCAAGAACCCCGAGGGCCAGATCGCTTGATGGATTGAACGACTTCAAGAATACAATTTCATCATCGAACATCGAGCTGGTGTGAGTCACCGAAATGCTGACTCCCTATCCAGACGGCCATGCCCATCAGACTGATCCCACTACGACAAGGAAGTTTGAACGAAGGGGACAAACTAAGGTTGCATAACCGGGCAAGAACGAAATGATTTTCACCAAAATTACAGAAATCACGGGGAGGTCCATACTCAATCAAGAAGAGGATCAACGACGTCATCTATCGTATAAGCAAGATCCCCAATAGAAAACCGAGAGTAGTTCATTAAAACCGACCAGCGCCATTCGATGGGGACCATGACAAAGAGGAAAGAGTGCGCAATATACAACATGAGTCTCACCCAGCCTTTGAAAAATTTATTGGTACATACGGAGGTACCGGGAAAGCTAGATACGGAGTAACTACAGAATAAAGACAATATTTGTTCACGCTCCCGGAAAAGTATTCACTGGCACACAAATCTTTGCCAGTAACAAACACGCACGAAGGTTGGCAACTGTCTTTCGAAAGAAGTATGGACAAATAGAAAAATGAGGATAGGATGCCAGCCCCTGGCAAGACACTGAGACTCAAACACAATTCGCAGTACGTCTTCTGCTTGGTAACTAGAAACGAATTTTCTGATCGATCCACCTACCGGAATGTGTGGGAAGCGTTCGACATCATTTGCTGGAATCCAACGTAAAGAATCTAGCAATGCCTAGGATAGAGAGCAACCAGATGGATTGGCGAGTCATCAGTAACCTGATGGAGGTTATCTTGCCAAGCGCTTTCTTTATGCCTAATTAACGAGAAAAGAAAAAAAAATGATTATGAAGTTAAGGGAAATATAAATGAAAATGGAAAAAATGAAAGAAATATGGAAAATAGAAAATACAAGTTAAGCTGATAGATCGTAGCGAAGGGAGCGTGCAATTATGCCGAGTTATCTCAAATGCCGGAGAGTAGGGGTGGGTTTAAGTTAAAAGGGCGCCACTGTTTTATTTTCGCTGACCCAAAACAGAAGCTCTCCTTGTTGTCCTGAAAATACCTATCAGTTAATGTAGTATATATAAAAATATCAATATTTATGTAAAATATTTGTATTATTATTGAAAATAAAAGAGATTAATAACAATAAGTTCTAAACATCTAAAAGCAGAGGCCTGATAGTGAACAAATAAAACAACGGAGTTGAACTATAGTTTGATCTTTTTAACACAAGAAAAATAATTTTTACGAATATACAGATATGTTACAAGCACAATGTCTAAATATATAAACAAAATAATTAAGGTAACACCCAAAGCAAGGAAATGTTCACCAATATTCCGGTCGTAGCCGGGTAGTACCAATAGCTGGGAGCTGGTGAAACGTATTGATGTAGCTGTCTTTCGATCAGAAGCCACTTTTCATAATTCGTGGCTCCAAAACAGTGTAGCCCGTGTTTAAAATTCCTGGGATGGTTTATAGGGGTTTCAAAGAAATGTGTAGTCGGTGGTCTCAAAATCCTGAATTTCAGATAAATATTCACGTATTCAACCAAAGAACCAGTTCAGAACCAAACATCCATGAAGATTTCTTCGGAGAAAAGGCCACAAAATCCACAAAAAAGTTACAAAATACGGGGTATTAAATCTCCAAGCAGCCGAACATAACTCTCGAAGTGAGGAGAAATCAAAATTCTCTTCAAATTTCATTCTCCCAGACTCCGATAAAAATAAATCAAATAAAAAGACATGAGATGGCAAAAACTAATCCGCTTGGTAAATAACGAAAGTTAGGAACCGACAGTGAAGGTCTGTATGCACGCATTGTTTCAAAATAATAGATTACAATTTCCTTTATTATAAAACCCTACATTTTACCGAATTGATTCGTAAAAAGAATGTTGATTTTAGCAAAACACAATGCTATTTGCCTGTATGCAGCTAACATACAACGAAACATTATATAGATATTAGAATTATAAAGGTTAAATCAGGATTTAGTTGAAAGAGTTGCAGAAGTAGAACGTGAACTGGGCATAATAACAGTCAGTAGTGGGTAAATTAACCAGATATTTCACTTGATAATATCGAGATTATACTAAAATAGAAAGAATTATACTTTATGAATACAGGGTGACTCGAGAATGTTCAATAGTAAAATCAAACCGTGACAATCTTCCAAGATACCTGTGTCCACATATCAATTTGCAGCTATAACCCTCGTTATCGGTAACTGTTGAAGATGGTGCCTTGCTATTCCTATACGACCAAAAATTGTAGAAATGTGTCCTGTTGCCGATTTAAACGTCCAGCCCCGGCTACACAGAAGTCTCGGGAGGAACTTCTTTTTAAGGAGGGGATAATATCACGAAACTGCACACTCTAGTAGTCCTTACAGCCAACTCTTTTCTATCTCGACATTTAGAGTAGAAATTTGGCTAGTTAAGTGAATAAATAAATTACGTAAGTAGATATACCGTGTGTATAAATTTATCCCATCCGTTGTGTATTTAAATAAATGAGTAAAACATTACAATATGTTCCCATATGGATAATCTGTTCGTAGAGAAATTGGAAAAATCAGGACTGAGCTAGCTCGTTACTGAATCGTGACTCAGATAATGAGCGAGTGTTAGGACTGATAAATCATTAGGGTCAGAGGAAATAGGTGTGAGCGGGTGGGAACATAAAACAGCTTCGATTTCAGTAGTTAAGGTGGATAATTGTTAAAAGGTTAATAAAGTGTTACGCATTATGCGACGGATGTGATGTTTAAAGGATTTTACCGCGGCTTTCTTAAATCCACCAAAGTTTGTAGGTCGTATAAAATGTCATTCAATTTTTTTTGGTAACAGTAATGGTTAATTTTTTGTTGAGTTTTACTGTCGCTGGATAAAGTTTATAATTGTTTGATCTCGTTGCGTCCTCCAACAATGTCTATGCCAATGTCTGTGTGAATATCTGTACACATTCCTCGCCGAACTTTGGGGGATTCGAGAAATGGATTGTTGATACATCGATTACGACTTCAATGTGTACAGCCTTTACGATAAGGCAGATGGATCCAGCTATGTAAACCTTTATTTTGTTTCAGCTTCGAAACATTTTTCCTTCAATGCAGAAGAGTCCACAATAATCAATACTTACATGCCGAAGGATCGAGCTGGTGTTACTCTTGAAGCAGGTAAGTCGTCCATGATGTATTCTATTTATAGAGGTTGTAATTTGCAACAAGTGCGACATGAACTGATTATTTTTCGTACTAATGAAGAGGCTTGTATTCCAGTGTGTAAATTTTGACGATGTTCAGCTTCTATTATTAACTGTGTTATTCGACGAGATCATGTGCTGGAATACCACGTGGACCATATGACCGGAATGTGCAGACATGGGTCCAGTTGCCAATTTATATATGTAGACCCGGTTACATAGAAGTTCCAGGAAGAGCTTGCTTTTAAGGAAGGGGTGATGTTACGAAATAACACACTGGTGTAGTCCCTAAATCCTACTCTGTGTATGAATGTTAAAATTTTGGCTAAGGCCCAGGGATTTCTTCGAATTGTTTACCATTATTTTTTGTGACCAGTCTTATCTACATAATTGCAGGGAGGCGATTGTTTTTGTGAGCCGGAAATCTAGAAGTTTTCGAGAAAGAAGGCACTTGTATATAAAGACTACTGACAAGCGGGAGGAGTTCCCTCTTATGCCGAGAATCCGAAGTGAAGACGTCGACTAGTGAGCTGAAGCATCACTAGAAATTCGGTCCCTGTTACAAACCTAATCAATCCAGTAGCGACTTACCAACGCATTCCCCAGAAAAATCGAGACTCTTATTTCGATCTGTCTTTTATAGGACAAACCTTTTCATGAAAAACTGCTCTTTCTAGGGCAAAAATTTATGAAAATCGCAATTTTTTCAACAAATAAGTTGTAAAAAAGTCGCAAATAAGAAAACCACCGCCATCCAGACGAAGGAGGAAGGATTTTCAGGTAAATATGAAAACTAACCGGCAGATGAGAGGGTCAGGAAACCTTTAACCGGGTACGAAACTCCCTCCGGCAGTGAGCCTGCTGTCCGGCTTTTGTCTGCTACCCCCTGTACAAACAACCCCCCACAAAACGGAACAACCTTCTGTTTCGTCTCCTTCCGCCCCATAACCAACAGTATTGGCTTCCGCTCACTGCTCCTCCTACAACACCCGCAGCCAAAACGGCCAAACCATACCATCCATCTCATCCCTCGATGAGTTTCCACATATGGGCTTACGCAAAAATTCCAACCGATTCACTGAGGACCTAATAAACGAATCCAATTCACTTAAAGCTATGGTGACACAACTGTTACAGACTAACGCCGAACAAAAACAACAAATGCATCAGGTGTCCCTAGAACTCTCACAAACCAAATCGATACTAAATTCACAAATCAACCCAACACAAGTCATCAACCATACCTCCCGCAGCTCATCACCTATCATTCACTCTGCCAAATCCCACACTTCTCGTCCTCGCTCTCACACTTCTGTAATCGACGCTCCCAATACCGTCCGTCAATACCCAGAGGATAACTTCACTCTCTTGGGAGCCATACCCAAGAGACCCCTAATACGCCGTACCCCACCCCCTCAACAAACCCGACCAACTCAATCCCTAACTAAATTTCCAACCTAACAGCCAACTCCACAACCTCAACAACCAACAACGAGACAGCCCTTGCCCACGAAACAACCACAAACCTCCAACAAACCCTATCTCCCCAACCGACACCCGCACTTCAAACCCTCAACATTCGGAACCTTCCCTCAAAATACACGTTCCAAAGAGAGCTATTCAATCTGCTCAATACCAACGAGCTCCTGAGGGGACAAATCACCCACCTGAAAGCAAACTTAAACCGGACGGCACTTCTTAAAATCCCCGCCAACACACCACACGAAACTCTTGCCAACAAACTCAGAAATGCCCAGGTCACCATCATCCGCCTAAAATCAACCCACCGAGCCCGCTCGCAATCGAGAACTCGCACCCACCTTCTCCTTTGTCTGCAGATAAAGATTTCGATGACATCCCCCAAGGTGAAGTGAACTTCAACTTCACCAGATTCTGGCGTATCGTCTCCCGACGTACAAACAAGGCCACTTCTATGTTTCGAATCGTTATGGATTCCGAAATAGCCTACCACCACGTTCTCACTAACGGCATTCAATTTCACGGTCTCATACATCAGTAAGAGGCCTCAAACTCTTCTAATCCACTTCCTGCAGTATCCAGATACGGCAACAGGTGCTCCACCACAGGCCACCTTGCTGAAAAATGCAAGGCAAAACCAGTTTTCCCCTCCTGTGGGGCATCAAACCACCAATCAAACAACTGCCCTAAGGCAAACGCCCCCACCTGTTAAAATTGTGGCGGCGCACACCCGGCCTTCCATCCTCGTTGTCTAAAGCGGATGGAAACTCCACAGAACCCTCAGGAAATCGCATCTATCACCCTCGAAAAACCCCAGACCCCTTACGACCTCTAGACAGACACCAAAATCTTGATCGAGATTTTGGCAACAACAATAATGAACGCTGTCCCGACAGCCCGTGGCCTCGTGGCCGACACCCTTACTCACTTCATACCCTCTTTTTACGGGTACAACTGTACCGTAACCAGCGGCGCGGGCAACCGCGTCCACTTCGCCTTCACCCAGAAACGCCACAATTAAGTCATGGACTTTAAAATCGGGACCGTGAATTGCCAAGGTCTAGCCAGGAAGTGACATCTTCTTAAACACCTCCTACACTCCCAAAATATACAAATACTATCTGTCACCGACACTCTCTTGAAAAATTCCCCTCGCTTTTCTGGCTACACCACATTCCACTTAGACAGGAACTTCTACTGTCACGGCAACGGACTCCTCGTCCGCAACGGACTCCCGGCTTCCCCACACCCTCTCCCAGCCTTTCTGTCTCAACCGCACCTGGGTTGCATAGCCATCGACATATCATGGAATAATACCGCGACCACCTTCTTTCCCTACTTTAAACATCCCAACCAATTATTATCAATCGACCTCCTCGAATATGCATCCTCTCTACCACGAGCCATAATAATGGGTGACTTAAACTAACGAAACATTCTTTTCGGTGATACATTCACCAACGCCAATGGCAGACTACTTGCCGACCAACTCATCTCACTTCCCCTCTCGTTGATTAGAAATAATACTCCAACCCTAATAAGTCACCTCGGCTCTTCCATTGTCGACCATATAATCTGCACTGACAGGTTACTCAACCACATAGACAATGAATGATCTATAGGCGATCCAATCACATCCGACCACGTTCCATTTCCGGTCAACACCTCTTTACAAGGACAAGTGTTTTGGCAAAAATTCTACCGCCTCGTCGGTCTCAAGAGGAAGGCGGAATTACATCTCGAAGTGCAAGGACGGAAGATCTACACTCCTAACAATAAAGCCACTGCCTTTAAAAACAACCTGCAAACTCTCTTTACACCGACTGACAATCCAATATTTCTCAGGGACTTTGCCATCGAAACAGACCTCCTCTTCCGTAATATAACTCGGAGCCCACACGTCCACATTCCACTGAACGAGAACTCTCCTCTTCTTACACCCTTTGAAATCGAAGGAGTTCAGCAGGCGTGCCGAGCGGGGAGACACAGTGCCCCCGGACACGACGGAATCTCGAGACATGCACTCAAAAACCTGCCAGAAGAGATTCTCCCTCCGCTCTGCTCACTTTTGAACGCCTGCTTGACATACTCTTACTTCCCTCGTTGTTGGAAATCTGCCAACGTAGTTCTCATCCACAAACCCGGCAAAGAACCCACAAAGCCTGAATCCTACCGACCAATTTCAATGATCAGCGTCCTAGGTAAAATCTTTGAACGTTTGTTAAAGAGAGAATCTGGGACTTCTGTACCGGAAATAATATAATTCCGGCAATTCAATTCGGATTCAGGTCACGCCACTCCTGCCAGAACGCCACCACCAACTCTCAAACAATCGTCACCCGAGCTTTAAATCAACGACGCTGTTCAGCCGCCATTTTCATGGAGGTTCAAAAAGATTTGACCATGTCTGGCACGCCGGACTAGTGAGAAAGCTACTGAGCATCCGATTACCGAACTAAATCGTAAAATTATTATATTCCTACCTCACAGACCGATCGATAAGCGTCAAAGTTGGTTACAGCTTATCCGATTCATTCACACCCCAAACTGGCGTGCCGCAAGGCTCGATACTCGCCCCACCATTATACTTAATTTATACGTATGACACACCAAATCCACGACATCCCCAAGACAATATCCAACTTTATGCGGACGACACCGCACTAATCATTTCCGCCACTGACATTCGCTCTCTCAATATTCGATCCCAAAATCTACTGACCCAATTTTCAGATTGGTGCAGGAAATGGCGGGTGATTCTCAACACCCAAAAAACCCAAGCCATCGTCTTCAAACACCCTGATACCACGAGCGAACGACTTGTACCCACAAACTTCTGCCTCGTGCTCTGGGGAGATCGACTCGAAATCTGCAGGGAAGTCGTTTATTTGGGAGTGAGATTCACTCACATTCTCAACTTGATGGCCGACCCCAGGCTGTAATAAATGTGGCCTTGTTATACACTCTTATGGTGACCCTATTGTAATACTTTAGCCCTCAAACGTGATAAATTTTGACCCATTCTATACCGGGGCCGCTGTCACCAACTCTAATACCTGCTGTCACCAATTCTTTTCTTTAATATGCAGCCGAGCGTGAAAAAGGCAATTCCATTCCGATTTCGACGGGGAGCACATAGGCTTAAAACGGTTTGATCTCTTTCGCCAGGACAGGATTGTTCTCTCAGTTCGGCCTCGTACCCAATAACGATACACACTCTAGGGAAAAATTCGGGATAGTTTTCTAAATAAAGTATCGGGAAACCAGAAAGTTGGATCAAAAAAAATATAATGAAACTTTCTCTGTATATATAAAAAACCCCAATATCCAAACCAATATTAGATTTCCTCACTATAAAAGTAACTATACACTTATCTATAATTTGTACTTACTAAATCTGTATAACATATGACTACCAACAAAACAAATATAATATTCCTCACCATGAAATAGAACAAAATAATCACCCACTTATCATTCAATATGATCAACGTGTGCGAGGGGCGTATGATTCAACCCTTATTTCGAAGTGCCCCTGCCTCGTTGCGAGAAATACTTATTTTCTTCTTAAAACAATACTATACAAAACGACTGTGGTTTCGAGTCATTGTACTTTGTATCAACAGAAAGTGGAAGCAGAGTCGTTAAAAAAAATTCTGCTGATCTATGAGTAATAAATGTTTATCCACAATCCCGTTCAGTGCGTAAGTTCCGCGTTGCAATTCTCAGGTCTTCCAATAATCTATATTGTTTATTCATTTTACTTAATATGATGAAATTACCTAACCACGTCTGAATTAATTAGCATTTATCTATCGTAGCTAGATTTCACTGGAAATGAGACTTCAAAGAGACAAAATCATACGCTCCGGGCCCGTGTCACTAAGTACAAATAAATCTCGGTTTAACCCTTGTTTATTTTTCATCTACGAGGTGGAAGCGAATTATGTGGCGTAAACAATAATCAAATAAATAGTGCCTAACTCCGATTGGTTATATGCACCCTAAAGAAAGCGAAATGTTCCTACAATTTTGGAGAAAACCTTACTCTGTCATCACACACAATAAACTCATATCCTATATAACGAGCGGTGCCCAAATTGTGAGCCTGGACCTGCAGTACTTAATTGAAACCTGCGAACTTGTCAAATGCCCGTGAAAGAATAAATAATAAAACAAATATCCTGTTATAGCTTCTACCTATGTATATAGTTATAATATGAATACCAAGTTTAGAACCAGCGCACAATAATAAAAACGAATAGATTTTTCCTCAAAAAAAAAAAACTCAAATCTCAACTTGTTTAAAAACTTACTGCGTGGGAAACTCCCTTTCTCCGGTCTTCGCTACTCCCTGCTTCCACAATCTTCCTAGAAACCGCGGGTAACGCTAGTAGCCGGTATCGAGCTAAGTTGAACTTCGAGTAGAGGGCGAGTTTTCCCGTTTTGGTGTCACCAACGGGGGACAGTGTTTACCGTCAAGGATATCTAAGTATCCCTTTTACACCCTGACACAACGGAGAAAAACTTCTTTCTCTGAAGCCGCTAACACCCAGAAAACTGATACCCGTTACCGTGACAGGAAAAGAATTTTTGCCTTCGCGTTTTTCGCCCGACACTGTCTGTCGCTCTGACTGCTCTGTACCTGGTTTTTACTATCCCCCCGAATTAGGTTTGGTTTTTTTTTGTTGAATTGCAAAAATCCATTTTTTGTTCTGAAGCGGCCTCAGTTTTTCGTTATTAACTAGTTGCATACAAAATAATTATTTAATTTTGACCTAGTAAAATGTTTTATTTGTTTTAAAGATGTTATGGTTCTGTATCATTTTTCTAAACAAAAAGTGGGTCGCATTCCACTTTTTAATTATATTTGAAATAAAATATGTTTTACCGTGTGTTCTGAAAGTTACTAATTTGAATTTTTCTATTTGTTATTCGCGTTTATTACATCACTTCCCCTTTTGTAAAAGTATTGCAACCTTCCCTGGTCCAATACCTTCTCTTTAAAATCCCTGTACATCTATACTCCGCCCTTAATTTATGTATATCCGTCAGTTTAAAATGGTGGCCTATATTCTTAAAATTGTGTTAAATTTTTATATATTTGACATGTTTTTATTACATTTGCTCATTATTTATGATCGGCACTGTTCTAGCAATTTCTACGCTATTACCATTTTATTCCTAACCTAGGCCGCGACTATTTACACTCGCGGCATTGTTGCTCAGTAGATCGTTCATCTGGCGACTTATGTTTGTCCAATGCTGTGACCTTGGGTGGCTCGTCTCTTGCTGCGCTATTTGGTCCATCTCTATTGCTTCCTCCTCTGGTTTCCTCGTCTGATGTGAGTGAATTATCCATGCCGCTAGGGAATCCCATATGCTACCTATTATTGCTATACTGCATCCTATTGTTTGGTGGATACGAATTCCATTCAGTATGGTCCCTGCTATATATTTGATGGTGTGGAATGTGAAGTATATTCCATTTATTCCACTTATTACTGAACCTTTTCCTGTGAACCATTCCCATGTGTGCTTTAGGGTGGATTCTGCGAGGTTCTTGATTTCTTTCGTATCGAATACGTTTGATACGGTGTAGCTTTGACTGTTGGCGTTCCTTCCCGCTGCTCTGCGAGTAATTATGTTTTCTACTGGTTTTCTCTCTGTCCCGAACGTGAGGGATCTTTGTGCTGCATTGACTTCTTCTTGCGTGTACAGACCCTTCGCTCCTAGTGGTTGAATGGGGTCGAAATAGAGGTTTATTTCTTCTTCTACTTCCAGTGTTTTTGGTTGGGTGGCTATTGTGGGATGGGGTGCTAGGCCTATCCATTGATCATCTATACAATATAGTGGTGGTATCATGTTATTTCAATCTATCTCTTCTGCGTGGTTTTGTATTATTCTGGTCAGTGGAGCCATACATTTTGTTTCATTGTTTACTTCTATTGGTAGTTCTTTGTAACATCTGTTTGCTCTTCTTATGTTGACTGTCACTGGTATGCATTTCATGATATAAAGTACTCCGCTTAATACTCTGCCTATGTGTCCAGGTTCGTTCTCCTTTAGATGGCTGACTGCATTAGGTAGTGTATGTGTCATTGGCAGTCTATTTTTGAGTATTTCTCGCTTTGTTAAGCATCTTCGCTGTATTGTATCTGTGTAAAGCATGTTTACGTCTCGTTTATATGCTTGTTCAATATAGAGTAGTTTACTATTTACGTAATTCAATTGGTCGACATTTTGTGTTAGTATTAGCATTGTCGGATGTAATTTTTGTGTGTTTTGGATTATTATGACAATTCGTGGATGCTCTGTTTGCCATACTTTTAGAATTTTGTTACATTTATTACGCATAACCATATATTTTGAAGCTTAATCTCGTTCCCTTGAATAACTTGTATGTCCATCTTTTCACTCGCGTTTTTTTTCTGGTTCCGGGCACTTTTGAATGTCTTTTAGCGATATCACTCATACGCGATTGGTCCGACTGCCGTATGTAACCCGCACATGACGAGCATTACCCAGGTCAGGATAATATTGTGTCGTACATTATTTCGATTTATCTTTCCAAAATTTATGGAAATTTACAATAGTTGATATAATTTATCTTTGTTACAAACGTTTTTTGTTACAATACTATTTTCTCTACGGTTTTGTTATATTTATTTGACATTTCCTCACTTGACCGAGCTTTACAATTATTAGGACTGTCAATCGAGTTCTTTTTATTTGATATTTTTGAACCTTACGAACCGTGAACTTGTTTCCCCTTATTTATTTCTATATTTAGATACCTATGTATTCCCCTTGTATTTTTAAACTGAAAAAGAACTTACTTTTGTAAAATCACTTAATTAATCGTATTTCTAGTATCTTCTGGCTATTTACTTGCTCATAGTGATTTATTGATTTTTTTTCATTCCTCTGTTACTATTTGTAAATTGCTCCATTATTCCTATTTCCTCACTTTGACTTAACCTTTGATTCGAACCCGTAAATTTTGTTTGAAATATTAAGATAAAACTAATATATACGTATACAATTTTATTGTGACGTGTTAGCTACGTCGTTTCAACTCATTGTTACCCATATTTTACAATTTACGAGAATAATATCTTTCTTCATTTTGTTAAAACAATTTTACTTTTTATATAAGTGCTACGTTTGCTTTTTGTTTCAATTGACCGAATTTTCCAACAATAAGGACTGTCAATTGAATTTATTATTTGTTGTTTACAATCGTATCATTTGTGCAACTCCTTATTACTGAATAAAGACATTCATTTGTTTTATTTGTCCACCTTGTATTTTATTAAATAAATCTTTCTGTAACATCAATTAAATAACCTTACTTTACTTATTTAAATACTCTTAGTGACCTATTTAATATTTATTGTTGATATGTTACCTTTAGTAACTTAATTAATTATTATTATTATGATATTTCAATCAACTTGTGGTGAAAAAACAAAAAATTATCTATAAACTATGAATTGCGAGAAAAATGCAATTTGACTGCGTCGCTTGTAATGCGCCGTTTTATCTCAATGCTATCCCTTAGTATTTAAAAAAAAACTATCATATACTTCTAACTCGTTACTTAATATTATTTCCCCTTTTAGTTACTTGCGACAATTATGTTTTGGGACTAAATGTGGTCCTGACTAGTTTAAATTTTTTTTTCTTATTCTTAGCTCGGTTAGCTCGTTTCTATAGAGTGCTCTATTTTCTTTTCTTGTCTTTGTTACCTCTGGCTACTATGTTCATTGTAATTTCTTCGTTTCGTTTTGTATCCTTCGGTCAGTTTTGCTTCCATATTTATTGTATTTGGCTCTTTTGGCCACTATATGCTCCATAATTCCCCTGTTGCGTACTCCTTCGGTATGTCTCCATTCTATATACTCTGGTTGCTTTTGCCACTGTACTCTTCAGTATACATCTGTTGCGTACTCCTTCGGCACGTCATTATTCTATATACGTTGGCATCCTTTGGCCACCGTATTCTTCAATATACCTCTGTTGCGTACTCCTTCGGCACGTCTTCATCCTATATACTTTGGCTTCTTTTGGCCACCGTATTCTTCAATATAACTCTGTTGCGTACTCCTTCGGCACGTCTTCATCCTATATACTTTGGCTTCTAATATTAGACAATAAACAATATTCGGAGAACGTATCTCCAAACCATGTACAAAACTGACTATCCTTATTATCTTTCAAACACAGCGTTATGCGGTTCAACAAAACTGAATTTCAATTAAACGTTTCAAATGTATCCTCATATCTGATTCCCATTGTCACTATTAGTGTGCATGTAAGACAAATAGTGTTAACCAACCATAAATAGCCCAGAACAAAATAGTCATAACCTTATTTAAACTACCGTGTAGCCCTAATGCATAATTATTCTACGAAGCTTTTTTGATTCTTAGTATCCACAAACTAGATAATTTCAAAACTCTATATAAGATTGAATATGAAGAGATTCATTCGAAAATAGTCAGCCTATCAAGAGAAATATGAAAAAAAATTCTCTTAAGCAACTTCTAATTACCAAAACGTGATATTCTCCTCCTTTTAATACTTTTTATTCATACTGTATGTATGACTAAACAAACTTATCGTTCACTGTGTCATCAATTTTTCTATTGTGATTACGTACTATATCGCAAAACTCATATTTCGATTGAATGTTTGTTATTATTATACTAAAATAGTTATTCAATCTCTGTACCGAACATATACTCGTGTTTATAAAATTATTAGGTGATGCATGTCGTAATTTTTCAATGTTTCATAATATAACGAATTTTACTATTTTTCGGAGTAATTTTATGAAATTGAAATAAAAGAATGCTACTATGTACTAGCTAGCTTACATTTAAAAATGGCAATGTTTCAAATTTTTAATTAACCGTCTAATTTTTGCCCTTAACATCAGTTTCTCTATGTATCATGGAGCCTCCACCTGTGAAATCGGATAGAGTTAAAGCAATCACCCCTAGTGGTTGCGCTTGTGCTACCCTCAACGTGAGTGGCACGTTGCTTGTATCTCCCATAGGTTCTGGACCTCCTTGACTGCCTGCACCTAACCTATTTTGAGAATCGCTGTCTAAACTTGATTTTTTTATTAAACGAACTTTTATGAACTTATATTACTCCTACCTTTTTGGCTAGCTTAATGGTGTACGGATAGGATATTTTGGGATGGGTGAACTTCCCCGTTTGTGAAATTGAAACTTACTTTTTTCGACAGTATAATTTTTTCTAACGATTGAAAATGGGTGAAGGAGAAAAAAAATCAATTGTGTGACGGAGTGACAAACCAAAGACTATTTTGTAGAATAATGCTGTATAATTGTTCTAATAGACGACTGTTGTACCTGTGTATAACTAAAGATGATGGTGGAGGAGTATCGGCTGATTTTTCATGTTTTGTAGCCTATGTACCCTCCTGTATGCCGCGTTAACTGCCTCTCGCAGCCTCTGGTTACAGACACTACAGCTTCCCCATTTCCATGTATTCTTTTGTGCTGTAGCAAGCTTGGCATATAATCTTGGCCTGACAGGAATGTCTTGTGTGAAGATTTGGCGTCCCTGCTGACTTACAGCCCTGTATTTTTAAATTCGCTATCTGACGACTAATCGGTTTCTTCCTATATCTGAAAAATCGCTGTCTGAAAAATAGCCGATTCAACCCTATATCGGGAAACGGCTACGAAAAACCAAACAAGTCAGTCCTGTATCGGAAAACCGCTACGAAAACCAAACAAGTCAATCCTGTATCGGAAAACCGCTGTCACCAGTGTAATAAATGTGGACCTTTACACTCTAATGGTGAAGCAGCTATCAACTCAGTCGATATTTGCTGAGTGGGATTATTTTTTCGACCTTGACTTGTCTAGATCTAGTGTGATTTGCAGGAGCTGTGCTACCCATCAGGCAGGGTGTGATTTTTCATGACGCACACTGATCTTGGTCTAGTGGAAGCTATGTGTTGCGCAATTACTAGACCCTGGTTAGAAAAACTCTGTTGTCAATACTTTGTACCGAACATGAGAAAATGTAACAGAATTCTGTTGTATTTTCTCATGTTTCATTCAACACCTTCGCTCCCATGTTTTACATCTTTTCTTGGTTGTACCGTACCGATGACAGCTAATGAGCCAGAAACATGCATGTCTGCGGTTACCACTCTTTTCAGTAGCCCCTTCTTCTATTTGCGTGCAATACCCACCAATCTATTCGTTGTTTATTGTTCATATGTCACGCACTATTCGTAGATCTTATATATATATATATATATATATATATATATATATATATATATATATATATATATATATATATATGATATATATATGATATATATGTCCAGAGGATAGTATGAGAACAGTATTTTTATATATTGTAGGTTTTGAGGACATTTGTAGAGTTAGAGGCCTGACCCCGAAATATTCTTGTATGTATTGTATAGTATAGGGACATATCGAAATTGTATATAAAGTAATGCCCAGATGACGCTTCAAGTACTTTGAAATAAAATGTCCTCAAACTAACCGGTATATGTCACCATGTGTGCATACTATCGAAGGTATAGTGTTAACAACAATCAAGAATATTAATAAGTTAGAATATTATATGCAAATTCCTTGATTAATAATTTTTAATCATTATTTACGTACGTTCTACATCTTACGCCCCGAAACTATCATATTAGTAACGGGATATTCGGTTTTCGACGTGAATATGTACATGTTTTATCAATATTTGTGAAACCAATGATTTAAACGTTTACAATGCGACTGCATAATATCGATTCGATCTCATATATATGTTTCATTGTCGACTGCCTGAATTTTTTAATAGCAATTACTGCATCTCTTGTTACTCAAAATATAATATAGAGTGTTTATAGTAATTAACAATAATTATGAAGTTCCAATTGGATTTAGAATAACAAATTAATAATTTTCAATCGTTATTTATCTACATAAAACGTCCTCAAACTATTTCATAAGGGTATATAGAAGGTTTTATTGATAAATTCACTATTTGCGTTTAATGAAAAACTGAAAAAAAACCTCCTTTGAGACACCGCAACAAACGATAGATGAATTTATGGTATATTGAAAACTTGTAAATGTACTCGTACTAACGCATAACAACGCGTCCTTGAGCTATCTATTTTATATTATGTATCTTTGTCGACTTCCAGAATTTTCTTTATCATCATCAAAATTTGCATCTCTTGTGGTTCATAATAGAATATACAGGGTTTACAGTAATTAATAGTATAGTATTTAACGAGCGTATAATGAAGGTTATTATTCACGAGGTGAAGTTTCCTGTCACGAGCGCCAGCGAGTGGCATAAATCACCAAGGGAATAATAACTAATTTTACGCGAGTAAAATACTATACTTTATCCACGACTACCAAATATTTTTGTTGAAGTTTATTTGTTGGAAAATTTTGTTACATTATTAGAAACACTATTATTTTATTCTAAAAAAGACTTCATACAATATATTATTTTTCATTTATACGCAGTACATGGAAATCGAAAATTATATTAATCGTATAATATCTCATAATAATTGACACAAAAATCTATTTATTCAGCTTATCAAATATTACGTATATAATATTACAAGACGATGGTATATATTTATAGTTATTAATAATTGTAATATTTGAACAATGGGTCAGGTTGATCGCAGGGATAGAATTAACATCAAAACTGATGTTTTGGCGACTTATGGAAACATTTGAATTATATGTACCTATATTGACTCGTTTTGTCGTCTATGTAGCCTTCTGCCACGGCGATGGACTTCCATCCACCGTGTATTTTGAGAGCAGTAATATCCCTGACAGCGTCAACCAGTATTGTTGCAGAAGATCTGCGGAAAGTGTGCCCAGAATACTGTTCTGGATTCGGTAATTTCAGGAAAGCAGCGTTATCCTTTTCCATTTTTGTAAATTTGTTTATTCCAATTCTCTGAGTTGTACATTTACCATTTTGTTGATTCAAAAAGAATGTGTCACTGGTTACATGGCTTGTTCGAAGATTTATATATGTCTTGCATATTTTGTAAAAGTTATACATAACAGTAAATTTTTGGCAGATTTTTATTTGGTATTTGGCACATTAACCAAAAAAGCTGATCCAAGATCTTGTAAATGCGTTTTTTTCTTTTCATACAACTCATTACTTCTACATGCACCGATTACTCCCATTATTGAAGCAACCGTAAATTACAGAATGTAATGAAAGAACTATGTGAAAGATTTTCTCAATATCTTACCTTTGTTGCTAGTTATTCATCATCAGATGCTTCAGTTAAAAAGTTATTGATTTGATATCTTCGCTAGAAAAAGTTTTTGCTTCCTTAGGCTGAAACCTTTCCGATTTTCGTTTTAATAATCCTCTAAATTTTTTATTGTGTTCTAAATTTAAACCTTGATGTAAGGTGATCGTACTTCTAAGCGTTGAATAATAGGTCCATAGCGTTGAAGATTTATATTTTGCGGATAATTTAGTAAAGTATACTAACAAAGTCGATATAGGAAGAGTAGTGGATTTCTCCCCTTCTGCCAGTTCAAAAAATATTCATAGGCCATATTATATACCTTCTTCGACTTTTCCGGCAATAAATTAAATGAGGCAACTTCAGCAGCTTCTCTAATTTCTGGTGATGTTAAATGAAAGTAATTTTCATTGTCTATATCCATTTTTAATTGGTTTTTCATCAAAATTTAACACAAAATATCAAAACATTGAGAAATATATGCACACAAACAATATTGTTGACAAACAATTTTCACAAAAACCTATATTCATCAACTGATAACAAGCATTTAGAACTTAATATACCAGGCCTGTATTTGAAATTTTGGAGAAACTAAACACCATGGATGAAAGGAACATTAGAATGGAAGAGGAAATAGATGGATTACAACAAGAACTAACCGCCCTAATGAAAGAAAACTTCGAAAGAAAACAAGAAAATAAAGATCTTAAAAACAGCTAGACAAACAAGATAAAAGGATAGAAGTCTTAGAAAGAGAACTGAGGAGTAAACATTTAATTATCTATGGAATCAGTGAAGTACCGAATGAAAATACCGAAACCCAAAAGGTGGGAGGACAGGAGGTAATTAACCAACTAGGGGTTCAGCTGAAATTCGAACAAGATATAATGGATATAAGGAGATTAGGAAAGAAAAGGGAAAATTCAACTAGACCAATATTGTTAGAGATGGCACATAAGAGTAAGAAATTTGAAATGTTAAAATTGGCATAGAATTTGAAAAATTCGAAGTGGAGTCTTAGCGAAGATTTTCCGAAAGAAATTAGATATCAGAGAACACAACTTTTGGAACAAATGAAAATAGCTAGGAGTCAAGGCTGCAAAGCTTTTGTTAAATACAATCAACTTGTAGTGAATGGAGAAGAATATGAACTTAAGGATATGTGAGGTTGGAAGCAGCAGATAAGTGTGCAGACATCAACAGAATTTAGAAAAGCAGGGGGAAGAACACTAAGTGATAGATCACCAACACAAGAAGAGCATTCTTCAAAAAACCTGAAAGTTTTGTAAAAGAAAATTATTTGAAAATAACCACAATTGAAAACGAATCACACACTAAGACCGAAAACAAATTTAAACTAAATGAAGCCAGAAAACTCAATACAAATGATAGAAAGGAGAAAATAAATTCAAATAATGGAGAAACAGCAACAAGCACTTCAGCTCGGGATGTGCTCTTGGGCAGCCAACGCAGTGTTAGAGTAGTACTCTGGAATGTGCAGGGATCTAAAAATCTAAACAATTTTCTCGTTGAAGACTCGAATGTGCAATATGATTTCATATGTTTATGTGAAACGTGGAAGGCTACTGATATTGAGGTACCAAACTTATACGTAATAATTACAGTGTTGTTTACTCCAAGGCAATTAGAGAGAAGTCGGTAGGACGTGCAAAGGGAGGCCTAGCCATATTCTACAAAAACAGTTACAGCTCAAGACTCTTGGAGACTTCTCCTTGGTGGCTTATATATCAGTTTACAATGTCTTCAGTTCATTGTTTGCCCTGTGCACATTCCACCGAGAAGTAACTACAGTGAATTATTAGAAACTTTTGGAGTTTCACTTGATGTGATACTGGAAAAATATTCCGGCTGTATAACTTTCATAATTGGAGACTTTAATGGTCGAATCGCAGAACTTAGTGAGATCCCCGAAAAGACTGTAACAAATACTCAGTTTTTTCCTGATATGTTAAGTCACGACAAGATGAGTAATGCTCAAGGTCGCTATCTTCTATTAGAAACTTTTCATTAGTAAATGGTTATGTTAATACTGACAAATTTTACTTTTTGTAATGCCTTGGGGCAAAGTGTTATTGATCTATGTTTCTGTTGTAATGATAAACTAGAATTTGTTGACAAATTTAGTACACTAGATGATCAATATTTGTCAGACCAATTGCCAGTACTTCTAACTTTCGGCCCTTCAATAAGGAATGAGCCTAACATTGCATTTTCATCCTCATTCACTAGCCTGAAATGGGACAATACTAGAACCATAAATTTCATTATGTCAATCTAGCACTTGCCGAATGTAGGTATGTGTGGAGATGTAGATATTTTATATAATAATCTTTGTTCAAGTATTTGGGACGTAACAAAAAATTTAGGTCTCTTTTCAACGAAAAAAATTGGTAATACAAAAAAACATCCTCGTAAATCTTGGTTTGATGTTGAATGTAAAGAGCTAAAGACTCAAGTAAAAATTAAATTAAAAGAGTGCAATAAATATGGGTTTTCAGAACCAACGAATTACATTACCATAAAAAAAGAATATAAGCAGCTAATTTTTAAAAAGAAACAAGTGTGTTAAAATAATGTTATGGTTGCTCTTTCCAATACTAGAAATCAGTCAGAGTTTTGGAAAACATTAAACTTATTTAGGCGCAGAAATAAATTCTGTCCGTTATCAATTGCGGAATGGGAGTCATTTTACGACCACTTAACTACAATTAAGGTAAAATTTGATATAAGTTTTTTTGGCGTTGGAAATTATTTTCTGGATTCACCTGTCACACTCTCAGAACTTGATCAATCCCTGTTGGTGTCTAAAGATGGTAAGGCTCCTGGTAGGGATGGCATAACCTATGAGTTTCTGAAACACTTACCACAAAATTGGCGCTTTAACATGTGTCACTTATATGATAAAATATTAGAATCAGAAAAAATTTCACTTGGCTGGTGTGACACAATTCTAACAATGCTTCACAAGAAAGGACCCTTAGATGATCCAAACAAGTATCGCAGTATATCGCTAATCAATTGCTGCGGTAAAGTATTCACACTTATTCTACTAAATCGTCTGTCCAGTTGATGTGAAGATAATTCCATCCTTCCAGAAACACAATATGGCTTCCGAAAAGACAGAGGCTGTTCGGATAATATTTTCATTTCAACCTCGATCTTGCAAATCACTCTTAGACTTCAGCACAGAAGAGTGTTTGCTGTCTTTGTAGACCTCAAAAGAGCATTTGACAGTATATATCATAAAATTCTTTGGTTGAAACTTCATAAATTTGGGATTAGTTCTAAACACATTCGGATACTAAAACAGATATATGATAAAGCAACATTCTCAATCAAGCAACAAAACTTATACAGTAAAATATACAACATCTCGGAAGGGGTCTTGCAGGGAGAATCACTTAGTCCCCTAATTTTTTTATATTTTCATATCTGACATTGAAGATTATTTTCGTTAAAAAAATCTAAATGGACTTACTATTGACGGCAACAACGACGTATTAATGCTTCAATACGCAGATGATATTGTTATCCTTGGCGACTCTCCAATTGATATAGAGCGAAAACTAAAGGTACTCTAGTCTTATTGCTTTGATAACAAACTTGTAGTCAATACCGATAAAACAAAAGTAATGATATTCTCAAGAAGTGGCCATGTACATAATTAAAATAAAAAATTTCATTATAGTAGATATTGTTTGGAAACAGTAAAGCAGTTTGCTTACTTGGGTGTTGATTTCTCCTCCATAGCCTTGTTTTGCACCATGGCTAAGATATTTAAGATCAAAGCCCGTCGGGCCATTGGAGCAGTAATGGATATAATGTGTGGGTCAAAAATGAATACTTGGGAATCGCTGATCAATCTATATAATTCAATTATTTTATCTTCTCTTTCTTTTGGAATTGGTGTATGGGGTCTGCGTTATACTGATATTATAGAGAGTATACAGGTAAACTTTTTCAAAAAACTCCAAAGTCTGTCAGAGAATACCCCAGATAACATTGTAGGCTTAGAAACAAGTTCTGATCATTTGTCAACATGCCTCACTTTGGTTGAACGAACTCAAAGTAATGAACTCTTCAAGACTTTCAAAAATTTGTTTCAATCGACTTGCTCAGTTATCATCTGATAATAATTCAAAGTATAATTGGGTGACACAACTTAAAGAATGGTTTATTTATGCGCAATGTGAGTGTCTATGGGAAGATTATTTAAGTACAAATGTACGCAGTTTAGATAGACTTATTCTAGACAAATTTCGAAAACGACTGCTTGATAGTGACATAAACAGGAAGGTTGCTCCTAGTTACTCTTTACTATACTCACACTTACTAGTTGGTGAAATTAGCAGTTATTTGCAAACATCCGCACACATGTATATAACCAGAATAATAGCACAACTTTGAAACTATAGTAAAACATTTTTAAAATTGTCTTCTAAAGGAAGTTTTTATATTATTGACAGCACTGAGAATGGCACTGTGTGTAATATGGATTCCCTGGAGTCATTGCATCATATGCTTTTTGAATGTCCCATTCACAGCCCTCTCAGAAAAAATAGTTTTTTCCAGAAAACATGGTATGTTAAGAAACATATACACGACATGCATCCATCCAACCGCGGGTCCAGGGTTCGAATGTGGTCTAGAAAAATTCACGTTTTTGAATTTTTTTTATGTACAGAACTGATTAGAAAATTAATGGTCTACACGATAGAATTTTAAAAACCGATTTTTTGTAGCAAAAGAATATATTATAGATAAATTAAGGGATCATCGGGCAGCAGTGTTTAATGATTCATTAATCACTGCCGTGAATAATGGGTATTATTAATGTCGAGCAAAGGGTACAAAGAGTACAATATACAACAGTCGTGGATGAGAATAATTATCAAGTTTAAATTTGATACAGATCACCAGATTAATAATTTTCAATCGTTATTTATCTACTACAAAGGTCCTCAAACTATTTCATATTCATGTCTTTGCGTGATCTGGAATATTTGGCTTTCGATGTGAATACAGATTTAATCAAAATTTCTGAAATTCGATTATTTGAACGTTTTTTATAGAAAATGCAGCGATTGATTCCATGTATCGTTTCTGACATATTAATAATAATTGTGAATTGTCACCGAATACCCTAACGCGCATGAGAACTGTCCTCATAACATCATTTCATGTATATCCCGATGTTATTTTACAAAACTATCTACCTTTTGTATATAAAAGGTTTAATTGATAGAATCACAATCAGTATTTAATAAAAAACCAATAAAAACCTTTTTCGAGACACTGCAGCAAACGATAGAAGAATTTAATGTATCGAATTTTTTTAGATGTCCCCATACTACACATTGCGTATAGCGACGTGTCCTCGGACTATCCTTCTTATATGTATGTCTCTTTATCGACTTCCAAAATTTTTTTCACCATCAACATTTGCAACTTCTGTTGCGCAAAATGGCATATAGTGTGTTTATGGTAATTAATAGTAATTATCAAGTTAGAATTTGATACAGATTACAGGATTAATAAATTTAAATCGTAATTAATCTACTACAAAGGTCCCCAAACTATTTCATATATAAACTTCGCGTGATCTGAGATATTTCGCTTTCGACGTGAATAGTCATTTGATCAAAATTTGTGAAATTCGATTATTTGACAGTTTCACACATATTAATAATAATTTTCAATTGTCACCGAACCCCCTAACAAATCAAAACTGGGGACGCGTACGAATATATTATTTATGCACATCTTATCGGTTTAATTTAAAACAATTAATATTATCCTGATTGCAAATTAGCAATAATACGAAATCGAGATTGACTCGTAACTCGAAGAAAGATTAATATAAGAGGTATAAAATAAAAATTGCAACTAGTTTAATATTATTTAATTCTAAATTGATAACATCAAAAGAACATGTTGCCATATTAACTGTAAAAAATATATCAATTTTTAGGGTTTATTCATGACTTAAAAATAAACATTTTTTCTTGTACATATTACAAGTTGCATAATAATTGTCACCCCCAACAGGTGTAAAAAATTACAGATTTCACTGCTTTTCGCTTTTTCAGACATGATCTAAACTTAAAATAAAAGAAACATACATTACTGTCAATTTTTTTAGTCTTATTTCAGAATGAAATAGGGCTATTGTAGAGAGTAGCATGACGCGACTTCGGAAAAATTTCAATGCAGTTTTTCGTTTTGGTGTTCCTAGATGCCAAAATCACCCTCCGTTCAAAAGGTTATATATATATATATATGTATATATATATATATATATATATATATATATATATATATATATATATATATATATATATATATAAATATATACATATATATATATTGTATAGAATATTTTTGTTATTAAATAAATTAAATTATAATGAATTAACCCTCTTTGCTCTTGAGTTTTAATATTGTTGAATTGTTTTTGTTTGTTAAATTTAATTGTTATTGTAGTTATGGAAATTATTGAATACTCCTACACATTTTATTTTTTTATAAGGCTAGCTCTATTTGATTTTATTGATTTTAATTTTTTTAATTTAATTGTTTTAAGGTATTTGTTCAGCATGTATGTATGTATGAAACTCTCTCAGGTCTTGGGTTCCTCTATTGTTGAATAAATTCTCATTAAATAAAAAGAAACACTTTACTTGTGAAAATCTTTAATTATTTATCAACGAGAATTTTTTTATATTGTAAAAATTATCATACGACGCCTCTGTGTAGTTAAAATTATCGATCCATTTATGTATGGTATGCTATGCGCATGCTTAAAGCATCACGTGTTGATGCATTAAACGAACGCTTCATATACGAATTACGCCTGTTCGATTTTATAACCTGCTTAACGTTATACCAACGAATATTTGATATTTAGAGCACATGTACAGAATTTATGTGAAACGACTTATGCATACAGATAGTTACAATATGGTACAAGAAAAAGTTATTAGTTTTATATACATAGAATAGAAATATTACATAGATGAAATCAGATGCATATTTCTTAAGTTTTTATTTGAAATGAGTAAGTATTTAATTTTGTTTATTTAGATTGGCCACTTACTATTGAAATTTATTTAATTGTATAGTTGTATTAAGTTTCTATTATGATTCCTTTTCAGATATATCTTTTTCGCAAAGTTTATTTTACTCATGAGATTTTTGAACACTGGATTGTAATTAGTGAGTTCTTAACTCTTGTTATATATAACAATGCGCACTGACCTTGTGTCCTGAAACTAGGATATGCCTTTTCTGGAATCTGGAACGCTGCTTCCGAAGTTCCTAGTCGGATAAATTTTGGAAGCATTGATTCTCTCTCAGGAAAATCAGCTGTATATACTTGGTAAGTACTATAGTATATTTTGATATTGGTTTCTTACTTTTTATATCATGATTTGGGGATAATTTCTAAAATTTTCCGGGACGCTGCTCCAATCAACCTCCTCGAACCGACGCCAAGCTACCAACCCTTTTTTTCTTCCATTTTTTTCAACAAACAGTCTTTTGTTTTTTTCAGCTCACTATCTTTAGAATGTTTGTTACACCTTGTTTGTTGATTGAAATTGTTCCGTCATATTATTTCTAACCAATCACTTTTTGTTTAACGCACTATTTTATGATTTCATTTTTATTTACTCTTGAATATCTTTACTTATCTATCAAAATAAGTTTCACTTGATTGTTTGTTTACTATAAAGTTCATTTGGTTGTAATGGGACGAATAGTTTACATTGATAAAATACAATAGTCTTTAATATACCAATGCTCAGTTTAATTTTCTTATTACAATTAATTATTGTTACGATTATATTTAGCCATTCACATAAATTCTTTGAACCATTTGTCAATATTCTCTATACTGATTATTTACATTCATTTTATATACTTTTAAACTTATTAGTTCTATGAAATTACTCTAATGTCAGCGTTTGTCATTGAAACATATTGACATTACAGCGTCAAATATTCTAACCATATCTCTTTGTAAACACTGTGTTATAATATCGAACAATATTGTTTGAATGTTTATCAATTCTTATTTCTTTTCCAGATTATGTGTTCAATGTTATATTCTTATGAAGTATTTGATACAAATGGATGATCTTAATTCTATGGTTTCGGATTTATGATTTAAGGTAATGCTTCTTTTTGTTTAATTCTTTGCAAGTTGTAAAGTTTCCTTTATATGCATATATATATATATATATATATATATATATATATATATATATATATATATATATATATATATGTGTTATAACGGAATTTGCAAGCACGATAGAGGGCGCATTTTTTGACGGATCGAAACCAAACTCGCTACAAAAATCGGTTAGGACAAAATCTTGGACGAGTTCGTTAATGAGCCAAATCGGCCCAGTAAAAACAAAATGGCGGCCTGTCAAATTTGAAAAAAAATCGTATTTCCTTTGTTTTTCATTTGACGCAAAAAAGTTATTGAGCTTTTTCATAGACCTTAACACGTTCTAAAACTTTTGTATTCAACATTTTTCTCTAAATCGTACATTAAAACATTTATTTAAGAAAATTCACAAATTATAACGGAATTTGTAAGCACGATAGAGGGCGTATTTTTAGACGGATCGAAACCAAACTCGCTACAAAAATCGGTTAGGACAAAATCTTGGACGAGTTCGTTAATGAGCCAAATCGGCCCAGTAAAAACAAAATGGCGGCCTGTCAAATTTGAAAAAAAATCGTATTTCCTTTGTTTTTCATTTGACGCAAAAAAGTTATTGAGCTTTTTCATAGACCTTAACACGTTCTAAAACTTTTGTATTCAACATTTTTCTCTAAATCGTACATTAAAACATTTATTTAAGAAAATTCACAAATTATAACGGAATTTGTAAGCACGATAGAGGGCGTATTTTTAGACGGATCGAAACCAAACTCGCTACAAAATCGGTTAGGCAAAAATCTTCGACGAGTTCGTTAATGAGCCAAATCGGCCCAGTAAAAACAAAATGGCGGCCTGTCAAATTTGAAAAAAAATCGTATTTCCTTTGTTTTTCATTCGACGCAAAAAAGTTACTGAGCTTTTTCATAGACCTTAACACGTTCTACAACTTTTCTATTTAACATTTTTCTCTAAATCGTACATTAAAACATTTATTTAAGAAAATTCACAAATTATAACGGAATTTGTAAGCACGATAGAGGGCGTATTTTTGGACGGATCGAAACCAAACTCGCTACAAAATCGGTTAGGCAAAAATCTTCGACGAGTTCGTTAATGAGCCAAATCGGCACAGAAAAAACAAAATGGCAGCCTGTCAAAGTTGAAAAAAAATCGTATTTCCTTTGTTTTTCATTTTACGCAAAAACGTTGCTGAGCTTTTTTATAGACCTTAACACGTTCTACAACTTTTGTATTTAACATTTTTCTCTAAATCGTACATTAACACATTTATTTGAGAAAATTCAAATTTACCAAAATTGTTTTTTATTTTTTTGTTTTTGATTTGATGCCAGAATGTTACTTTGGTTTTTTGTACATCTCAGAGCATTTTATTACTTTTGTATCTAATTTTTTATTTTCGGTTTTATGCAAACATGTTACTGAAATAAGACTGTCCAATTGGTCCTGTGCCATTGGGATTTTTTATCTCTCTAATAACTTGGTTAAAGGATTTTATAACTTTTTATTTAAATATTCAACTTTTTTCTTAGTAAAATGGAACTTCTTTTTTGCAACTTTTTCCATTGTTTTGTTAAAAGGACATATTAGTTTAAGACATGCCATTCAATTCAATTCAAATCATTCATATTGTAACACGGTAGTGGATTTTTTGAAATGCTTTATCAACAAACAAAGATTACAATTCACAATTCTCCTAATAACGTTTACAATTTCTGGCCATTACCTAGTTACTAAAATTCTTGCGAAAATACAGGCTCTCTCTATTTACAGCACAAAAAGCAGAGATAAACTAAAAAAAATTAGAAACATTCATTTTATCTAATGGCCGTTAGGTGTTGGCTAAATTTATTTTAATATTTCTGCCTCAAAGAAACAAAATAATTCACAAAAAATCAGCACGTTTGCCCTTATCAGTATCGGGTCGGGCGGCATGTTTCATCATTATTATACTTATCTATACTAATTGCGGCCTCCTCATTCCTTAAAAGCAAAAGTCTATATTCCAAATAGCTATAATATCATATCGGCTCAAATCACCAGTTTTCTTCCACCTAATCTTTGTAAATAATGATATTTTATAACGATTTTCGATCGGCGCGGTCTTCCAATGCTAAAGTCTAGAATCGATGATGCCGATATTGCAGTAATTTATCTACTACAAAGGTCTCCAAACTGTTTCATATGTATGTTTTCGCGTGATCTGGGATATTTCGCTTCCGACGTGAATACAGGTTTAATCAAAATTTGTAAAATTCGATTATTTGAACGTTTTTTATAGAAAATGCAGCGATTGATTCCATGTATCGTTTCGGACATATTAATAATAATTGCTAATTGTCACCGAAAACCCTAACGCGCATAAAAACTGTCCTCATAATATAGAAAATGCAGCGATTGATGCATATATCGCTCCGGTAACTTATCTACTAGAAAGGTCCCCAAACTGCTTCATATAAGTATATGTATACGCGTGATTTGTGATATTCTGCTATCAACGTAAATACAGGTTTTATCAAAATTTGTAAAAATCGATTATTTCAACGTTTTTTATAAGGGGTCTGTTCCAATCAACACAAAAACCGTACAATTAACCCCCCCCTCCACCCGGAACCCTAAAAGTGATGAAAAATTCTAAAACTTAATCATAGCAAGTATAGTTGAATGAAATGTACTAGAAGTTAGGATCTGTAGGCTACAATTTTCTAAGAAAAACAAAGCTGAAATGCAATTATAGGGGCTTAAAAACTGGAAATTCTTCCAGTACCCAGATCCCCCGGTAGTTCAGCCCCCCACAGCACTTCATTCTAGTTATGTCACTGACGTGAGCTAGAATACATTATATACTCATACCTAAAAAAACATTTGAATTCCTAAAAATCAGCTAATGAATGCTCATATGTAATTTTATTCCCAATAGATTTTATTATAATTAGTATAATATTAAAAATGATATAAATTAGAAACAAAGTAGTAGAATTTATAAAATACAAGTTGACTGTTTTCTTATAAGAGATTTTTATTCAACTAGTACCCATCGACTGATTGACATTAAGAGACAGTGCTTGTTGAAATTTTATCATAAGTAAAAAAAATCAACAATATGGTCAGTTTATTAACTGAAATGAATGATGGTGTTTCTTTCTAAAAAAGGAGTAATATTTTGCTCATCTACTTATCATTAAACTATTTTTTAGTTAATTCGTCAATTTTTGATTAGAATTAATATTTTTATTGATTAATATTAGGTATTATTAGAAATGGCGTTAATAATCTGAAATCGATTTTTAACACTTTCCGTACTGAAAAATGTACAAAATACAAGCAGTCAATTTATACTAAATAAGAAGATTAAAGAAAGAACATATGTAACATATTATTCAAAAACATGATAGTTTGGGGACAGGACTAGTTACGATTTTTTCGTTTTATTTATTACCTGATCGTTGCATGCTACCGATGCCATTAAGGCCTTTTTCGCATTCAATTAACATTTAGGCTTCCTAATTGAATCATAAAAGAATACAAAATCATTTTGTAAATGTCTAGATAAATTTTCGCGAACTATATAATGAACTACTAAAATGTCCTCAATTTCAACATTATATTAATACTTTAACCTTCCGTGTACCTCATATATCTTTTGCATATGACTATTGTCCAAAATGTATACTTAGTATATGTAAACAACCTGTACGTTTTATTGGTCATAACATGGACGTTTCTTCAATAAGGACAATATATCATTAAAATGTCACAAATCTCAGTATCTAATTCAAGATGAAGAAGAGTGTGTACACTTATTATAGAGTTATTAATACTTATTTTGGCTGAAATTGACTGTCTCGACCCTTACTTCGTGGAATATGCTCATATTAGTGTTTTTAAATTTAAAAACACTTATTTCGGCATTAGATCTGATTATTTCCAAGGAAAATGAACGTTTCATATAGATCGAGAGCAAAATGTACAGGTTACATACATTAGTTTTAATTATTAAATGAATGTTAATTGAGAATTTGCTCGAAGTACATTGACATTTTTTTATTCAAAGAAATTTATAAAGGGTGACCACGTCATTCTTTAGAAGGTTAAATTAAATGTACCCGATCTATATAATATAATAATGAAAATAACCTGAAGGTCCTCATTACATCAACGCTTCAACCTTCTCCAAGTATTGCATATGATTATTATGTTCTCAAAGTATACATTTCGTATATAAACATATAAACATCAAATAATTCGAGACATTTGTCGTATACTATCGGAACATTTTCCCAAAATATACATTGAATCGCAGTGTCCTCAGTCTATACGTTAGGTAGAAAATTCCCTTTTTCGTGAAAAGTTTTGTTAGAAAATCATATATATATATATATATATATATATATATAACAAAATATGTTCATCAAGAACTGGGTGTAGCAGTCAACAGTGGGGCTGGTGAGAAATCAAACAATTTTATTATTCATCAAGCTTTCAACCCTTGTTTGGGGTCTTCCTCAGGATGACTACAAATATTATATATTTAAAAACAATACGTTACAAAACATAGTCGTACTTACTAAAATGGATTGTCAGATCGACTATACCATAAAAGTTGGAAACAATAAAAACTCCATAAAGAATATATACATATAAAAAACACTTAAAAATAACATAAAAACCGTTACAAATAATAACATTGTACTGATTTGGAAATTTTTTATCGGATCAACCACACAATGAATATTACATTTTAAGATGTTAGAAATTAAAAGATAAAACTCCAAATGAAAACAAAAGATAACAAATGGTAAAAGTGACAAATAGCATGGAACAACACGGTGAGCACGGAACAACACAAAATGGCCTTTAACTAAAATGCAAACCAGCGAACACTACACGAAGATGTTATGCATTGTTAGTGTGCTGTGTTAAGGGAAATATTTTAGGAATTTTGTTCTTATTATTCTCATACTCCAAAATGTAATTATAGATGAGACTCAGATTTTGAGTATCTGATCTAGTGTTGAGGGGTCTTTCAATTTTATTAATAAACACCATCTCCAAAAAAATCCTTTTATAGTAGTTATCTTCTCCAATTAGAACTTCAACTCCTTCGAAATCCATATCATGTTGTGATTCAATAACATGGGTCGACAGAGCGCAAGACGGCCTTCCCAATCTGCAATTGCTTTTGTGAGATGTTATTCTACCCTGCAAAAGCCTTGAGGTTTGTCCAATGTATGCTTTATGACAATCCTTGCAATTGATCTTATACACAACATTGGAAATTTCTAACGGTTTGACTTTAGTTTTGGTGCGGGTAAACAGGGAACCAGTTCTTGATGAACATATTTTGTTAATATTCATCAGTCAAACGTACCAATACTTTTATATATATATATATATATATATATATATATATATATATATATATATATATATATAGTACAGGGTGTTCATTTCAGGACTTCCCACCCAAATTTTCTCGAAATGTGTGTATTTAAAAAAAAATCCTGGGACATGTCAACAAATATAACGAAGGAGACAACTTTTTATCATAAAGGCAACGTGTCCCCATTCACCCCCTGCCAGGGGGAGTTGCCAACTTCAAAATTTTAAATAGGAAGGGGTATCGAGTTATACCTTATTTTAAAGGTCTTTCTAATCTCTACACGCCAGTCTTTGTTTTTTTAAATTGATCGATTCGTTGTCGAGATATTTAGGAAAATCTATTTGCTGCTTCGTACCATTAAAATAAAAACTGCATCTGTTTATTCTCATTCCTTCTATCAAAACTAAATTACAATATTGTACACAGATTTTCAATTTAATAATTGCTGAAAATGTTGCCCATTGTTGGCCAAACAATGGTATAACCGCTGTTCAAATTCGTGACGCACATTTTCAAACACTTCTGTTCGAATTGCTCGACATTCTGCAGTAATCCTTTGTCGAAGGTCTTCTATATTTTGTGGTGGGGGTGTGTAAACAACTGATTTTAAATGTCTCCATAGAAAAAAATCACATGGTGCTAGATCTGGGGACCTAGCTGGCCACTCTATAGGTCCTCTTCGCCCTATCCATTTACCGGGAAATACATTGTTTCACCATTGACGGACCGGAAGCACATAATGGGTGGGAGCTCCATCTTGCTGAAAATATAACTCATTTTCGTCAAGAAAGTTGTTGCCATCTCTATCCAGTTGATTTTCAATTGCTTCGGTAATTAAAGGATTGATCGTATTTCCTAGCATATTCAAGTACATCTCACCATTTAGATTTCCATTTATAAAAAATGGACCAATTACTTGATTTCCTAGTATACCGGCCCATACGTTAATTTTTTGGGGATGCTGGGTATGCCCTCCCAAATACATGGTCGTTTTCATTGCTCCAGTATCTGCAATTATGTTTGTTGACAAAACCATTTAAATAAAAAGTATAGTCATCAGTGGAGCGGACATTTTTTTAAAAATTCGTTATTTTTATTATTAATTGTGGTCAATTGTTCACTAAACTTAATTCTTCTGTCGATATCCTCTTCACTTAACTCTTGACATACTTTGATTTTATAGGGATGGAATTTATTAATTTTAGTAATTTTGTGGACAGAGCCTAAGGAAATTCCAGTTGCAGCAGAAATATTACATAACGAAGTATTAGGATTCATACCAAAATAACCTATCACTTCAATTTGAATGGCTTCATTCAAAACTCTTGGCTGATAATGTTTTAAATTTGCAACAGATCCAGTTTGAGTAAAATTTGCGATTAGATTTAGGACATACCTATGAAAGGTGTTCTTATCTGGGTGCCTTTCGTTGAATATTGCAGCAAGTCGTCGAGCACATTGGTTTTCGGCGCCGTAAATTAACACTATTTCAACTTTTTCAACTAAAGTGTAAACCATTTTTAATAAATTGCTTTTTCACACACCTGGTAAGTATGGTAAACAATTCAATAGGTATCCTGTCTTTCATTTTGTCTATCAAAAACATTTTTTTGCATTTTTTTATACAAAAAAGTTGAAAGGAATAACAAAACAAACAAGTGCAGTTTTTATTTTAATGGTACGAAGCAGCAAACAAACTTTCCTAAATATTTCGACAACGAATCGATCAATTAAAAAAAAGCCGACGTGTAGAGATTAAAAAGACCTTTAAAATGAGGTATAACTCGATACCCCTTCCCATTTAAGATTTTGAAGTTGGCAACTCCCCCTGGGGGGGGGGGGTTAAAAGGGGGCGCGTTGCCTTTATGATGAAAAGTTGTCCCTTTCGATATATATGTTGGCGTGTCTCATGATTTTTTTTAAATACACACATTTCGAGAAAATTAGGGAAACTTCATAATGTACCTTGTACATGCATTCATGGTAGAGATAACTTAAATTCCAGCTATTAAGAGAAAACCTTTAGAACGTCACCTTATATAAATTGTAAGAATCTATTTTTCAGATATCAATAGTCAAAAGATTATGATTTGTTTCAAAATATCCTATTAGATATCATAAGAAACTCTTTGAAAACACTAGGAAATTCTTTTATAATTTTATGTCAAGGGATAAAACTCAAAATAATAAAAACATTAGGGTTATAATGTCTGAAATTTCTTGAATTATTTGTCATGTTTAATAGATCAAGTGAAAATAAATATAACTGTCAGTTTAAAATATTTTGGGAATTATATGAAAGGAAGTAGATTATGTAATTTGATTATTTAGAAATATAGAACGGAATGTTCTAAAATAGATAAATAAATAATTTGAAACGTGAGATGAGATTTACCAACAAAAATTTTTATAACTTATTTGATTGGTGAATAATATTTGTAATGTTTTATTCAGCGGCAAGCTGATTTGGAAATTAAGAAAAAAAAAGAAGGAGAAGTTTGTTGATACTGGGCACTAATAACTGGGTAGGATTTTTTTTACAATCAATAGAGTTAAAGATTGAATTTGATGGAACAGAAATTGAGTATTAACAAGAAAAAATGTGAATTTGAATGGTAAATATAAAAAAGAAATATATTATTCATTAAATTAATTCAGTAAAATTTGTCAAAGAAGTTATTGGGTGAAAGATAACAAGATAATTATTAATAGAGGATTACTAACCTCGAATATTTATCGGTATAAGTGAAGTAAAGTGTTGTATCGTGGAAATAATATCTACACGATACATCTCAGAAAGAATTGGACTATAAAAACCCATCAAAAATGTATTGATGTGAATAGAATATAATATCATCTTTAGTTTATTCCTAAACAAGAGGAACTGCAGAGTATCCAAGGAAGAAACCTAGGAAAGGAATTAAAACAATATGAATTGGACATAAGTGAAAAGGTATTTAAAACTATTTCGTTTAAAAGTTAAATAAACTCACTCGCATTGTATATATATCGTTAAACTCTGAAATTTCAGAGACTTCAACTATTAACACATCCGCCATTTTGTGTTTTAAAGCTTATTAACATCATATGGTTTATTTTGGTGTATAATATGTTGCATAGTGGTACCTATATTTAATATTAATCCAATGGTGTGAATGTGTATTGAATGAACGATCACTGTAGATAAGCTATTCCTTTTAAAAAAAATTGTATCCGAATAATGTATTTGTTTTTCATGATATCACATTAAACAACGTCTTCTATTTGAACAGATTTAACTGAATTGTTGGTGAATTTAATTTAAAGACTATTATTTAATTTATCAGTTGGCAGCATTGGTGAGGCGTATCGCAACTCGAGGGGATTTCGAAACAGAATGTACAGGACGGTTCTGTAAAAATGTATAGAGAAAGAAAATCAAGAATTTCATTCTTATTTAATTTTTTTTTAGTTGATTACATTAATTTTGGCGCTTATGATATAAATTAGTATAAAATTATTTAATTATATGAACCCAAGATCATGAGATTTTCGAGTTCTCATCTATATAGTTAAAGCTAGGATTTTAAAAGTATGGAAAGGTGAGTGTAATTATTTCTTGAGATCTTTTAAATTATTTTATTTAAATATACCGGGTAAATAATAATACATAATTTATATAAAGTAAAGTATAATAACAGTACCACAGGAGTACTAAACCACAATAAATTGGCGCCCAACGTGGGGCAAATTAAAATTCATTCACATGTTGATAAATATTTATTAAACCATAATAAATTGGCACGACGCACGTGGAAGGCATTTAAGGAATTTGCAAATCATTATAAATAAGATTGAAACAATAATTTTTGACTGTATTAAAAAAATTAATAAATAAGATGGAAAGAAAAATGACATTAAGGGACGGAAAACAAATAGGAGTTGAAAGTGGATCTGATGAAGAGGGGGAAGACAGGAGTCATTGAAGAGGGGATTTTCTGATGCAATACTTGGAGCAGGGAGCACAGAAATCAGAAGAACTTTTGACGGGAGATGAAGCAGAAGAACAGGAGGATAGAAGACAGGAAGAGCAAGGAAGGAAAAGTAGAGATGATGGAAATGATGCAACAATTAGCTGCCAATATGAAAAATATGAGTGGAGATTTAAATCGAAAAATGGATAAACAAAATGGGAATATGAATAGTATGCGGGGAGATATGAACAGAATAGAAGGTAATTTGAATATAAAATTGGACCAATATGAAGAACAATTAATTACAAAATTGGACCAAAATAAGGAAGAAACAACGCAAGAATTTAGAGGAGAGGTAATTGGAAAAATCACGGATATAGACAATTTACAGATTAACAGAATTAACAAAATAGAGGAGAAAGTAAAGGATTTCAAAAGAGAGATTCAAGTGGATGTAAAGAAACAAAATGAGAATATAATTTAAGAAATACAATTTATAAAAATACGAAGACAAATAAGTGAGGAAATGATAGATATTGATTTACAGAATCTAGGAAGTGAAGAAGTTATGATGATATATAAAAAAATATTTATTGGAAAATAAAAGACTTAGATGAGAATATAGTAAAACGAATAGTGACATATGATAAAAGAAATAATAATAATAATAATAGGAGGGAACAATTTCTAAATGAGAGTGAAACTTGGCAGAAATAAGAAGAAAATTGATCCAAAAATGTTTAATAGGACAATTAAAAATAAAATGATGGGAAGTGAGAGTATTATGGAAAAGAAAATAATAGAAAGTAGAACAAAAGATATGGCAGAAATTGTAATGCAAAGTGTAATACATTTCTGGAAAGAAAAAACAAAAACAAGAAGATATGATGAGGATATTGAGATATGGGACAACAAAATTCAAAAGGACATAGTGGAAAATTTAAAGAAATTTAGGAAACGAAAAGAGAATCAAACAATAAGAGAAGACAATAAGACGAAATTTAGAAAAAGGAAATAAAATTGAATAATAAGGCTGGATTATAGGAACGGAATCTAGAAAACGAATAAGGAATTGTAAAAGTTCAGGAAGGGTTATAAAAACAACATCTAAATAAAAAGTTTATGATTAACAAATAATATTTAAACATATATATGTAAATATGGGGTAAGATAGATACAAATTAGGTTATTTAAATATATAATTATGAAATACAGAAACAACTACAATAACAGAGATAATCACAATGGATATTCTAATAGAAACAATAATTATAAGAAATAATTCAGAAAATAACGATAACTATAATGAACTATAGCAATCAAAACAACTATAACAAAAACTTTGAATATAACAACAACAACAATAACAATTACAGAGAACAAAATGATAGAAATGGACATTATGAAAACCGACATACAGATGAAAACAGAGAACAAAGAAAAGACTATAGTGAGGAAGAAAGAGGAAACGGAAATGTAGGACAAAAAAGAGTAAACAATATCCAAAGGAGAGAAGAGAGAGTGATATCGATAGAACCGGAGATAATCCCTGAGCAAGAGCCCGATCAAAATTTTGGATCGAGCACATACCAAATGTGAGAAATATCATCTGTACATATGAACATCCAAGGGAATATATTAAATTTGGGGAAGAATTGGAATTGGAAGAAATAATGGTATTGATAAAAATCGAAGAAAAATTGAATGGGAAACAAGTCAAAATATTAATTGATACAGGTTCGGAAGCGTCCATAATTAAAACAAAACTGATAGAAGAGAATGTTGAAAATTATGAAAATAAGCTAATCAACATACCGAAAACTACATTAATAGGAGCAAATGAGAAGAAATTGTGTGAAGTTAGCAGATCTATAAAACAAAGTTTTAAATTAAAGGATGGGAACGAAATTGAGATACAAATATTGTTAGAAGATAATTTAGAAACAGACATAGTTATAGGAATAGATGAATTAACGAAACATAAGGCAAGAGTTGATTTTGAAAAGATGGAGATAGAATTAAATGGTTATAGAATTGAATTTGACGAAGAGAATATGGAAGTATTGGCAATTGAAGAGGATAATAAGAAGTTATGGAATATAGAAAGGAGTGGAATTATGGAAGAATTGGAATTAGTGTGTGAAATTAAGAAATATGAAGAGAAAGTGAAGACTTTGATAATGAAGTATGAAGGATTGATTAAAAAAGAAATGAGAATGGCAAATAATTATGTACCCAAAACAGAAGTTAAGGGAATAGAGAATTTTAGAATAAGAACATATCCCATACCTTAAAAATATAGGAAAGAAGTTGATTCAGGAATACAAAATATGTTAAAAGACGGTATTATAGAGAGATGTAACACAAGATATGTAAATCCTATTGTGGTGGTAAAAAAGGCAAATGGTGAATTGAGATTACGCCTAGATGCAAGAAACATCAATCAATACACTGTACCACAATACGAAGCTCCGATAAATGTTCAAGCTATATTTCGACGCATAACGAACACTGAAGAATTTAAGAAAAAAATGACTCAAAACACAGCTTTTGGCTAAATGCTTTGGATGAAAATTATAAATAAATTAATAACTCAAGATGAACTAAAACTTTGTATATTTAATTATAGTATTATAAATAGGTTAAAATTAATTTAAGAGGATACTGCAACACAAGATTCCAGATTAAAGATGAAGGTTCATTCTTATAACAGCGATCTAAAAAAAAAAGAAATTTATTATGAGTCAACTTGAAAGACAATATTGGAATATAATATTTGAAGTAAAATTTGCGTTCATAAATGTTTTCTTACATAAAAAATTAGATGAACGCAAAATTTAGGGGATGTTAATATGGAAAAGAACTTGCAACACTTTGTATATATTAATATGGAAAAGAACATGCTACACACTGTATATAAATATTCAATCTAAATTTTGGTTGCCACTTAAATCATAAGAAATAGCTGATTTATGAAAGAAAAACCATTCAAGAAATGAAACAAATAGTAAATCAAACCAAAGAAACATGAAGAAACTTTATAATGTATCTTGTACATGCACTCATAGTTATGGAATGTAAATTTACCTGTATAAGCAAAATTGTTATGTTTTATTGTTTTATTTCAGCGAGGTCGTTATGCTGCTGTTTCAGCAATACAAAATTTCGTTATTGTAAATCACAATCAAATCAGAGACTTTATATTTCATAGTGAAAACATCTAAATATTGTAAATTAATTTGAAATAAAAGTTTTTAAAAATATTAATTGTGATTTCAAACTTATAAAGTGGCGCAGTCAGTAGGATACTGAAAGGGATTTTATAGTAAATAACCCTTTGGTATCAACCATTAGTTCAGTGAATCTACGCAGTAAGAAGAAAGAAAAACGGAAATTTATAGAAGGAATGAGGTTAACCATATTACTGTAAGTTGCTCATTCCTTTAATTTTATGTCATTCTCCTCACCTATTGCATTATCTATCGACGAAAATTGCCTTAGTGTGAATAGTTTCGATATTAGTGATTTCGAAGACGATATATCTCTTGATTTAATAGAAGAATTTAGTAATTTACCTATTGAAGATTCAATTAATAAATCTTTTAATTCAAATAGTAATATAAATAATTTAATAATATCAATCCCAAAATTTGATACTAAACTTTTAGATATTGTCCCGAGATTTAACGGAAATCATTTGGAACTATCTTCTTTTATTGATATTAGTAATACATTAATAAATAAACGGCTTTAAGGATTAAAACTAACTTTTCCGCATCTGTGGCCCTGAACAATATTCTATCATTAAATTGTTACTTGTATACACTTCGGGGGATGTATCGTGCTAACAAACCGAAATTTCTCCAAAAATAACCAAAAATTCAGTATATCTGGATTTATAGGACCCGCTATACTCGCTCTAGTCAACTGAAAATCAATAAGGTACATCTGTGAGACACCTTGAACAATATTCCATCATAAAATTGATCAATCGTATACTCTCTGGAGGCTGTATCGTGGTAACAAACTGAGAATTCTCCAAAAATGACGAACATTTGGTACTTCGAGTACCATAGCACCCGTTGTACTGGCTTTACTGAGTTGAATATCAATAGGGTTCATCTTTGAGACGCTCTTATCAATATCCAATCATAAAATTGGTCACTTGTATGTACTCCGGAGGCTTTATCGTGCTAACAAACTGAAACTTCTCCAAAAATGACAAAAATATCGTACTTAAAGTACTGTAGCACCTGTTGTATTGGCTCCGGTGAGATGAAAATCAATAGGGTTCATCAATGAGATGCCCTGAATAATATTCAATCATAAAATTGGTGACTTGTTGAACTCCGGAGGCTGTATCGTGCTAACAAACTGAAATTTCTCAAAAAAATTCAAAATGTCGTACTTCAAGTACCATAGCACTCGTGGTACTGGCTCTAGTGAACTGAAAATCAATAGGGATCATCTGTTACATGTCCTTAACAATATTCAATCGTAAAATTGCTAACTTATTGCACTCCGGAGGCTGTATCGTGCTAACAAGACATGTACGGAAAAGTGGCCGACGACAACGACGACGACGACGACGACATACACACAGGATTTTTTTTCTAAAAACCGTTTTTTCCTGTTTTTGTAGATGGAAAACGTGAAAATAACTCAAAAAATTTTCTCAAAATTCCAACTTTTTTTAGGGTAAACCAATACTTTTCTCGCATATAGAAAGATTGGGCGGAAAAGTAATACTACTAACACAAATTGCGTTCAAAATATAAGTCTTATATATGGAATTTACTCAAAATTAGTTGGAAATCTGTTAAAGAATCTTCAATTGCACATTTTCGTGATCAACGCGATGAAAATGGTTTACTTTTTGATTTAGACCAGTTAAGACAATGTAACACTGAAAATCCTTCACATTTTTATACTAGAGTTATGTCAAATTTAAGTTCATTACATAATTATGTCGATATTCACGAGACTGGAGACGCCATTAGAATAAAAAAGACTTTCTATAATACTCATGCTCTTAAAATATTTTTGTGCGGTTTAAAAGAACTATTAGGATCAACTATTCGTGGTATGAAACCCAAATCGATAGCAGAAGCTAGACAACAAATAGTTTCAGAAAATAATATAAGATATTTAGAGAGACAAAATTTTGATAATTCTAGAACGAGACCTGTACAAAGACCAAACTCTCAAAATAATTCTCCCAATTTCCAGTTGAACGTACCACAACCTCATTTCCATAATACTTGTCAAAATCCTAACCACTTTCCCCGTGGCCCAATTAATATACAACCACGTCCGCCCCCAAATCAAAAATAGTGAAGTTTTTGGCCCTCAAAAAAATCAAAATGTCTTCAAGCCAAACCCTCAAACTTCACAACAAATACCCACTCCTATGAGCGGAATATCAAACAACACTTTTAGTAAACCATCAAATAACTGTCAGAGACCCATTCCTATGAGCGGAATTTCAAATTAGTCTATAAATAGCTCATCCACATCTGCATATCGACATCCAGCACCACCCCAGCGAAATTTGATATCGGAAGAATAATACAATTTAGATAATTCCCAAAATCCATACGACATGTCCCAAAATCCATACGACATGCCCCAAAATCCATATGACATGCCCCAAAATCATTATGATATTCCCCAAAACTCAGAAGAGAATTATTACGATATCAATTCATTTAATTTACAACAAGAAGATAACCAATATTTCCATTAAAATAACGACAAAACTTTAGATAATACAAATAACGAAACTTGTGACAACCCTCAACAAGAGAATTTTCACGAAACAGCCTCAAATCCAACAACCACATAGAATTACATTCTATCTATGAGAGAACAGATCTTCCTCATATAAAAATTGATAACCCACCTTTGAAACTTCTAATCGACACAGGTGCTACTAGATCATCCATTAATCCTGAAATTGCCAAAAATTATTTTTCCGAATATATCGTGAAAGAGCCTCTCACTATTTACTCTTTATTCCAAATGACGACCAGAGATTATTGTGCTAAAATTCCTGCATTTTCAGAATTCAATACAAATCAAACAATAAATTTTTGTATTTTCAAATTTCATCATTTTTTTCATGGCCTTATCGGCTATTATACACTAAAACATTTAGGTGTGGAAATAGATCTCAAAAATTCACTTCTTAAAACAATTAATGCCCAACTCCCTCTTTCACACTACGAAAGTAAAAGAAAATTATTATTTTTTGCCAGAATCGAACCTAATTCTATCGAATCTGTAAAAATTCCAGTAAATCTTCGTAACGGTATTGTTGGTATACCTCCAACCAAATTATTCAGTTGTTTAATTAGAGATGGAATATCTCAAGCAGAAAATGGTTATGCTCCTGTCGATATTATAAATAATACGGACAGTATTCAAGAAATCTATCTATATGAACTAATGAAAACCTCTCCTATTGAAAATGGATACGAATTTTTTCATGTTTCAGAAACACACTCTCCCGGCAATAATACCAACACAAATGACGTGAAAGAACTAATACGTACTTCCAACTTAAATGAACAAGAAAAATTTCATGATATCAAACTTTGTAGAAAATATTCAGATATATTTTACAGAGAAAACTCTTCTTTAACTCTTACTAATCAAGTCAAGCACCAAATAAAAACAACCGACGAAATTCCCGTCTATACAGAATCCTACAGATACCCTTTCATACATAAACCCGAAGTTGAAAGACAAATAAATGATATGCTTGAAAAAGGAATAATACGACCAAGCGATTCACCCAAGTTTAATCTCTTCGGATAATTTCAGAGAAATCATTAGAGGTTTACATACATTTCACAATTAGGATCAAATATTATTTTCTGCAGACGACTCCATAATTTTTTATAAGGTAGTGAAAACAAAAGTAGCTTATTCACATAATAAGTTAATTTTCTATATAGATTTTTCTCTAGTTCACCCAAACTCTTTTGATCATTATCATCTATATTCCGTTCCAAATATAAACCAAACTATTATTATTCCTCAATTACCTTTCCTTATATTCAGCAACAATTTATACCAATACCAAGAAGAAGAATGTATAAATCTTCAGTCAATATTCCTGTGCGAACAAAATCGAATCCAACCAATAGAAAAGTCAGATTGTGTTACATCTCTGCTATCATTCAGCGACACTCATAATTGCAAACAAGCTCCTGTCCAGACAATGTTCCAAATTGTTGAAGAAATCAGCAACAGCCATTACATCGGTATTTTTCCAGAACCAATGAAAATTCAACTAAATTGCAAAGGAAGTGACATTTCGATTCTACATGGCACTTATCTTTTTATCGTTCCACCCAGCTGTCAAATTAAAACTTCATCTGTATCATACTCCAATGAAAAAAGTACCATTACAGGACACGCTCTGATGCTAGAAGAAATTATTCAAGCCTCTTTTCCAATAATGAACGTACAAAAAATGAAGATAGAAAAAACACATCTAGACAAACTCCATCAAATGGTCCTTCAAGAAAAAGATGAAGTCCCGTTAGAAGAAATTCGACTTCACCAAAACATCTCCAAATATGGACTTAGTAGCATCATGATATTAATATTATTATTTTGCAGTATATACACATTTAAGAAGAGAGATCTCATACTGAATCTTTGCACAAGAAAGAAGACCACCAGGAGTCCTGACATCACTCAAGTAGCTCCACCGCCCTTACGCCCTTGAGTTCCATTTGAGGAGGGAGGAGTTATGGAATGTTAATTTACCTGTATCAACAAAATTGTTATGTTTTATTTCAGCGAGGTCGTTATGCTGCTGTTCCAGCAATAAGAACTTTCGTTATTGTAAATCACAGTCAAATCAGGGAGAATGACTTTATATTTCATAGTGAAAATATCTAAATATTGTAAAGTAATTTAAAATGAAAGTTTTTGAAAATATTAATTGTGATTTCAAGCTTATGAAATCAAGAAAAAAAGGAAGGAGAAGGTTGTTGATAATAACTAATAACTAATAACTAATAACTAATAACTAATAACTAATAACTAATAACTAATAACTAATAACTAATAACTAATAACTAATAACTAATAACTAATAACTAATAACTAATAACTAATAACTAATAACTAATAACTAATAACTAATAACTAATAACTAATAACTAATAACTAATAACTAATAACTAATAACTAATAACTAATAACTAATAACTAATAACTAATAACTAATAACTAATAACTAATAACTAATAACTAATAACTAATAACTAATAACTAATAACTAATAACTAATAACTAATAACTAATAACTAATAACTAATAACTAATAACTAATAACTAATAACTAGGTTGACTTTTTTTAACAATCGATGGGGGTGAAGATTGAATTTGATAGAACTGAAATTGAGCATTAACAAGAAAAACTGTGAATTTGAATGGTAAATATAAAAAAGAAATACAATATTCATTTAATTAATTCAGTAAAATTTGTGAAAGAAATCAATGAGTAAAAGATAGCAAGATAATTATTAATAGAGAATTACTAACCTCGAATATTTATCCGTATAAGTAAAGTAAAGTGTTGTATCGTGGAAATAATATCTCCACGATACATCTCAGAAAGAATTGGAGTATGGAAACCCATCAAAAATGTATTGATGTAAATAGAATATAATATCATCTTTGGTTTATCCCTTAACAAGAGGGACTGCAGAGTATCCAAGGAAGAATCCTAGAAAAGGAATTAAAACAAGGTGAATTGGACATAAGTGAAAAGGTTTTCAGAACTATTTCGTTTAAAAGTTAAATAAACTCACCTGCATTGTATATATATCGTTAAACTCTGAAATTTCACAGACTTCAAGTATTACCACATCGGACATTTTGTGTTTTAAAGCTTATTAACATAATATGGCTTATTTTGGTTTATAATATGTTGTATAGTTGGAACTATAGTTAATATTAGTCCATTTGTGTGAATTTGTATTGAATGAACGATCACTGTAGATAGGTTATTCCTTTTAAAATAATTTGTATTCGAATAATGTATTGGTGTTTCATGATTTCACAATAAACAACGTCTTCTATTTGAAAATATTTAACTGAATTGTTGGTGAATTTCATTTCAAGACTATTATTCAATTTATCAGTTGGCAGCATTGATGAAGCGTATCGCAACTTGAGAGTATTTCGAAACAGAAGGTAAAAAACCGTTCTGTAAAAATTTATAGAGGAAGAATAACAAGAATTTCATTTTTATTTAAAATTTTTTTAGTAGATCACAAAAATTTTCGGCGCTTATAATATTAACTAGAATAAAATTATTTAATTACATGAACCCAAGATCATGAGAGTTCTCATCTATATAGTTAAAGCTAGGATTTTGAAAGTATAAGAAGATGAGTGTAATTACTTCTTGAGATCTTTTAAATTATTTTATTTAAATATACAGGGCAAATAATAATATATATAAAGTGAACTATAATACAAATAATAACAGAACCACAGGAGTACTAAACCACAATAATATATATATATATATATATATATATACATATATACATATATATATATATATATATATATATATATATATATATATATATATATATATATATATATATATATATTATTGTGATAAGAATGGTGGTAGAAATTTTAATGTTTAAATACTATGAATTATTAATTTTAGTTAGCCCGGTATATTATGAAATCTTTAAAATAGTTTGTAAAAAAATTATTCCTTTGCATGAAAGACTCTACAATCTCAAAGTAGGGTTCAAGTATTTAAAAAGAAACAATTTTAATATCAAATATGAGCGCCAAAGTTATATGAAATCCTTACATTTTAATAAAAAAATTTGTTAATCAAAAAATATACTAGCTTTTATTATTTCTAAATAAATTCTAGAGACGGTCCTGTCTGCTTAATTTCGATCCTCTCCAAAGACTCATAGACGTCAGGTTAATACTGCTAACTGTTAAACATAGATGGAGCAATCTCCAAGAAATGAAAGGTCTCAACGATATAATTTCAAAATGTTTTCCAAAGGAAAAACGTTATTTAATGTTGTGAAAACAAATACATCATTCTTTTACAAATAAATTGTGAAAATAAACTATCTAAGATGGTCATTCATTCAAACAAACCATACACTTAGGTGAAATATTACTTCTATGTGCGATTACAAAATAGGCAACATCTTATACAAATTTGCAAACACTAATTCTGTTATACATTGTCTATGCAATAAGATGGCGAAAACTATGGTGATGGAAACTTATGAATTATCAAAGTTCAATGCTTTGCACAAAACCGGTAAGTTTGTTTAACCTTTCTCATATATAAATAAAATAGTTTTAAATACCTGTTCACTGTATCGTTCTAGTACACTTCAATGATTGGTTTTTTTTATTTTGTTTTAGGTTACCTTCTGAAAAACCGAATAATCCGTCTAGCCTGAACAAAAGCTATAATTGATGCCACATTCCATCCATATCAAAACATTCTAGATGAATCCCATAATCCAGTACTTTCTGAAAGGTATTGTGGAGACATTTTCCACAATACAATATTTCACTTGGTTAAATTGATGAATTTTATAGTCAGTACATTTTTATATTTACCAGTTTTCTCGTTAAGTTATGTTTATCTGCTTGATTACTTACATTACTGAGTTGCTTTTAAGGATAATGTATTCATTTCTATAATTACCAATCCAAATTGTTGTTATTCAAAAGTTTTAAATGATCTTTCTCAAAAGTTTTGCTTCTCCAACATTCACCGCTACCGAAAAAAGAGAAACTACCTAGTGAATAGTGTACATTATCAATAAAATTGTTTTATTCAATTTTTCTATTATTAATCTGCTTGTCGCTGATAAAAATATTTCAAGTGTATTCCACCAATCAAAATGGGCTATAAAACTGCTTATTGAAAAGTTTCACCTCAAGTTGTAGATCGTCCATCTATCCTTTTAAAACATTTTGTTTAAGTTTTCAAATGATTGAAACCCATATATTATTCCCTTTAAATTGTATTTCAAAATATTTATAAATGACAGTTCTTAATTTCAATAATATCTATACGGAATGACAATTCATTTCACAAAAGTCATGCTCTATGAAATTAATGCTATTTTTTGACTTCCTACCTTGACATGTATTGAATAATTACATAATCTTATTAGAAAACTTCTTTCAATATCTAATATTCACTTTTTTAAAACAAATCATAGTATTATTTTACTTTTACAATGAGAAAAATGCATTGTTATTATTTATATGGAATAACGTTCAAAAATTCTCTCTCTCAAATATTAAAATCATGTTATTTTATTTCACATATTTATTTATAAAGCGTATTTAAAATTTCCTCCACAATTCTACAGCTTGAATATTGTCTACTATCTCTATTTAAAAGTGAATAGTACAGACTGTCTCCATTTCAAACTATTTTTTAAAAAAAATTCAAATTCTAAAATTTTGTACTTGCTTACAGTGTGTAGTCTTTTATTCCATAATTTAGTATACAGAGTGTTGCAGGTTTCTCTCTATGTTAATATATATATATATATATATATATATATATATATATATATATATATTATAATGGATTGTTATAGTTGTATACTTTGCCGACAATACCACTATAATTGTTATATTATCAATTTAATATATTCAACTCTAGTATAGCTAGCTCAGTAATGAAGTAAAGAAAATTTTTTATGTATTTATATATTTATGTGGAGAGCATGAGAAACTCTTACTACTCTTTGGGATCCGGAAGTGATTTTAACTCTATATCTACAATATTTTACATATATATGAATCACTCAAATAACTGATATTACATTTTTTATATTAATTGGTGCGCCTATGTATAGAAACTTTCAATATAGCAATCGATTTTGTCTCACAATTAAAATAGATGGAAATTATCAGTAGAATAATCGATTCCAACTGTCACTCATATCAGTTGAAGTAATATTTATCTGAACATAAACAATAGTTGCAAGAATACCTTTAATACAACAACTATATTATATTGATCAAGAATTATGTATTATAAATTTAAAGTAAGTGATGAACTATCTTAAATACTAATATAATATTGAAATGTCAAACATTAAAATATTTGTTAAATATAAATGGTAAGTACTCAAGTCAATGTTATTATCTTTCTTTTTTTTTATTATAAATGTACATCTCTAACCCGAATGTTGGTACCAACAAAGATAAAAAGAAACACTAACCTCTCAACCACTAATATTTCTTTCTTGAAATTCTGTCTGTTAAAAAACCATGTCATGCATACATATGTCGTCCAGATGGAGATGTTTTTTTTACTAGATTTCTTGTTACAGGTAACACGTGTTTGTAATTTCTATTATTCTCCAGCTTCGAATTCCCAATCAATGCTTAATATCTTATTCAGGTACTTTACATTACGATTCCGTACCACATCAAATAATTATTCAATTTGAAATGACTCTTTCATTGGTACCATAGCCTCCAATAACATGTATTTTTTTATATATTGTATATATCTTCGTAGAAATTATGATTTTAATATCCTTATACTAGCTATTTCGAATTAATATATGGAATAACTCACTTCTTTGTACAATAACTTATTTCTCTCTTTTTAAATTCTTCAACCATTTAAGTTTTCCAATCTCCGACTTCCATCATTATTCAAAAATCAACAACCAACCCGCCTTTTTTTATTTTTCGTTGCTATCCGAAATCATAAATATCTTGATTTCAGATTAATTCTCTAATTCCTAATATATAATTACAAACCATAAAATTCACATCTTTCTTGACTCAATAAATATATATTTCTATGGTTCTGCTTCTTTTTCAATTTATAACCTTATTCCAGTCAATTGATAAAATGATTTTATGACATTTCTGACATTATTTGATATATATATATATATATATATATATATATATATATATATATATATATATATATATATAACCAAAACTCTCTAAATGTTAAATAATTAAGTTATTACATGTTTATTTATTGTAACTATTATTAATGTTCAATGAATATTTTTAGAATATGGATTACATGTTTCTTTTAATTAAGGAATTTTGATTTATAACTTGTTATTTATTACTTACAATGGATTGTCGATATGCTTCTTAAATGAACTACTGTGTTTAAAGGTAAGTTTTATCCTTTTTATTCAAATTTCTTATTACTATTGCTCATATATTGTATTCCATTATGAATAGATTACTTCATCAATAAATTCTTTTGGTATCATATTAAAGATATCCAATCAAATGTTCCAAACTTCAATATTTTTGTGAAAGTGAGAATTTCAATTATACTTCCATCTAAGTAGTAAAGAACTATCTCTTCTATATATATATATATATATATATATATATATATATATATTACTTTTATAAGGTAATAGATATTATGTATCCTGATCAAAATAGGTGCAAAATGATAAAGAAACAAAGTTAGAACATGGAATTTTGTGTATTGGAAGTTTGAATAAGATGGATGAGTGGGAATATAATATGAAAAATGATATAATTCAAAATAATAATAATGAAAAATATAAATGTAAGAAAGAATATCAAGATGTTATAAAAGAATTATTAAATAAATATAATAGATTAACGATGTATGAATCGAGAGTAGCTAAGAAATATGTAAACAAGATTGAAGTGAATGATGTGGAAAAGTTCAAATCGAAAAGTTATCCTATTCCGTACAAATTCATACGGCAAGTTAGAGAAGAAATGGATAAAATGGAAAATCAAGGAATTATAGAAAGAAGTACCAGTAGTTATATCAATCCTATTGTGGTCGTGCAGAAGGAAAATAATGAGCTTATACTATGTTTAGATGCAAGGGAATTAAATAAAATAACCACTCCGCAATATGAAACTCCTATGAATATTGAGGCAATATTTGGTAGAATAACGAATAAAAAATTTTCTCCAAAATAGACCTAAAACACAGCTTTTGGTTGATACCACTTCATGAGAGTGTAAGAAATTTTACAGGATTTAGTATAGAGGGTGTGATATACAGATTTTGTGTTGTACGATATGGTTAACAATCTGCCTGTCCAGCATTAGAAAGAGCGCTCCACAAAATATTAGACAAATACGAGAATTTTGTATTACACTATGACGATGATATTCTAATTTATTCAGAAAATGAGACGAAACATAAAGAACATATAGAAAAAGTATTAGAATTGTTAGACGAAGCAGGATTAGAAATAAATTTAGATATGTTTGAATTTTTTGAAGAGGAGGTAACTTACTTAGGTTATAGATTAAACAAGGATGGGTTTGAAATGGATCCTGCAAGAATAAAAACCATAGGAGAATATACAAGACCTCATAACTTAAAAACACTTAAATTATTTCAAAAGGTTAATACCTGATTTGAGTAATCAGGAAATATCATTGTTGAGTTTGATGGAAAAGAATGTTGAATGGAAATAGGAAGAGCAACAGGAAAGGGCATTTTTGGAATTAAAAAATATTTTCATAGAGAACCTCAAAATTTATCATCCAAGTTATGAATTGCCATTTATACTCAGAACCGATGCATCCATAGAAAGATATGCGGGAATTTTAGTACAAATACAAGGGGAAATATAAGTACCAATATCATTTATCTCAAGGGTAATGAAAAAACGTGAGAAGAATTATAGTGTCAGTGAGTTGGAGCTGGCAAGTATCATTTTCGGTATAACCAAGTTACGATTTTATTTATTAGGAGCAAAATTTTACATTGAAACTGATCACGAAGCTTTACTATCAATTTTAAACTGTGAATACGCTAGTACTCGAATAAACAGATGGGCTTTATTACTACAAGAGTATAAATTTGAAATAAGATATAAACCAGGATGACAAAACGTAATACCAGATACAATTCCCATAGTGGGGACAAACAATACTGAAAAAATTAAAATAGGACTTAACATTTTTGTAAATAAATCAGGATTATTTTCATTAAAAGCAATTATAGAAGATCAGAAAAGATTGACAGACAAAGAAAAAAGGGGAACAACAGAAAGAAATGGTGTAATAATAAAGACAGTTAATGGAAATGAATTATATATAGTGACACAGCAACTTTCACAAAAATTAATAGGAGGCATTCTTAAAAAATATTTACACACAGGGATAAGAAAAACTTGGAGAATTTTATAAGTTACAGAGATATAGAAATAACAAAAGAATTAATCAATAAATGTAAGTTTTGTCATTTAGGAAAAAGTAAAAACATGATAAACAAGAATGAACCAAAAAGTATAATCTCTCATGAACCTTTCAATAGATTTTATAAGTAATTAAATTTTGAGTAACAAGAACAACAAACACATTTTTGTAATAGTGGATCATTTTTCAAAATTCGTTAAATTGTATCCAACTAGAAAAACAAATATAAAAGTAGTCAAAAATTATTTAGAAAAATTTATAGTGGAAATTGGAAAACCGGAGCAGATCATTCTTGGCAATGCAACTTATTTCAATAATGACACAATAAAAAAAATTTGCAAGAATCATTTAATACAGTTAAAGTTCACAAGTATAAGTCATCATTCATCAAATCCCACTGAGAGGTACATAAGAGAAGTAATGAAATATTTAAGATTAATAACATATGAAAATCATAGACAATGGGATGACAAACTAGAAGTGGTAGAAAAATATTTAAATGAGGTCCCAAGTACGATAACAGAAGGAAGTCCTAAATATGTAATGACAGGGTTTATGCCAGAGAGAGAATGGGTGAATGATAATAAAGTATTACAAGAGATACTGGAACGAGTAAATGTTAGAATAGAACGTAATGCTAGAAAATATTTGAAAAGAGAAAATGAACGAAGACAAAAAAGAACAAAATTCAAAAAAGGAGAGCTTGTCATAATACGAAATTTAAAGGTACCCAATATCAGACAAGGTTTATGTAGTAAATTAGAACTACCTTCTGAGGGACCATACGAGATAATAAATCAGGAACCTGTAAATAGTCACAAATTAATAAATCCACTTAATGGAAAGGAAAAGGAAATATTCAACATTGAGGGTTTATATAGGTTTAGAATTTAAAACAGATTCCAGATAAGAAAATAATTCAAATTACAAAGCAGAACAACTAACTACAAAAACTATCCAGTAACTATTATAATTGTGGCATTTTTGAAAACATAATCTTCATATTAGCTACAAAAATGAAATTAAAATTGATATTCCAATTTTTCTATAAGATATAAAAATGTAGAATGTAAATTTTGGAAAAATTATCATATTTTTATGTATCTTTATCCATTTCATAGCAATCAAATCAACTATTTTAAAAAAATAAATCAACTGTAAGAAAAGATGAGTTATTCGTCAAATAAACAAGTCAGAATTTATCATTTCTGTCAACAAAATTTAGCATCCTGTTAAAAAGAAATATAAACGTCAAAATAGGACTTGACAGATAAAAGAAATTTTTGGTATTTAAAATGCAAGTGAAGGGATAAAAGGTATTTATCAGAAATATAGATAAATCTGTTTAGTAATTAGTTAGTAACAATTATATACAATGAGAAAATTAGTGAATAAGAAAAACGTGAAATAAAATTGTGGCTGGTAGCAACTGAAGCATGCAAAATTTGAGAAGAATCCATGGAGACGGATAATTTTTTGACAGTGATTGATAGATTGAAAACGAGACAGTTCCTTTTTGTGAGAAAGATTAGAGAACAGTTAATAATATAAATCGAATTGAACAGGAGAAACCATCAAGCGCAAATTATATTATGAGAAAACCAATCCTGTGAGTAAAATTTGAAGAAAAATATTCATCAAAATATGAATTGAATTCATTTCATGAATTAGCAAAATAGAGTAGACGTCAACGTATATAAGGTAAAGACAATTTATATATAAATCTTATTCCCCCGGGACAAACTATTGACCATACACTTAAGTGCATATTAATAGTGAGTAATTCGAAGACTAACAAAAGCAATACAAGAAAGAAAACTTTAGTTTTCAATAGAGTAAGGTTAGGTTAATGGAGTATAGATATATATGACATTAGAATATAAAGTGTAAATTAAAACATAGTAAATTCAGGATGGGTTTTTAGAGAGATTAGGGTTTATTGAAATTGAAAAGAATTAGATAATAAGAATTTTGCAATTTGCATAATGTATAATATTGAATATTTCTGATAAATACAAGTTATCACGTTTATTTGTACATTTCAAGTTTAGTTGTTCATTTCACTAAATAATTTAGATAGCATATACGTCCAAAGGAACTACCTGGGAGGGAAATATTGTCGTGTTCTGATCCGACTGAGCTGAGAAAAGAAGAATATAGTAGGAGAGAAATACAGGTAACTGATAAAAAATTGGCGCCCGGCACAATTTGACAAATTTCATTCTAAAATATACAGGTTAAAATCAAAACAAAATTACATTATAACAAAAACATTACAATATAAATATATATATATATATATATATATATATATATATTGGACTAAAATAGAATTGCTAGGTTTGAAATGATAAATTCAATGAAAACTGTCCTCAAATGAATAATAAAGGTGGTTGGGGGAATATGAATTTCACTGATATGTAAATGTTAATTTGTAATAAAAATCATTAGATAAGAAAATTTAAAAGTATTCAAGAGTAGTGCGCGAGGTCCTTACTTAATCTCCACATGAAATAAAATATCAATCTAGTAGGAAGAACAAGGCATCGATGGTTGCTAGGAGAAATAAACATTGATGACAGATTGAATTTTTGAAGCAGGGATGTAAAAAAGAATTATCCTAAGAATGAAATCTAGTAAAATAAAATAAAAAGAAGTTAAGTTATATGAAAGAAAAGCTGGAGCTGAGAAAAATAATTTATAATTATTAAACCAGGTAAATTGTTGAAACTTATAATAAGGAGAAACAAAAATTGAATGTTGTATAATAGTGAATGATAATGATAGCAAAATCAAAATTAAGATATTAACGAATAAGATTGTAATAAAAAGAATTGTAAATTGAGAATACCTAAATTATTATACAGGAAGACACATTGATAGTGACATTATAGGAAGAATTATAAATTTGAACTATTTGGACATCCTATTCAAAATTAAAAGAAACAGGAATAAGAATATTTCCTGAAGAACTGAGTTTAAGTGTGACTACGAACTGTGAGGTAAAGTTTTTGTTATATAAACTGTTCTAACAATAGTAATATAACCTAAAAAAGAAACTATTCGTTAGATAAAGTAAAATAATAATTTCTAATTGATCACTGATGGAAAAAAAATAGGTATAAAAGATATTTGAAAGAAAACTCTTATATTAGCCAATTAATATTGAACAATCAGTACTTACCACAATATCAAAACATTTTACCTCTCGAATGTGAAAAGATTTATAGCTTGTGCCATCATTATAATCCTGTCAAATATTTGAATTCCTTTAATAGTTTCAATTGTGTTCAAAAACATAACGTATTGGTCAAGAAATTATTATTTACAATTAAATAATAATACATTTGAAAATAGGTTAATATTTATGACACAAAACCAAATAACTATAGAGGAAGAGATCTTTCTTATCGACATTAGTGGATTTATTTAATGTTGTTCTCTCTATTCCTATAGGATAACCAGAAAATACAGGGTTGTATTAGATAGGTATTTAATTGTTTGTAAAGTTATTGGAACATAATAATCTGAGTGTTTATTATTTTATTTACTAATTATATTACAATTTAAATCATTTCTCGAGTTTGAATTTATAAAGTAAAAAACGTATCCTCAACCACCATAATTCCTTGATTATGGTTAAGAGTTTCATACTTATAGACTGAATATAGCTGGCTCACAATAATAACACAGAAAAATTGATAGACTAATTTCATCTGGCGCTCAACAACTAAAAATTATGAATAATATAAAACTAAATAAAAATAATTATAAATAAATAATTAAATTATCCTATTGGCACCTCCAACGTGTGGCGATCGAAAAACGAGGATACAGAACTATAAAGAAAACGAAAGTAGAGGGAAATAAAATCTAAACATTCAACAAACTTTGTAAATAAATCAGTAGATTGAAATGGAAAATATGAGAGGAAAATTATTAAAGGACTTGGAAATACAAGATATTAGAAGAGAACTGGAGAAAAGAAATATCGATAAGCAAGGAACCAAACAAACAATAATTAACAGATTGAAAGATGTAATGATCGAAGAGGAAAAAAATCCAGAACCCTACATATTTAGAAGATGCCCAAGCAGAAGAATACAGGGAATCCATCATAGTAAAACAAATAGATTATGACAAGGAAAGAAAAGAGGTTGACACAGAACAACAATCTGGAGGAGTACAAACAAGAAGGAAGGAGACAGAGATGATGAATATGTTTGAAACTCTAATGAAGAAATTATTGCAAGAACAAAGTACAGAAATCAGTGCAAATATGAATACATTGGCTAATAGAATTGACCATAAAATCGAGAAACAATACGAACACATTGATAAGCACATAGAGGATATGAAATCGAAATTTGAAACACTTACCAGAGAAATAAATCTACAAGAGGGAAACATCAATACGATAAATGAAAAATTTGAAGACAAAATAAGTAAGTTTAATAGAAAAGTAGACGTAGTGGAAGATAGATGTTCACAATCAATGGATACCAAATGTGAAACACTGGATAGAGAAATAAAGAAAAAGAGAGTGGAAATACAAGAAATATGGAATGACATGAACAAATTAGACAAAAATATGGAAACGAGAATACAAACAAGTTTAAAAATTGCCGAAGAAGGAGATAAGAAAGCAATACGAACAAAGAGACGTAGAGGGAAAAATACAAGGATTAGAAAACAAAATCAAAAACTCAAAACATTGTTACACTATTACCAACTTTTCGAATTGATAACATAATAAAATTTGAAGAAGACATCAGAAAAATACAACCAAAAGTATTTTTAAGGACTTTGAGAAGTAAAACTAAATACACTGAAGATATGAAGGAAATAATAAGGTGTAATCTAGGTGGACAAGCACAATTTTGGTTTAATAGTAAAGAATCAATTATTAATAATAATGTACAATTTGAAGAAGAATTTCTGAAACAATATTGGAGTGAAATAAATCAAGAAATTTTAAGAGAAAAACTTTATTTTGGAAGATACAATTATAAAGGAGAACAAAGTATGAGCTACTAAAAATATTGTAACAGTTAAAAAAATCAACTTGGTGGAAATAAATAGAGAGAAATAAGGAGAAGTCAATAAATCCTTAATTGCAGATATGAAAATTAACAATTGCTTAGTGAATACACAACTATTAGAGGTAAAGGATATGGAATTTGATATTTTGTTAGGGAACGACGAGTTAGATAGACACAAAATAATTATTGATTATAATATGAAGTCGATAATGATGAATAATGTAAAAATTGGGTTCGAAGAAGAATCTAATAAAGAAGAAAAATATTTAAATAAAATACAAGAAGGTTATTCGAATGATATGTTTGAAAGACGTGGAGAGTGTGGAGAAATGGATTTAAATAGAGTGGAAAATAATTGTGAGAAGGAAACAAATGATTATTTATATGAATATTATGGAAAGAGAGATATAAATGAAGAAAATTATTTAAAAAGAGTAATAATAAATTGTGGAAAAGAGATGAAAAATGAAGTTGATTGTAAAATATCGAGGATTAATTAATGAAGAACCCAGAGTTGCTACTAATTATGTAAACAAAATCAAAATCAATGACATACAAAATTTCAAATCAAAAACCTATCCTATCCCTTATAAATATGAAGATGACACAAGGAGAGCAATTGATAAACTACTTAGGGATAATATTATAGAGTATAGCACAACTTCTTTTATAAACCCTATCGTTATAGTTCGTAAGAAATCAACAACAGAAGAACTACCAGATATTCGAATATGTCTTGATGCCAGAAATTTGAATAAACACTGTATTCCAGAATACGAATCACCGTTATCCGTAGAAGCAACTTCAGGAAGAATTACTAATACAAGTTATTTTACTAAATTAGATTTAAAACACAGCTTTTGATTGATACCACTCCATGAAGAAAGTAGAGACTACACAGGTTTCATAGTAGATGGAGTAGTGTATCGTTTTTGTGTCACACCTTTTGGAATACAATCTGCAACAAGTGCACTACTAAAGGCTCTCCATAAAATCCTAAACAAACATGAAGATTTTACCCTACATTATGTAGACGACATTTTAATTTTCTATAAAACAAAACCAGAACATCATAAGCATATAGAAATAATTTTAAAGGAGTTAGATGAGGCTGGTTTAAAATTAAACGTTGAGAAATGCCAATTTTATAAAGAAGAAATTGAATATTCAGGTTTTAAAATTGATAGACAAGGTATTGAAATGTCTCCTGAAAGATGTAAATTAATTCAGGAATATCCAAGACCATCAAATTTAAGAACTCCTAGAGGATTTTTAGGTACATTGAACTATTTCAAACGACTAGTACCAGATTTATCTGAAATGGAGTTACAACTTTTGGAATTGCTTCATAAAAATGTAAAATGGCAATGGAACCATGAAAGAGAAGTAGCTGTTAACAAAATAGAGGAAGAATTCTTAAAATATACCATCTTAATTATAACGAAAAATTCATCCTGAAGACGGATGCTTCCATAAACCGTTTTGCAGGAGTATTGAGTCAAAATTTATATGATAAAGAAATTCCCATATCTTTTGTAAGTAGACTAACAAAAAAATCAAGAAAAAATGATAGTGTGGGCGAATTATAATTAGCTAGCATCATAATCTGTATTCAAAAGCTAAGATTCTATTCACTTGGAAATAAATTTGACATTTTGACAGACAATCAAGCACTTACAACTATTTTAAAAAATAAATATGGGAACGCTAGAATTCATAGATGGTCTTTACTGATACAAGAATATGATTTCGAGATCATATATGTACCAGGCTGTGAAAATATTGTACCTGACAATATCAGCAGAATGGACAGTAATTTACAAAACAATAGCGTGAATGAAAGGAAAATAGGACTAAATATGTTTAAGAAAAATCAAGGAATATTCTCATTAGAAACAATAAAGGCAGATCAATTGAATTTAAAACAAGACGAACAAATAAATCTGAATTTGAAGAAGGGATATTCTAAAAATAATTATACGGTAACGAAGTTTATGTAATCACAGAAGATTTGGCAAGAAGAATTATGAAATAATTATACATAGAATCCAATCATATTGGTACAAGAAAATTATTTCTGATATTCAGAGAAAATTATATTTCTAGGAAGGACATCAATCTAATAAAAAACCTTGTTAAAACATATGTAATATGCCAATTTGTCAAGGAAAAGAATTTCCATAATGAAAAGAATGCACAAAAATACATTAAGAGAAGAAAGAGCAAAATAAAGAAACCAGTTACCTTTCAATTCGGTGGACATGTTATTCTAAAAGCTCTGCGTGTTCCAAATCATAGAAATCACAAGTGTGCTAAACTACAATTATTGTATGAAGGCCCTCATCTGATTAATACTCAACATGGAGTAAATTCGTACCAACTAATACATCCTACAACCAAGAAAATTCGGGGAATTTTTCATGTATCTCAGTTATACGAATTCTTCAGTTCTTAATCCTAAAACAAATTGAAATAAATGATTAGTTTATAGTTTAATATTCATTAGTAATAGTATGTACTTTTACAAGTTATTAGTTTGTCCAGAATTATCCTAAGAAAGAAATCTAGTGAAATAGAATAAAAAGAAGTTAAGTTATATGAAAGACAAGCTGGAGCTGAGAAAAATACTTTATAACTACGAACTGTGAGGTAAAGTTTTTCTTATATAAACTGTTCTAACAATAGTAATATAACCTGAAAAGGAAACTATTCCGTTAGATTAAGTAAAATAATAATTTCTTATTGATCACTGATGGAAAGGATATTTGAAAAAAAAACTCTTATATTAGCAAATTAATATTGAACAATCAGTACTTACCACAATATCAAAACATTTTGCCTCTCGAATGTGAAAAGATTTATAACTTGTGCCATCATTATAATCCTGTAAAATATTTGAATTTCTTTAATAGTTTCAATTGTGTTTAAAAACATAACGTATTGGTCAATTAAGAAATTATTATTTACAAATAAATAATAATACATTTGAAAATAGGTTGATATTTATGACACAAAACCAAATAACTATAGAGAAAGAGATCTTTCTTATCGACATTAGTGGATTTATTCAGTGTTGCTCTCTCTATTCCTATAAGATAACCAGAAAATACAGGGTTGTATTAGATAGGTATTTATTTGTTTGTAAAGTTATTGGAACATAATAATCTGAGTGTTTATTATTTTATTCACTAATTATATTACAATTTAAATCATTTCTCGAGTTTGACTTTATAAAGTAAAAGACGTATCCTCAACCACCATAATTCCTTGTTTATGGTTATGAGTTCCATCCTTATGGAATGAGTATAGCTGGCTCCCAATAATAACACACAAAAATTTATAGACTAATTTCATCTGGCGCTCAACATTTAAAAATTATAGAAAAATATAAACCTAAATAAAAATAGTTATAAATAAATAAATAAATTATCCCAATATATATATATATATATATATATATATATATATATATTAAGCCAGTCCTCTAGTATAGATAAATATTCATATATTAGATTGAATTAAAAAGGAATTTTTTTTGTATATACGTATGGTGTATCATTAGACACTACCTAATTAAGAACAAAGTTGAACATAAAACGAATGAATGACTTAAGCAAATGTATTATAAAATACTGAGTACATCAATTTAAGAAATGGATTAAGGATAAGGAATAGAATGGTAATGATAATATAGAAATTAATTCTTAAGAAAATGTTACCTTCACAAATAAATCCTAAGGTCAAGTCAATGTCAACAATTTTCATTAAAATCAATCTGAACGCTGCTATGTCCACACTTGAATCAGGAAAAGGATGTTAATTTGTTCAAAACCTAAAATAATAAGAATTAATAATCAAATCACTAATTTATTAACGATATGCAAATACAATAAAAAGTTGCAATTTGAAAAAAGTAATTTATAAAAATAAAACTGTATGAAATATGACATTCGGAATAAGAGACATATTGTATGTCATAGAAATCTAGTTATCAAATCAAAATCAATGAAGGAAGTGATTGAATCTAGTTATAATATTGCCAACCTAAATTCAAGGAGTTGGAAGTTAATATAAAACAGAGAATGTAAATTTGAAATTAAGTTATCGTTTATATAAAGCGAAATTAGTGCTAATTAAAGAATTAAAAAATAAACAGTTCCATATATATAAATCATAAATTTAGATTGTAGAAATTGTATATTAATTGTAAACAAATTTACTAAAAAAAAGGAATTACAAGGATTGAAACCATTGTAAGACATGTGAAAGACTATTAATATATTCTATAAGATATTGTTAAACCATTTATACAAGTGATTTCACTCTCTAAGACTATTTTAATTGAAGAATTCAGTATTTCTATAAAAAAACATTATCATTGACAATTGTTGAATAAAATAACAGATTAGGAGGCTGTGTTTTAGAGATTGTAAAAATGTTGTTGATTTTAAAAAAAAAAGAGAGTTGAGAGTTAGTTGGGGAATGAGGAACTGGGATGTAATTCTCTGAGAAGGTTTTTGTAAAAACTTTAAAGTAAAAGTTATAATTTTAAATCTAAATCAATTAAAAATTCATGATATTAATGTCGATTAACCCCTGTGAAAAAGTGAAACGTGCCGAACGAGTATTTCTTGGGTAAGGAATACCTAAGAAAAGAGACGAGATGTTGCAGGTCCACCACGCCGAGAATGGAATATAAGGTCTGTGTTATTTGAGTTTTTAATTTGGAATTCCAAACAAACAAAGAAAAAGTGAACTTTTGAAATTAATTTGAACATTTAAATTTGAATAATCTAAAATTGGCCAAAGAAACTCTAAAATAATCAATACCAAATTTTATCCATGGATAATTAAAGAACTCTAATTTTCTGCAACAATAATTTTAGATATTAAATATGTACTTACTTGTAAAAAGTTTTTCGTTTGTAAAATAATCAAAGTTCACACTACTCATAAATGCTTTTCCAATCTTAATTTCCGCTTTGCATGCTAACCTATTCTTATAACTATCAAACACACACTTAATTCACAACTTGAATTATATATGTAACTGTTTAATATAAGTTTTCAACCATATGATTCTAAATGCACTAAATTGATGCACATTGAACTGTGAAACGTTTGAATCCTCCATGTTAATTGCATACTATAATTTTGTGACGACGAGAAACGTTGTACCGGAAGAGTTGCTCCGTTGCGCCGAAGCAGCTACTATAAGCGTTCAGTGCGCATGACGATCAAAGAATACAGAGGAGGTTCAGGAATATTTGTGTGTGTAAAATTTTGAAGATTTCATCAACAATTTATTAAAATATTTTTATTGAAGTGTTGGTATTTTTTTTTATTCCAGTCAATGTCCATAACACTTTTCACGAACATGGTTTAAATCATTCATTCGATTATCCTATCACAAAATCATAATAAGTAAATGTTCATATATGTAAAAATTTTTTCTAATAGGTGTCCAGGACTCAAAGAGAGAAGTCTCATGCTTCCGACTACAGTATAAAATTTAAACAAGTAAAAATTTTCATATAATTATATAGGGCTAGCCGAAGGTAAAAATGGGTAAATAAAGTTAAATCATATAAGTATAAATATTAAAATATAAAACATATCCACTATAATATATATATATATATATATATATATATATATATATATATATATATATATATTATAACCTTTGTAACGGAGGGTGATTTTGGTATCTAGGAACACCAAAACGAAAAACTACATTGAAATTTTTACGAAGTCGCGTCATGCTACTGTCTACAATAGCCCTATTTCATTCTGACATAAGCCTAATAGCTGAAAATGCCGGCACGCAACTGGTTTTGTTCCCCTTATCGTTAGTGAGTGATTAGGTATTTCTGCATCCCTTGTAGCTGGTTCTCTAGTTTTCCTATTATCATATATAAAGTAGTAGTGGTAAATAAAATAAAGTACAATAAATAAAATAAAAACAATTATTACCTATAAAAATATTGTCCATGTCCATGTTATTGAAGTGTACTGAATTTTGAAAGGGTTCACTTTGAATATCTAAGAGTCTTCTAAATTATTAAGTCTACCCCAATTAACATTTTCTAATTCAATGGAGTCAAATATCACTGGTTTTTATTCATAACACTTTTAATTGTAAGTTTTTGAAGTTCAATTAATTTTAATTAAATTACATTCAGTGTATTGCTACGGAGAACTACGTTTTCTCTCTTAACTATACAGTTTAACCAAAAGTGAACATTATAAGTCCGTTACTTCCGAAGTTGATGGCTGCGAAGAATCTGCAACGAAATTTTTTCTTAATTCTTTTATATGCATTATTTCTTACTTATTATTTCTAGTATTGATTATCTCTATTCCTATGTAATAAACTGATTATCTTGCATGGACCTAAACATGTATTTGATCAACTTGAAATTGTTCATTTTTGTTTCCGTTAACGTCATGCTTTGAAATTACTTGTGCTTTTTTGATTCAAGTGCTTCTTTAACTTTATCATATACATGCTTTAACGTTATGTTTCGCGATTCTAATTGCTTGTGCAACCTTATGTAACGAAGTGTCTCAGTTATTATGAGACAAATCTTCATGAATATAACACCTTAGAGCTGTAACAATTGTCTTATTTGATCATTCTGTGTGATTTGCTTGAGGATGATAACGACGGTATAGAACATTTTTTGCACTTTGCAACATGAAATTCAATTCATGAAAAGAGAAAAAGTGAAAACAGCACCATTGTCAACAGAAACAATTTGTGGAATACCAAGAAGATGAAAAATTTGATTTTCTATAAATTTCACAATGCACAATTTGGATGCTGAGTGGAACGATAAAAATTTAAATTCCATGTAGAAAGGAACGTTTATAAATAATAATTTTATATAAAAACTTACCAATATAAGTAGAGCCACTTCTTACAAATTCAAACCAGAATCTGAATCAGAAGATGAACTGTCGCAACCAATATTTACAATGAGTTGCTCGATCATTTCATCATTATTATAGTCCAACTTCCACATTTTCTCTTCTTCTTTAATCATATGATTTACTGCCTTTTCCCAGTTTTCAGGCTTCATATTATTTACAGCCCCAAAAACAATTGTTCAACATCACTCATTTTAAAAGAATTATTTTTTCTTGAAACTGCTCTCATCATCTGTGCTCATACCAGTTCCATCGGATTTATTTCGCAATTTCATCAATTCTATTTTTTTCTCAAATTCTCTTTATAGAGGGAACACAAAGAATACTTTTATTTTCTCACAGAACCGGATGGAACTCAATATTCTGTGAATTTAGCCAATTCTGTTAATCTTTTCTCATCACTTGGTGGTGGGCAATTTTCCTAAAAGTTTCGAGTGAAAACTTCTACTATCCGTTACTATAATACAGTTCTCTGGAAGGAGATCTATAATTTTTCCGAACCATTCCCTCATTCCCTAAAGACATCAGCATTCATGTTCTCATGGTAGTTACAGGTACGAGTAGTCTTCGACTTGTAACAGTTTCATCTTGCCAAAATTTATTTGGTGTATGTCCCTCTTTGATAGATGTTTCATCTAAATAGAATATATTCCTTTTTTGGTTTCTTTTATAGTCCTCAGATAATTTGTTCTACATACTACAATATCGCTTATTTCTATTAAATTAGAGCTTCTGGAATGCTTTTTACAGTGAAAATTTGTTTCTTAAGAGGGTCCATAGAGTGCTTCGACTCATTTCAGGGTAATCCTCATCATCTCGAACCGTGGCAAGAACTCTGTCTACCGTCGGAAATTCTTTTCTAAAGAAGAACGCAAGCACTTTCCTTCGAAGTATTTCTTTCAAATGATTCTTTATGAATGCTCTTTGAATTTGTTTTACCTGGACCTTTACGTGCTGTTTGAAACTCGTCAAATTTCTGTTCTTTATTAACTCTGTAAATCGTAGAATTCCCAACACCAAGCGTACTACTAACTAATTCCACTGTCTCATCAACTCTTTTACATGAATGTTAGTCTGTGAATGATTCAAAACAATTAAATATTATTGATTCTTCATTAACTGTTAAATGACCGATTCTTCGGCGTTTACGTAGCCCTTACAAATTTTCCAAGAGCACACTAGAATTCACAATACACTGCACACTGCAAATTGCAAGTTTAGTAAACTGTTAAGAGTACACAACTTGAATCTCCTTACTAAATGGAGAAACCTACAATCACATGTTCGGTGAAATTTGTTGGCAAGGTATTTATCTACTTATAATTAGATTACTGTAAGAGATTCTTGGAATTAAAATAAAACAAAATGTCAAACCTTGATTTGCAAATCGGCACTTATTGAAACTATTCCCATGAAACGGCTATATAATATTTGATACACAGGGCTTTTGGCCTGTCCAAACCTTTTTCTATTGTTCTGTACAGCTTGTGGTAATGAAAGACCAATAAACGACCGAAAATTTGTATTAACTCAGGTACATTCACGAAAGTTTTAGGAATTGTTTGGATTATTTTTTAATATTTGAAATGACCATAAGTTAGGCATCAGAAATTAGGTTTTTTTACTCTCTCGTACATGAAATTAGATTATGATTGGAAATAGTTTAACAGTAGAATCCTGACTCCAAATTATGATCTCAAAACACCTAAATAAAATGTAGCTGCGTACTGAGTTTTGTTTAAAATTTTGAAAACTATTTGCGCTCAGTACTTAAACCTATTTTACATATCCATTTCATATTTGGCAGGAAGTGTTGACACTGTACACTCTACTAAATTATGTTAAGCAAACCTTTCTGGCTATTACCAGAGGCGTACGATACAGCCAGGTGACTGTATAATCGTTCCCAAATTCGACATCACTGGCGGAATAGTAATTATTGCAAGAATTTTTTATTTTCGTATACTTTCTACACTAAAAATGTAGTCTTTCCTTATACCGATAAAGTCAATATTTCTCGAGATATTCTAAGTTAGACATGAAGCTGCACAATTTTCTAAATTTCGCTGTATAATAAGTATGTCGATGTTTTGGGCCAGTGGATTACATTCAAAACGCAAATGAAACTTCAATCCGTATTAACAATAAAGATATTTATTGACAAAAGTAAAATAGATCTCCTGTAACATATGTTCTCTCCCGGCTTAAGAGTCTTCCTCAGGTTATGGTATTGGACTCCAGTTAATGTATTTTCATAGCAATCCCTTGGAGGGTGTGAACAATCGATATTAAATTGGATGCCACCAGCTTTTTAAGCGATACTTAAATTAAACAAAAAAACTAAAAAGGTTAAAGCTGGAAAACCTTATATTTACTTTAACTTAACAAAATGAAATACTAAAAATATTTTAACGCGATGATCCAAGTTAATATAAATTGCTGAAAATCAAATATCAAATGTTCAGCAAATTATATTTATTAATAACTCAATAGATAATTCACATTTACTGCATATCCAAAATACAAGACGAATACGAACGTCGTTATACAATAAAAATCTCCAATTCTAAATTTCCATGAATTGAGTATACGACAAAGGATTTATCATGGTGAGGTTCTGGAATTATTCACCTCTCAGCTATTCCTAGTCGATGGAGATGGGGTTCTGAATCCATCCCGGTCGGTTTTGTGTTGTTCTATTGATGTTCTCTATACATAGGGTCTACCCAGGGGCAGAGCAGCAAATATGTGAAACCACAACGATGTAAGGTACTAACTTATAAATTTTACTGATGGGAAGAGACTTTTCCAATGTACGATATCGTTTAAATATACGAAATTTGGAAGAGAAACAAGTTTTTCTAATTTCAAATCATCAGTACGATGAAATTAAAATACTATAGTCCGATAGAAATCGTAACAGGCAATCGGCTTGTTACACTCCTAACTTTAAATTATTATCAGAATGATTTGAAAAAATTTTAAAACTAATCTCTATTTTCAATTACAGTCGGCAATTGCAGAATAATTTTTCAATATCATTTGTGTTGTTTAGTTGGCTCTGGTCTAAATTAATTGTTTCGATCTAGGGGGTGCTGTCATTGCTGTGATAGCTGTTCTCAACTAGCATTTATGGCCTCGATTACACATTTTTGGTACATAGTTATTACGAATTGGTAACGAGAACGAAATAACAACCAATAAACCAACGTCGGAGTCAAGATTAGAGAAACGTTTCAAGAAAAACAAATGCGTACTTTTTACATATCATTTAGAATTTAAAGTAAAGTAAACGGATAGGCTCAAATTTTTGTCTTGCATATGTTCTTGCTACTTGGATAATGACTTTGAAGTAAATACAACTTCTGAGTGAATTTATAAAGTAAGTTAAACTACTCTGTTAAATCACACTATACCGTCATAATCATTGAAAAAGGTATTGAGGTAAATAGTACGTGTTTCTTACTAGTAGTTATGAGTTTACATATTTTCAGTTAAATTGTAGATAACTAGTAGATTCTAAGTCTTTTTAATTTACTTTGCATTCGAGTATTACACGACGTGATGGCGTCGTGTAGTACTTAATGCCAACAAATTACATTTTCCAACTTTTTATAGAAAACTTGAATAAAACGGCTGTGTAAACAGTGGAGGGAAGAATGCTGAATTTGATAAAGTTATAGTGGTTACTATACTCTTCTGCTCCAGTATCGAACCTTTTTTTAATTGTTTGTCGAAAATGGTTGCTGCATCGAAGGTTGCAATGTTATTAATTTTTTCACAACACTTAAACTCACTCCAAACGGTATATTCGGAGACTGAATCACTATTGCTCCCCAATTCTTCTCTCACGCTAAAGGGCATATTTGCCGGCCAACACATAAAATTGTTTTTTAATGCTTTGGTGGGGTATTATTGTAAAATATACCCCTTTTCTCTCTCTGGTAGATACACCTTGAAAACGTTGCATTTTTCAAGTTTTCTACACTTTTTAATTATAAGTCGATAACGACAAACGAAACGTATTCTTCACGTATTAAAATTATAGGTTATGTAAGGGCTTTTCGCATGGAGCTACTTGATGCTAGCTTCATGGCTTTTTGTAAACGGTATTCCTGGATTTTTTAAATACTGTTTACCCATAAATTGGCGTCAATATTGGGTTTGAGGTTGATAATTGCTTGCCTTTCTTGGATTTATGCATCACGCATAACATTCATACCTCTAGTTTTGAATTTGATATATACCTACCATAACTGATTACATTATTGATTATCATTCAAACCATCCCTGTTCCCATAAATATTCAGCTTCATATTCCTTTCTAACCAGATCCTTCCAAATACCTCATCCAGATTCTTCCTTCAATAAGGAGATAAGTATTATCACACAAATAGCCTTGAACAACAAGTTTCCCTAACACATTTTTAATAAGATTATTAACAAACTTTACTGAGTTTTAACACTACAATGTCACCATCTCAGGACCATTCATTTTCGAGTGCCTTACATTTAAAATGTTTATTTTATGTAATTCCACATAATTGTGGACATTAAGGATTTTTATTTATGATGTATCTTTTTTCACAATCATTCAAAATATAATTAGAATTATTAAAAATTTCTCTCACATCATTGGAAAACTTTTTTGTTGGGTCTACTGCACGAATTTATGCTTTACTAAATGCTATAAAGTTATATATTTTTGAATTATAATCTTCCGTTTTCAATATGACAGTGGCGTTTCCCTTGTCAGATTTTGTCAGTGTCAGGTAATTATTTGAAACTGTATTGTAATTTTTTGTTTGACGTTCAACATTTGACAGTTCAATATTTTTGATTAAATTGGCAATTTTTAGTTTCTCATGAAAAAAATTATTTGAATTATATTTCAAAGCTATTTCTGACTCGGTAACTAATATTTGTTTATTATTATTCGTAAATTTTGGTAGTAAGCTGTACTTTAAACCTTCATTTAAAAACTCCATTTCACTATTTGTAAAATCAGTGTCTGAAACGTTTTCAAATCGTGGTGCAAAGTGTGTTGGTATGTAAGTACTTACAGTTCCATAATGTTCGAGTATTGAATTCAATGTTGTGCTCGTTCTTGTTTATTACATTTTTTGTGCTTCATCGTGCTGACACTTTCTCTGATTTTGTCATGTAAACAGAAAAATTCTACTGGATGTAACTGGAACATGAGTACAGAATGTACCACTTCTATGTTGTTGTATAAGGAAACCCTTATTTTAAACCATTGTTCATATTCCTCTTTAAGCCATACTTGGTGAGCACATTTTATAGCTTTTTGTGCTCAAAATCTGATACAGTGAACACACGAGCATAAATATTAAAACAACCAGATAAATCCCACTACGCAAAACATCTTCTTTACACCAAACATATATTAACACCTAACACAGAATTAGAAGTACTACAGATTTGTGATAAGAAACAAGAACTGGATTTCCTTGAAGAATTGTAAATGAATAAATGAACACATATATCTAGGGAGTTCTCCTCTTTTAAACTGTCGTGTTATGTGATAATTATGAAGATCTGCAGATATGGTTTTCCTGATTTTTTATACCATTTATACTGATCTTAAGGAAGGGAAAAAAAGAAGAAAAAAACGATATCCACGATATCCCCATAGGGCTAATAATATTTGATATTTGTAATATCATATCTTCCTCTTTTTTTATTAATATATGTATATATATTATATATTAATACAGATCCTCTATTTGAAATTTAAAAGAAAAGTAGAACATAAGGAAATTCATTTATATTTGGCAGCCATACTTTTGATACACACTGTGTTATATGTAAATTCACTAATTTTGAAAGATTCAGTAGAAATATCAAGTTTGATATTTCAAATGTTGATGACATTTATGTAGAATATATCTAATGATAGATAGAACATATTATGATTTGGAGAAAATATTTGAAATTTCAAAATATAGAGGTCTCTGCTAGCAACATTACAAATTTAATAAAATAATTCAAATCTCACTTGGTTATTGAAAATCATAGATTAGTAATTTTTTAAAAACAAGAAAATTCAGTAACCAACGGAAAGGAGATTTATTTATTTTGTAAAAGTAGAGTCAAATGTGTTTGAAACCCCGAAGAGGCAACATCATAATTAGAGTTGTCTCAAATTTGTGGAAGATATTAGAAGTTGTATATCTATACAACCAGATTCAAAAGCCATTTCATTATAAAGCTAGTGAGTGCATAATTCGAATAAAAATAGCATCGTGTAAAGTGAATGTGCTTCGAGATTTCTAAAAAAAAATTAGAAGGTATCCTGAATCCTAAGGTCATTTAGAATTGTACGAGTTGTCCAGTCATTAGTTGGTGAGTCCGATTCAATTTTTTTACAATAATTTCTCGAGAAATAATAAGGCCTATTTCAAATAAAATTTGACACAGATGCATATATTAGATTTTTGATTGCAAACAAAATCAATAAGTCATATAAGGAAATTCACATAAGAGAAGAAAAATTTGGAATTAGATAAATTTGAGTGAAGCTTGTTTTTTGACATTTATACACATCAAGATTTAGATCAACAATTGGAACTTTTATTGAAGGTTTTTTATAAGATTAGTCCATAGCATATAGGTTGTAGTAATTTTAAGTTTCGTAGAAATTACGACTGTTGTTTCGTTTGTAATAATTTCGGGGAGTATTAATTTGTTAATTTGTATCTGGTACCATAATATAGAAGTTTGTATTCCTACTCAATATAGTCTTTTTTATACCATAATAACAGAAAATTAAACATTTTTTATAAAATAAAACTGTCTATCAAATCAGTGACAGTTGATGATTTTCAGTGACAGAAATATTGGAAACGTCATCAGATATTTGAAGTGCCTTTTATAATATCAAATATACAGTTACTATAGGTTTTGAACAATAGTGAAACAGATAATTTGGAGATACGTAAAAATTTAAATAAATATCGAATAATTAATTTTTTAACAGATTGATCCCACCCTGAGAGAAGAGTAGTAAGTCGATTATACATATAAATTCCTTTTTAGAAATACTAAATTGATATTTATTAGAGCCGGGCATATTTTTGACAACTACAGTCAAAGTCGAAATTTCTTACATAAATTTTTAAGTTGCATGTACAAGAATTGTCGCTGCGTGAGGTGAATTGAAATTTATCTCTTTACAGGAAGGTTTACATTTAAATTAAACAATTGAAATTCATCACAGAATATTAAATATATTACAATATATATATATATATATATATATATATATATATATATATATATATATATATATATATACATATATATTTATATATATATATATATATATATATATATATATATATATATATATATACATATATATATATATATATATATATATATATATATATATATATATATATATATATATATATATATATATATATATATATATATATATCATCATCATCATCATCATATGCAGCTTATTCAACCATTTTGTTATGGTGTAGCCTCCCATTACATATTTATATATTCCATTTCCATGTGGACCCATTGTTGTCTATTGCTAGCTATGCGGCCCCAAGTTGATCCTGCGAGTTTCTTTATGTCGTAGTCCCATCTTAAGTTGGGGCGTCTTCTTGGTCTTTTCACGCCTCGGGGATACCATTGCGTTATCTTTGTGGTCCATCTATCGTCTTTCCTTCTAGCGAGATGCCCCGCTCATTGCCACTTTAGGGATCTGATTCTATTTATGACATCTATCACTTGGGTCTTTTGTTTGATCCAATCAAGCCTTTTTCTATCTCTCCTTGTTATTCCAAGCATGCATCGTTCCATAGACCTATGCGTTACCTGGAGTTTTCTAATGATATCAGTTTTCAGGGTCCAGGTTTCACAGCCGTATGTTAATACTGGTAGTACGCACTGATCAAACGCTTTCTTTTTCAAACGGAGTGACATTCTAGACTTGAAGATGATAGAGTTCTGTCCAAATGTTCTCCATGCTAATTTGATTCTTCTGTTTATTCCTGGAAGTAGAGAGCCTGATATGTGTATTAGTTGACCCAGGTATATGTATTCCTCTACTATTTCCAGGGCAGTGTCATTAATTGTTATTTCTTGTGCGTTTATCAGTTCGTTATACATTATCTTGGTCTTACTCAGATTTATTTTAAGGCCTACTTCGTTGCTTGCTGCGTTCAATTCATTTATTTGTTGTTGCATTTCGCCAGGGTTACTCGCTATTAGGATGATGTCATCAGCGAATCTTAGATGGTTCAAGTATTCTCCATCTATATTCAGACCTGTGTTGTTCCAGCCCAGTTTTCTGAAGATGCTTTCTAGTGTTGTTGTAAATAACTTTGGTGATATTGCGTCTCCTTGTCTAACTCCTCTGCTGGTGGGGAATTCTGGTGTGCCCTCATATATCCTAACTCTCGCTTTGGCTTCCCTATATATATTTGCTAGGGTCTCAATATATGGCTTGTCGACCTCTTGTTCTGTTAGGGAATTTATTACTGCTCTGGGATATATAGAGTCGAATGCTTTCTCAAAGTCGATGAAGGCTAGTGCTAGTGGTTGGTCGTATTCTTTGGTTCGACTGATAACCTCTTTGAGGGTATGGATGTGATCTATTGTACTGAAGCCTTTGCGGAATCCAGCCTGTTCTCGTGGTTGGGCCGAGTCTAGTGTATTTTGTATTCTGTTGTGAATGATCTTTATGAATACCTTGTACGTCACTGGTAGTAGACTTATTGGTCTGTAGTTCTTAATGTCTTCTTTGCTGCCTTTCTTGTGGATCAACACTATAAGGGCGCTGTTCCACTCTTTAGGTATGCTCCTGGACATCAGACAGTTCGTGTATAGTTTGGCAAGGTACTTCCATGTTTTAGCTCCTGCATATTTGAGTATTTCGGTCGTGATGCCGTCATTTCCCGCTGCTTTGCCATTTTTCATGCTTTTCAGTGCCATTTCTACTTCCTCCACCAATACTTCTGGTATGGCATCCTCTGAGTGTTCTATTATTTCTTCCAAATTTTCAGGGGCCTTGTATAGGTCTCCATAGAATTTGGCTACTAGGTCTATTATTTCATTCCTGTCTGTGGTTCTTGTGTTTCCATCAGTTAATGCAACTATCTGTCTTTTCCCTATTATTAGTGCCCTTTTTGCATTTTTGTAGCCTTTACGGTTTTCTATTGTTGTTTGTACCAGTTTCTCGTTGTAATTTCTGATATCTTCTGCGATTTTCTTTCGTATCGTCTTGCACAGTTCGGTGTATTCAATTCTTTGAATGTTTGTTCTCTTTTTCATTTCTCTTTGTTTTTGTAATAGTGCTTTTGTTTCCGGAGTTAGTTTTTTGTGTTCACTTCGTTGTTGCAGACCTCCCACTTCTACGGCGCAGTTTCGAATTGTGTCTATCAGTTCAGGGCTGTTATATTCCACTTTTTGTAGTCTTTCTTCTAGTAGTGCTTCATATTGGTGAGAGTTCTCTTTCAGCCTTTCGTTGTTTATGTTTTTCGTTGTGTTGGTTTTGATTAGTCTTGACCTTTCTAGTTTTATATCTAAGACCAGTCGAGCTCTTATTAGTCGATGGTCGCTTCCTGTAGTGAACTTGTTGAGCGTGCTTAGATATTTTACTGTGTTAATTTTATTGGTGAGGATAAAGTCTATTTCGTTTCTGATAGTTGCACCGGGGCCTTCCCACGTCCATTTCCTGTTAGGGTTCTTCTTGAAGAAGGAGTTTGCCACATACATGTTCTGAAAGTGTGCGAACTGTAATAATCTCTCTCCTCTTTTATTCCTTTCTCCAAATCCATATTTTCCCATTCCTTTTTCTTGGTCTTTCCTGTGTCCTACTTTGGCATTAAAGTCTCCCATTATGTATTTGAAGTGACTATTGTCGTTGCTGCGCGCTTGGGATATTTCATTATAGAATTCTTCTATGTCGTCGTCACTATGGCTGATTGTTGGGGCATATACCTGAATAGTCTGGATAGTATAACTTTTGGAGAGTCTTAGTGTTATGCTGGCTACTCTGTCTGAGGTGCTTGTTATCCTTATGATTCTATTTTTCCAGGTTTTCTTAATTAGGAATCCTACTCCGCTTGTTCTTCCTGTTGGTGCTCCTTGGTGGTATAGAAGATTCCCTGATTCAAGTTCTATGAGTTCTTCATATTTTCGTCTTACTTCGCTAATGCCCATGATATCCCACTTTATTTTTGCTTCCTCTGTTTCCAGTTCCATAATCCTAGCTTGATTAGAGAGTGTACGGCAGTTATAAGTTGCTAGGTGTAATGTAGTTAATGGGTAGTGGTTTAGACTCCGCAGATTCTTAGCACCCTCTGCCCTCGTGGCTGGTTCCCAGGATCTACCCCTCCTAGGGCCCTTCAGGCTTACGGAGAATGAGGGCCGTAACTTGTCCTTGTCTGTCATGCTGGGGTTGTGAGGCGTACCTTACCACGCTGCCTCAATGCGGGTTGGCAAGGGGCGAGGGATGTCGTCCGCCAGTTTTCGCCATTTACTGACGGACCCTGTACCCCCAGATTTTTAGTGGAACTTTTCATTTATGAAAAAGCCCTTACTAGAGTGAGATTCGAACCTCCGTCCTTCAGGTCAAGAAAACCCAATTTCCGGCGCTCTAGCTCACTCCGCCATCTGGGGGATAATATATATATATATATATATATATATATATATATATATATATATATTTATATATATATATATATATATATTTATATATATATATATATATATATATATATATATATATATATATATATATATATATATATATATATATATATATATATTGCATTAGCGTCCGCCCCGGCGTCCGTATAAAAAGTAACCACCTTAGCCTCCGCCCAATATACATCGTGTAAATAGGACCACTCAGTTAGCGTCTTTAGCGGCCTCCTTACGTTTGACAACGTTGGGTCTCTTGGTATCGATGAAATGACCTTGATTTTATTGAAATTATGATATTTTAAGCCGCTAGATACTGTTGTTATAGAGATCGCGCTCGAGTTGACTTCCACCTATTTTACAAAACTTGAGTTATCTATACATATTGAATGAGAATATTATTTCGACCGTTGACCTTCACAGCTGGAAAATTATCTATTTCAGAAGGCAAATTTCTCTCTAATTTTAAAAACCTATTTATAAAACATATATTGGATTCAGGCTTAGTTTTATTTTGTACATTTTAAGAATTGTTTTAGATTTTGAGATTCGCGTAACTTATCCAAATGAGATTTGAAATGGAAAACACTAAAACAAAAATAGCCTTTCATATTCTTCTAATTAAATTAATGTTTGTTATAATATACGACTATCCGTAATATCAGTAATATTTTTTCCTAAAACTCAGATCCTGATTAGTAACTGACTGATTTGGATAGACAGTAATACATTTATTAATAATCGATTTATATTAGAATGTTTTATTAGGCACAAAAATGGATACTTTTGTTGGTTTGCAGTTTACAGACTAGCCATAAAGCTACACTACTGTCCATAATTAATGCATCAATTGTTTCAAGCTATTTTTCTTCTGAACCATTGATTGGACACCGATTATTTTTTTTACATCATGGGACTACTTCTAAAGAATTACTGTTAGAATGTTTTCTGAGAAATGTCGATGTTTTATCCATATACGAGATGTATAAATGAAGTTGTGTTTTTCCATCTTATTTTGCAACACTCTGTGGAATTTATTAGAAACACATACATGCTAAATATCATTAACATTGTGAGATAGCTTCATCTTTTTTCGACATTCTCGTAAAAAAGTCATCTGGATATCTCCGTTATCAAAGTAAAAAAGTACGTCCAATGCATAACGTGATTTTATTGAATTGTAATACGCATAAACTTTATTCACATTTAAAAAAACTAAAATGTAAGGAAACACATCCTAAATAATCTTAAACAATCCTCTTGCAAAAAACACATACTGTCCATGCCAATTAACTAACATATGCATTGTAGCAAGACAATTTATTGAATTTTGAACAATATTGTCAGTTTTAAACTGACCAGACAAATTTTTTGCTTTTCATAGCAAACTACCTACTCATATTCCAATAATGCGTGTTAATATTTATAAATTATGAATAAATTAAAATTGAATTCTAGAGACGAACAAGTAGTATATTGCATGATCGCAGGTATTTCAGATAAACAAATCCAATTGGCAATTAAGGCTGCTAACTGTAAATCATTTTCCGAGCTTACAGAATTCGTTACAAATTTTCCTAGCGCTAGTAGTAAAGTAACAATGTTGGACAAATCTGTGACAAGTAAATCCCTTAATTTTAAACGTATTTTCCGACTCCACAACCAGATAAATTCTACGAAAAGTATGAGAAGGTTAGAAAAGATCAATGTTATGCATGCGATGAGATCGGATATAGAGGTTTTCAATGTACCAGAGTAAAACAGAAAACGACATGTTCCTTTTGTAAAAAATTTGGACATAATGAAAGTGAATGTTGTATAAAGGGGAAATAAATAAATAATATTAGTAAAGGATATATAAAAAATATTTACAATAAAAAGGCTGACATTAAAAATCATACAATAGAATGTTCTATATATTTAGGAGCGATTCCACTTTGGTTCGCCAGTCTATTGCTAACAGAACAAATTTAGGGAAACAAATAATTCACAATAACGCCATAAAACTTTATACGTTCGCAGGCGATAATTATGTTGTTCCTAGGTATGAATGCTATCTACATTTTTCCTAACTCTCAATGTCACACAATTCAGTCTTAAATGATAAACGTTTTGCTATAAACCAAATTAAAAATATAAACGAAACTGAACTTTAAACACATTAAATTGTGGATCTCTTTCTATTGCGAACAGATATCAAAATAAGACTGTTCGCCGCGTTTGTGTGTTGACTTTAGAATGTCACGTATGGGTTGAAAAATTTTTCTTTTGGATATACATTCGTATTTGAGAATAAATAGTAAAAAATACAAATTCTGTTCTTCCCATATATAAAGTAGACTTTATAGGTTATACAGGGTGATTCATTGGAAAATGCTCATACAGTTGAGGTAGATGGAGAACACTGAGGTGCTTCTAAATAACCTATATTTTATGGGTTTATCGTTCTTTATATCCAAGATTCAGGGTGATTTATTAATTTTTCCACATTTTTCAATTAATCATAACTTATGAACCACCTTATATATTTTTTTGTTATATTTGGTTCATATCTTCTTTGTCCACAGTGGTATTGATTGACAAAATAAACAAAGTCTTATTCCAGGTCCAGCATTAAAAAAATTTTAAGTAGGTTCGTATTATTAATATTTTAAAATTTCGTTTACAAATTTGGAAAGAGCAGAAGAAAATGAGTATGAGTAAGTGTATTTGGTGTTTCCGCATACAACTTTTTTACTTATTAACTTGGTTCAAGTCTAGAGGATTTGATAATGAGGTGGCCCAAAGTTAAAAAAAACATATTTTTCTTTCCCAAATGGTACTTTTTCAGCTTGAATCCATGAAATCATCAACTTTCCTCATTCTCCCAATTTCTGGATCCTAACCGTATTCAAAAACGAGAAGACATGTTCGGACTTGGAACGAATTATTATTAGGTATCAATGATTAACTTTCAAACACCTTTTATGTGTAAAAAATATAACATTTGCAACATATCATATGTATTAAGTTAGACGAAAATAATTAGATACAAAAAAATGTAAAGAACATAACTTATAACAGTTGTGTGGCCTCTGTTTTGCTCAATACACTTCCGTGCTCTAGAAGTAAGCTTTGTAATTGACTTCTCAATCATAGCTTTGTCATATCTCAGTTCGTCGCATGCCTCCTTAGCTATGATTAGTTAGTCAAATACAAATCTCACTTCAATAGCAGGGATGTGTATTGAGCAAAATCGTTGAGTGAAAAATTATAGAAGCCACGAAACTGTTGTTGCCGTTCTTTACTCTTTTTGTATTCATTTCTTTTCGTTCAACGTGATACATACAATTTATTGCTAATGTTATATTTCTATATTTTTTACGCATACAGGGCGTTCGAAATCCGAACATGTCCTCTCGTTTTTTTTTCAATAAGGTTTATGGTTTAAAGATGGAAAAATACCGTTAGGGAAGAAAAATATATTTTTCTAATTTTGGGCAAACTCATTATCATTTTCAACGTATATTATAATTATTAAGATGTTTTAATTGGAATTCGGAAATTATTTTGTACATTTTGAGATATAAAAATTGAACAGGAAAAATAGTAAAGTGAAGAATTCCTCTCTGTACCTCGAGATAAAAGTTCTATTGGCCTTTTCTATCTCAAACGGCAAATAATCGTTTTATTCACAATAAATATTGTAAGATGTTGATAAATTACCTACATTGAACTTAATTAGTAATGAACTATTTTTCTCTCCTACATAGAAAGAATTCGCTAAATAATTTGAATTTAATTATTTCACCGCATGGCTCCTATGGCTGTACTTTACATTTATCTAACCGTAATTCATAATAATATCAAAATTGAATGATACAAAAATTAAGTAATAAATCATATTTATGTTTATAAAATACTACGCCTGTTGAAAAATGGCGGACAACATTAGAACAGACTTGAGCTAAAGCTACTTATGAGAACTTTTTTCTAAAACCTAAAAGTCGAAGTGTTGTGAAACAGTAAAATCCAAATATCTCGAAAACGGTTGATATTTTGAATATCAAAGCAGTACACCTTTCTTCTACATGAATGATGAAGTTATCCAAATTGAATAAGTGAGTTATAAATTTAATGAGTGACAAAAAATTTGTAGCTGATGTGGCGACATCTATGAGTTTACTCAAATCCTCTCTCATATTCTTGTTTGTCTTTGCTAAAACATGTTCATATCCAATTTTCAAGTCATTATCTCGAAAAATAACTGTTCTATTAATAAAAATCTATTAAATTTTTTTCTATTAACATTCTATATCTCAGTACAATTTGGCCCACTACCTATTAATCACCCTGTATATTTTTGGACACCTCGTAAAACATGCCAGGAATTACAAAGGATCTGTCTGTTTTTATATCAATTAATTTAACTTGACATTCATTTCCTAAATTTCTATCATGATTTATTAATTTTGTTGTTTATTTACGTTATTTGTCACAAAATACAGTAAAATAAAAAATGTTCACTTTTATATATAATAAATTAGCACTAAAAACGTGATTATTAAGAAGCTATTTTTTGAGTGCCTTGAATTTATGCAAAAATTTAAACCAAAATCTCTGGTAGTAAATAAGGTTAATGAAATGAAAAATATTTGGAACAAATGTATGCCACACAGCCGGCAATACCAAAAATGGTGTATATGGCAGCCATCAGGTACTATAAATGGGTAAAAACAATGCTGGAGGCCACGAGCAGCGCGTAAGTGATTGCAATGTATACTTCATACGACTGTGGAGAACCGTGCGGTAACTGCTCAAACTATGGAGTATAAAAAAGTACAAAAATCGGCCAGGAGGGCCTCCGACTGATATTTTGCTAAACGATAGCAGTGGTCCATACCTTCCATTTGCGATAAGTTCTAGCCAAAATCCTAAAATCCTCATGGCCTCCGTATATCGGAAGTCACGAGGCCGCGGAGGTCAAGGCAGACGCCATACTAACATGGTAGGAGGCCACCACTGCCTATAACTAAATATATATATATATATATATATATATATATAAGATGTACGAATAGTGCGTGACATATGAACAATAAGCAACGAATAGATTAGTGGGTATTGCACGCAAATAGAAGGGGCTACTGATAAGAATGGTAACCGCAGACATGCATGTTTCTGGCTCGTTAGCCGTCATCGGTACGGTACAACCAAGAAAAGATGTGAAACATGGTTGCAAAGGTGTTGAATGAAACATGAGAAAATATAACAGAATTCAGCAGGATAGTCAAACACAACAGTTGTGTCAGTAATATTAGAAGATCTCGAATATTCGAGACAACAACCAACATAGACATGGAGGTGCATATGTCACGCACTATTCGTACATCTTGTTATCATTTCATTCATCTGGGTCGGAAGTTTCAGACGGGAGTGTTATATGCACCTCCGTGTCTATGTTGGTTGTTGTCTCGAATATTCGAGATCTTCTAATATTACTGACACAAATGTTGTGTTTGACTATCCTGCTGAATTCTGTTATATTTTCTCATGTTTCATTCAACACCTTTGCAACCATGGTTCACATCTTTCCTTGGTTGTACCGTACCGATGACGGCTAACGAGCCAGAAACATGCATGTCTGCGGTTACCACTCTTATCAGTAGCCCCTTCTATTTGCGTGCAATACCCACTAATCTATTCGTTGCTTATTGTTCATATGTCACGCACTATTCGTACATCTTGTTATTATTTCATTAATCTGGGTCGCAAGTTTCAGACGGGAGTGTTATATGCACCTCCGTGTAATGATTTCTGCACTTTCATGAGAGCGACGCTACATCGAATTCTCCATGAAAATAAACGCTGACATTGATTTAACAAATTATATAAATTCTTTGACTTTATGTAAAATAGTTAGTTACAATTATAATTTCAACCTATTAATTCTTTTTTATATAACATAAAACTGTGTAACTCAATAAGAATTGTTTTTAAAAAGTTTAACGTGAATTTGTGAATATAACAGTGGCGCAGTCAGTAGGATTCCTAAACACATTTAGAACAAGGATTGCCTAACTAAGTGTGGTGGTTCCTAAACCTTTAAGGAATTTTCAGGTACCAGCTCCAGATCTTCAAGAAGCAGACGGTCTCTCCGGCACCAGGAACACGCAAACTGCTAACCAGGTGTAGCAAAGCTCACGGATAAGGATTTCAGCTGCCAAGGGAGGAATGAAAATATTTACGTAAGAATCATCTCGTTTTATTTTTATTTAATATTTCGCAAATTATTTTTTATTTTTACCAAGTTCTATTGTCATAATTTACTTTTATTTTGAATACAATCATTTTAATATAAAGCAAAATGACTGAAACATGTAGTGCAACAAAGGCTAATGCCAATGCTAATACTCCAGTTGCTCAAACCGATCAAGCGTTGAATCTAGAACCTTACAGATTATCCGAAATATTTTCAATAATTCCGGAATATGACGGTAATCAAATTTTCTTAAATACTTTTATAAATGCTTGTAAAACAGCTTACAGAATGGCCGGCAACGACCAAAAAGTACTTTTAACTCTTCATATTAAAAACAAACTTAAAAGAAGAGCCGCTGAATTAGTTAATTCACGCGACCCTTCAAATTGGGAAGAAATTAAAACATTATTAAATACTCACTTTGGAGATTCTCGCGACTTAAATTCGTTGATGCAAGACCTTCAAAGAATGAAACAACTACCAAACGAATCGCCTTTAATTTTTGTTTCGAGATTACAAACTCTGGAAGCAAAAATGTATTCAGCTATAAGTAAACAACAGCATTCAACAACAGATCAAAAAGTAGCAGAAACACGTCTTATAGAATCATTAACTTTAAATACTTTATTAACCGGTCTAGATCCAAAAATTTGTCAAATTGTTAGAGCTAGTAATCCAATAAGTGTTTTATCAGCTATTTCACGAATCAGAAGAGAACTTCAATTAACTTACTATGAAAACCACAAACCTCAGACTAATCGTAATACAAATAATATACCTACTCGTAGATTTAGCCAAAATGCACCAAAACAATGTAATTTTTGTCATAGAATAGGACACACTATAAATGAGTGTCTCACACGTCAAAGACAATCTCAAAATTTAGCTCAGGGTTCCTTTAGACCAAATCAAACTCCTAATTCACATAACCAAACAGGCCAAAATTTTCAACAAAGGCCACAATTTCAAAATAACCAACAAAATCAAAATCGCCCATCTGTAATTAGACCAAATCCAAGTTTTAGACCTCAAGGACCACAGGGAAATCGACCCAACACAAATTTTAATCAACAAAGATTTTTTCATTTCAATCGAAATCGTGATTTTAACAAACACTCTCATAGCAGTTATGACTATTATACAGATGATAGTAAAAATTATTATGAAAATCAAGAACAATACTCCGATAATTCACTTGATTATCAAGAATATTACCAAGAAATTAACCCCAGTGCTCCTGACTATTATACTGTTAATAGTGAAATAGAGGAAAACTATTATACTGCTGATAGTGATCCTAACTCTGATAATGGTGTACCAGTTTGCAATACGAATGAAGACGAAACTTTCGATTATAGCCATATCGAACAAGACAATTTTAATTATGATAATGAAAATGTTTATAATTTTGATTCTGATAACCTCCTAAATCCAAATCATGATTATTATCAGGATTTTCGACAAGGCCCTTTACAAACGAAACCCCCAGATCCGCTAAACGACCAAACTTCAAATTTGTCGATCCCAGACCTCAGTGCACAAATTCAAACCATGAGTTTGAACAGTCCAGAATCGGACTGCCTCGAACAGATGTTCATGTAAAGAATACCTTACCGGTAAATTCTAAAAACTTATACTATATTAAAGACAGAACAAACACTTATAAAATTCTAATTGATACAGGTGCTGGATTATCAATTTTCAAACCCAAAACTTGCGAAAATTATAGAAATCGATCCCCTGAAAATGTAATTATTCAAGGTATAACGAACCAAAAAATAAAAGTTAACGAATCAACCCTTATTCCATTTAAACCTAACGATCCACACAGAGTATTCATTTGTAATTTAGATATTGATTTTGATGGATTATTAGGCATGGATTTTTTTAAACATTATAATTGTATAGTTGATCTAAAAAATAAACATCGTATTACTGATTTCTAAATTGTACCATTATTTAAAGTAACAGATAATGAAACTACCAATATTTCAATCGAAAACCAATTTCCACAAATTTACAAAAATACAATTTCCATTGAACCTAGGACTGAACAAATATTTAAACTAAAATTCGATTAAGTTAATACTGATGCTATACTGGTAGGTCAAGAAGTAGAGAAAGTTAAACTACCAAACGCATTAGTTAAAATAAATGTAAAAGGAGAATTTTTTGTTTCAGTATTAATTGTATACCTAAAACTGTAACATTTTCAAAACTTAACTTAGAACCATATGAAATAAATACTGTAAATAATATTCAACTAACTACCCAAGAAATGTGCACCGATAGAACATCGGAATTAGAAAATCAACTAAGACTTGATCATCTTAATGAAGAAGAACGAGACTTAATTTCCCAACTTTGTCATGATTTTCATGACATTTTTTATTTAGAAGGAGATATACTTACTTTCACCAACGAAATAAAAAATTCTATAGATACGCAAAATTCTAAGCCCACTTATGTAAAATCATATCGCTTTCCCCAAATTCATAAACAAGAGGTGGAAGATCAGATCAATAAAATGCTTTCACAAAACATTATACAACCCAGCAATTCTCCATGGACGTCTCCCGTGTGAGTTGTGCCCAAGAAGCTCGACGCATCAGGTAAACAAAAATGGCGTGTTGTCGTAGACTACAGAAAACTGAATGAGGTTACTGTAGCTTGGTAAGTGCCAATATTTCACGACACTAGATCTTGCATCAGGCTTTCATCAAATTGAAATATTGCCTGAAGATATACCAAAGACCGCCTTCACAGTTGAAAACGGACATTTCGAATTCCTCAGAATGCCGTACGGTCTAAAAAATGCACTTTCAACATTCGAGAGGGTCATGGACAATGTCCTTGCTGGAATTCAAAACAAGCGATGTCTTGTCTATATGGACGACATCATCGTCTATTCACCGACAATTCAAGAACATATTACCCGCTTAACAGAAGTATTCAAGAGCCTTCAAAAAGCTAACTTAAAACTTCAGCCAGACAAGTGCAAATTCTTGAGAAAATAAGTCGCCTACCTTGGACATTTAATCACGGAAGATGGCGTCAAGCCATTTCCGGCAAAAATTGAATGCAACCAAAAATTCCCTCAACCTACGAACCAAAAGGAAATAAAATCCTTTTGGGACTCGCTGGTTACTACAGAAGATTTATACCGAACTTTGCTAAAATTTCCAAACTAATGACAAAACTTTTACAAAAAGATGTCCCATTTAATTTTGATATACCCAAACTTTGAAGAACGATTTCTTTTAACTACCGATGCTAGCGCATTTGCAATCGGTGCGGTTTTGTCACAAGGCCCAATAGGTAAGGATTTACCGATAGCCTATGCGTCCAGGACATTGTGCAAAGCAGAAACCAAATACTCTACGATAGAGAGAGAACTTTTGGCAATTGTGTGGGCAGTTAAACACTTTAGACCCTATTTATATGGCCGAAAATTTACCCTTATAACTGACCACCGTCCACTTACTTGGTTATTCTCTATAAAAGACCCCGGTACTCGTCTAGCACGATGGCGCCTCAAATTAGAGGAATACGACTATCAAATTGAATTCAAATCTGGCAAATCCAATAAAAATGCCGATGCCCTTTCTCGAATAAAAATTAACCACATAAATGACTTTGATTCATTTCGCTCAAAATTAGGAAACTTTTAATATTTACCTTACCCAATTTATCCCGCTCTTGAAGATGCAGGGCCATCCCAACAAACTGAAAATAAACCTGAAATTGACTGGGATGAGAATTTTTGTCTTTTGAGGAACTTTATAAAACAAAATCACTGATTGACTATTCTAAAATAGATAATTCCAATAATCATCTACTACAAAACATTTACAAGATTTTCATGAAAAAATAATTGAGGATATATTTAAGGAAAACCCCGACTTTTCTTATGCAAAAATTATTGTACTTAGCAGTAAAACTGTCAAAAATAGAAAATACCTTATTATTGCTATACCATGGGATCCAGACAGTATTAGTGAATACTTATTTGCTGCAATTTACAGAAATCGAGATTTATTTAAACCTTCAGAATAATATTTTATCGAAAATAATCCTGACCTACCAATACTAGAAACACTATCATTTCTACTTTCGGAAGTTGACGTAAAATTCACTATTTGTCAAAATATTACTAAAGAGCCAGAAAAAAATCAAATACCTATCATCTTAGATCAATTCCATAATGGCAAAAGCCACCTTCACCGCGGAATTAATGAAACTATTAGGCGAATACGACAAAAATATAATTGGGCCGGCCTCAATCGAGATGTCGAAAATTATATTAAGTCATGCTGGCATGCCAAGAGACAAAAATATGTCGCAAAAATTTGGACAGTCCCCTCGTTATAACTGAAACGCCTAAAACACCTTTTGAACGTATTGATATTGATATTTTAGAGGTACCTCAAAAGAATTACGCTCTTACAATAAGAGACGAACTAACAAAATTTTCTCAAGCATATCCGCTTGAAGATAAAAGTGCCAAATCCGTTGTCACTTCATTATTAGCTTATTTTCAGCATTTTGGTGCACCTCTTCGCATTCATTGCGATGCCGGTTGCGAATTCAATAATGCATTAATGAAAGACCTTTGTAATATGTTCGATATTAAGTTAACATTTTCAAGTGTCGGTCATCCGCAAAGTAACGGATCTCTAGAAAGATTACATGCTACTCTGTTAGAAATGATTCGATCAAATTTAGCAGACCACCCCAATGAACACCCCTTCAGTATTTTACCATTTGCTATTATCGATTATAATAACTCTATAAACAAAACACACGGATTCACACCATACGAACTTGTATTTGGACACACGTCCAGTAGACCTCCCGAAAAATTATACAATGAACAAGAATTAATTACTAAATATATTAGAGATCTAAATAACCGCATATCCTATTATTATGAAATAGCGAGAGAAAAAACCATACAACAAAAAAAGCTAAAGACCGATTTGACAAACATGTCTCCGAAAACAAACCAAATTATGAAGTAGGTGACAAAGTTTTTGTAAGAGAAACTCAAATAAAAAACAAGTTAGAAAATAAGTTTAATGGCCCTTTTGAAATACTAGAGATACACAGAAATTCCGCAACAGTATAAAATTTAGAAACAAATAACAAATCAAAAATAAATTTCGATCTTATGAAACCCTATGTTGAAAATTAACTTATTTTCAGGTTTCTGCTGCTGATCGGAACAGCAACATGTCAATATAAAATCGAACCCATAAACAATACAGCTGGAATCTACTACCACGACGAAACCAAAATAATGGTTTCGAACGACGAATGGACTTTATTAGTGCATAAAAATATATCAGCTTTTAAACAAACTTTTGAAAGAAATAACAGAATTCTTGACACAATTCAAAATACCTTTACTTCAAACTACTCCAGTATGAAGTCCTTCCGATCTGAAGTAAAATCACATTTGGCATTATTGCAACAAATTACAAAATCTATTGGCGATAAATTTAGTGGAATATCTTTCTATGTTAAAAGACAAAAATGAGGGTTAATTAATGGTATTGGCACCATATTTAAATCAATAACCGGAAATCTCGATGCGTCTGACGGCGAATATTATATGGACTGCTTAATAAATTAAAAACTGATCAAAACCAGATAGAAAACTTATTAAAAAATCAAATGTCAATCACAAGCTCGGTCATAACAAATCTCAACAGTACCATAGGACAATTAAAATTAAATGAGAAAATATTTAATTCAGATATAGAAAAAATTGAAACCACCATTCGACAATCAACAAACGAAATTGCGCTTATCGAAGCCAAATTGAATTTCTTTGAAATTTGCGAACAACTAATGGAGAGTTATTCGTATCTTGAAAATACTATTAATGATATTCTAAACTCTATCACTTTTGCACAGCTTCAAATAATTCATACTTCTATTATTGCACCAGAAAATTTGATCACTGCTCTTAAGAAAATATCAGAAAATACAGTAAGGAAAGGTTTACCGCTACCAATAAAATATTCTGAAATTTCACAGTATTTGGAAATAATCGATCTCGAAGTATATCAAACAAATTCCGATCTAGTTTTCGTTCTTAAAATACCTTTGATTGAACCACAAGTATTTACTTTATTCCACCTATACCCAATACCAATTTATGATAATAGAACTGGAGTTCACCACATTTTATCATTTTCACAAAAATATTTAGCGCGAGATGATGATTCTTTATCCTACATTCCAATCCACGATTTACAAAAGTGTGAACAGTTATCTACGCATCAAAAATTGTGTCGCGATGTTAACGCGTACCCTATAGACGATAACGCGATATGTGAAGCCCGTTTGTTAAGACTATATGAGACATTTCCTGCGAATTGTAAAAGTGCGGTAGTCAACGGACAAGGTTATAATGTGCAACAATTCCTGCCCAAACTTTAACTTTTCCAGGATATTGCGTATGTTCCTCTCTCATCCAGTGAGGATTCTCATTAGACCAATAGCGGCAATTTTGACGATTAACATGACCATGAAGTGTGAATGTGCTCTCATCAGAAAACAAAATATCTTCTAATTGGATCATATTGTTCTCAAACATTTCCATCATCTGTTCACAACAATACGTTCTACTGTCGAAATCGTCTTCCATTAGCTCCTGAGTTGACATAATTTTATAGGGATGCATTTTACTTTCCCTTAATATTCGAAAAATTGATGTGTGGCTAATGTTGAACAGTGAGGCTGCTCTTCGACCAGAATTATGTGGGTTTTCTTGAAACTCAAGCATAACATCAAATATCGTATAATCGCTTAATTCTTTGGCAACTATTTTCTTTGTCTGTCTTACATGACCAAGCTCGCGGAACTGTTATTCTATTTTGTTAATTGTTCCTTGACATATAGGCGGCAAATTTGGAAATTTTTCGTGAAATAAGCTTCCATTTGTGTCCGTGTGTTATCTCCATCACCAATCATTTGTAGAATGGTTATCTTGTGCATTTCTGTTAAAGGAACCATTTTTCTGATATTATTACGTACAGTTAACGAAATTCAAACGACAATAGCACTGACTCTGATCACTACTGTCATGCAGACAGACAACAAGTTGCTAAGGCTATGAGTTTTATACGAAAATGAACCAAACTGTTTTTGCATTTTTTTTTATTTCATATCAGTAAAAAGAAACGCATTAATGGTTTTTGCCCATTTTCTCAATATCAAGAGCAAAATGGGAAATGAGTAATGTAGCGAATTTGTGAAAGAAAATAATTTTTTTTTTTCAATGTTAATTTTTGTAATATATCTGAAAACACTCAATATTTCCGAAACAGTTGAAGATAGGTATGGGACATTGTACATGAGTTATGTCTAGAATTTTCTGAAAAATCCAGAAAACTAATAATATACAGGGGGTTGTATTTAAAATGAGAAAGTTGGTATCGGCCACTGTCACAAGACACACTCTATATAATTATTTTTTTTTGAAAAAAATGCGCATCTAAAAATACAAATCGACGTGTCCAAGCGTTTTTCTCAACACGCTCTCATTTATTCGTTATCGAATTTATTCCATTTGGCTGTTCCACACTGTATATATAAAGTCAATCACAAGGAAGGTCACTTCATGGTCTAGCCAAAAATAATTGTTAAACATCAGGAAGACATCAAATTAAATTTAACCTCTGTCATTCTGACAATGTTATTTAGTATCGAAACAATGGGGTGGTAAACTTAACAAAAAATATGATGTTTTCTCAATGTTAATAGTTGGTGATGGACCAAATCATGATGGAGAATCAATTATTTTTGATGTTTTTATTCTCACAAGTTTTCTATGTCGATTTGATAATTCAACTTTTGGATGATTTCAATAGTTTGCCATTTATGCTGTGACGTACATTACCTAAAAGAGAAGTTAGCTACATAAGGGTCGACATAGGACCGCAATTCTGTCGTCATTGACTTTAAAATGGTGATATAGGTTATGTTTATAATGTATTGTTTTTCTATTGAGTGATATGAGTTGTTAAAATTGACTTCCGATTTATATTGGCTTTATGCCTATTAGATTATTCTAAAAATCTTGCTGTTACCTATTATTAGTTTTCGTTAACGTATTTACAGTTAGTTTTCATTTTAGGTGTTAGATATTGTGCGTAAATAATTAGAATAACTGGGTTCCAATAATTTACCACATTTAGACATTCTTATGGTGCATGAGTTTTTGAAAAAGGACGACAGATTCAATATATCAGAAATAAAGGGTTCCAAAGCATCTCGGTAAGTTTATATCCCACATTAAATTGATGCTATTAATACTTAGTGTATTGTATATTAATTGAAAAATGTCTTTAAATCAAATAATTATGCTTATATATTATATTGTTAAAAAATATTTATATTTTAGATCCATGAGACTTTGACAGTTCTTCAAAATTCGACTGATCTTTTTTCTAGCTGGCTATCAGTTCATGAAACATATAATCAGAAAGTGGCTAACCCATATTTAGGTTTGTGACGTATTTGTAGTGAAAGCTGCAAACAATTAGGAATTCCTAATTTCTAGTTTTCTCCTAAAATATTCGGTTGAAAAATTTTAAATTTAATTTTTGCAAAGTAGTACTAATATATTTTAATGAAATACCGAAAACGGGATATCGGTTCAAATTTCTTAGAATCCTTAACATTTCATCAATATATTGTGAAATTATATAGTAACTGTTAGTTTAATTTGAAACAGTATTATTTCAAATCTTTTCTTTTTTATAACTATTACAAAATACTTAATATTCGTTACCTATATTTACTGTTGATATTTGAATATTTCCCAATTATTGTCACCTTTTACCAGTGGAATATTCTTCAGATCTTATAAATGTCACATGTTTTTCGACTAGAAAAAACATTTTTTTTTCCTAGGAACCACTAGAAATTTGCATTACTATTATTATTTTCTGTAGTTGCTGCAGAAAAGGCAACCATATGTCAGAACAGAAGCGGAGTAGATATTTCCATTCAAGCTAGAAAAGTATAATATCTTAAGAAATTCATAAGGCCACAATATATGCATTTATTGTACATATATACAAAATTTATATATACAAGTGCATAAATATACAGGGTGTCCCGGGACTAATGGGAAAAAAGTCAGAAGCGTATAATCTGAGCCAAAATAACGTTATTACTTCATATAAACTTTTTCTATGCAGGCCCTCGTTTTCGAGTTATAGGCCTCCAAAGTTTTAATTTTGAATTGGGTTTTAATTTTTATTTTTTCTACTTGTTATTTGATCTTTATAAAATTTACGGCAAAGCTATAATGTACGTCAACGTTTATTTTGGAAAGTTAAACAGATTTACAGTTGTGTCTTGAAGCCAGGGACGGACTACCCGCAATGGTTAGTGATCCAAAACTTTTGCAGGGATGGCACACCCTGTACGAAATTATCGAAATTGACTTCCACAAATATTTCGCTTACGAAAAGGTACTCCTATTGGAATTCGATATAATGAGCCGTTTGGCTAATATTTACGGTTTTATTAATGCACTAACTACCAATTTACCTAACTAACTTATTAATACGATGTCCAAGATTTACCTACAGTACTACAAAAAAATAATTTGATGATAGCAGATGATAAAAACGTTAAAAACTTATTTAATGGGAATTAAATAGGTACGGTAACAACGTAATTACTTGCTTTTAATCAAAATTACGAACACAACATTATTAAACCATTAAGATAACCTAAAAAAACACAAGTTATAAAACATTTGACAAAAACTAATTCCTAAACAACAACAAAAAAAATGTTATTCTAATAAATGTTCAATATGAGCTCCTCCCACTTCCACGCACATTCTAAGTCTACGAAGGTTGTTTCTTTGCACTTAAAAGAGCAATCCCATATTACTTCTAATAACATTGCAGTGTAACATAATTCTGTCTATTAAATCTTGCCTTAATTACACAAGTGCTGCGTATACCTTACTTTTGAGATAACCCCAGAGAAAGCAATGCATAGGATTAACGTCTCCTGATCGCGGTGGCCATTGAAAAGGGCCTCCACGACCAATCCATTTATTAGGAAGCCTGGTGTGTAAATGCTGTCGTACATCTAAACTGAAATGAGGAGTGGCCCCATCATGCAAGAACCATAAATTCCTACGAGTTTGTAGAGGCACATCATCAAACACGTTCCATAACCCATTTTGCAAAAACTCCAAATATCTCTGACCGGTCAAAGTACCGTCAATAAAGTATGGCCCTATCAAATGATTGCCAACTATTTCTGCCCAAACATTAACCATGAATCTATGCGGGTTCCTAGTTTGGATAATGCCATGTGGATTCACATCATCCCATAAATGCATATTATGAGAAATAATGACTCCATCTCTGGTGAAACCAGATTCGTCCGTAAGGAGAACGTTACTAATAAATGTATTGTCTGCTTGTTATTGTCGCAGAAACCACTGGCTATACTCAAGTCGTGCAGGATAGTCAGCCACTGTCATACTGTGTACTTTTTTCATGTGAAAAACTGTTCTTTTAGGACGCGATGAACAACTGATTTCGAGACGTTATGTTCTCTTGATAATTTTCGTAAACTCGTTGATGGTTTAACAAGTCTTGTTCAACTGCCACTGTATGTACGCTTTGTACTGGACCTTTTCCACTTTTTTGGCAAGAAACTTCCTGAAATTTAAAATTCAGTTTTGTATACATAGAAAATCACATTTTCTTATTCATACCTGTTTCTCGTAAGCTGAGATCAATACGCTCAAACATTCGTCTGTCTGGCGATGCTCTGTTTGCAAAATGCTCTGCATGAAGCCTTCTGGCCTCTAAACAGTTTCGAGAAGCCAGTCCATATATTAAATGCATATCAGCGCACTCAATAAAAGTGAATTCTGCCATTGTATTTGTTAAATTAAGGACTTATGAATTATTGACTACGAACTATTCTACACAACGTTTGACAACTAATCCTATGGTTACATGATTAACGGTAAAAACACTTTCAAAAAGTTTTTACCAACTTTCGCATTAATAAGTCGTTAATGTTTTTTATCTTCTGCTATCGTTAAATTGTTTTGTTGTAGTAAAGGTGTAAATCTTGGACATCATATTAATAAGTTAGTTAGGTAAATTGGTACGTAGTGCATTAATAAAACTGTAAATATTAGCCAAACGGCTTATTTTATCGAAATCCAACAGGAGTACCTTTTCGTTAGCTTAATATGTGGGGAAGTCAATTTCGATAATTTCATACAGGTTGTGCCTACCCTGCAAAATTTTTGGATCACTAACCATTGCGGGTAGTCCGTCCCTGGCTTCAAGGGACTACTGTAAATCTATTCACCTCTCCAAAATAAACATACACGTACATTATAACTTTGCCGTAAATTTTATGAAGATCAAATAACTAGTACAAAAAGTAAAAATTAAAACCAAATTCAAAATTAAAACTTTGGAGGCCTATAACTCGAAAACGAGGGCCTGCATAGAAAAAGTTTATATGAAGTACTAACATTATTTTGGCTCATAATATACGCTCCTGACTTTTCTCCCATTAGTCCCGGGACACCCTGTATATTTTAAAACCAGATAATAATAGAATAAATTACTTCTATTTCTGGAATTTACTCTTGAATTTTGAACTTACTTATCTGAAGAATTAAGATTAACTAAATAACTTCTTTATTTGTTAAAAAGGTAACGATTACCTGAACATCCACATATTTGAAATTCATTATTCAAAATCAATTTGTATTGTAGCTTGGTAATTGTAAAATATTTAATAAAATGAACATTTTCATTATTCAAATAAGTAGATTCATCCTCAAAAGGTCAAAAAGTTACGGGTGGAAATCATGCATTTTGAGTCGTTTTGGACCTAAAAATTATTTCTAGGGGATGTCCTAGAGACGTTATGAGTTTTAACAAAAGCTGTAAGTAAGATGTTTTTAAGACGTATGCAATGCGTCAATTGATGACTTTAAGACATAAGCAATATCTAAGAGAGATGCTTTCTGTAAGTTATCTTGTGCTATCTGGGTTGCGTCGAGCGTCAGTTGAAGTTGTATAATGGACAATTATACTATATTTTTGACAACCTATCACATTTCGTAACCTCCAATAGTCTCAGCCAGTTTTACGCAAATATGATGACTTGGGCGTCTCTTTCTAATATAGAGATCACCGACGATCTGTCACTTAAATAGTCTGTGGCTCATACAAACCGTTTGTTGCTGTTAGTGTTTACACATTCATCATAAGTTTTCAGTATTTTTTTTGTGATTTTGGAAATTCTGAAACAATGACCACAATGAGTGACTATCATAACAATAAAACTTAGTATCCAGGCGTCGCTGCCAGATTTGTACTAAAAATACACAAGCATGTGAGGTTCGACCCATACTGTTTATCCATCAGCGAGTTAAGTTTTAGCCCGAAAGACTTTCGCAGCGTTAGTAATATGGATATGGTTTGTTATCTGGTTTTAACAACGAGTTTTTAAACCAAGCAGCAAATGAAGGCATTTAAAAGTTATACGCATACAAGTTTTTTCAGGCAGAATCTGTGAATCAATATGGAGTGAAGGAGTAGACGGTATTTATATTGTTATTGGAACGGTAAGTTAACTAATCCCGTAGGATGCAATTATGTACCTGACTGGTTATGTTTCATTCACAATCAGCTAAATTATTGTTTGTTTCTTTTTCCAGGTGAAACATTGACATAGGATAAACGACCCCTATTTAATGGTGTGCATAGGATAAACGACCCCTATTTAATGGTGTGGATGCTTGTGAACACCGATGGGAGTGTTGAAATTGCTCACTTCATCTGTATTATATTATAAAAGTGATTAAAATACTTCTTAAAATGCTTTAAGCAAGCGTTGTAAAATGCACTCTACAGCTGTGTATGCCTCACAGACGCCATGTTGACATTTAAGTGACAGTTCGCTTGAGTGCCCTATTTGTACCTTTTTTTTAATTCAACTATACATGGATGGGTTCAGCCCTGAAACCAAATATTTTTTTATTAAATATGTAGTGTAGTGAGATTCATTCAACTATTTCAAAACAAACGAATAGTTTTCATTTAGTGTATGACATGACTGTCAAAAACTTCACATGTATCGTACTGGCCACAACGCATTTTTTTGTTAATGATGGTAAGACACAATATAAAAGAAAACTTTTCTGTTACTGTTTAGCAGAAATACCTACACAATCTTAATCTACTTAGTATATAGGACGAAAACGATAATAGTGTTCCGAGGTACAATAGTCTCCTCGAAGTGAAACATATTATTTTACATGATGTATAGGTAGGTGTAGCTGTTCGAATTTCCATAAATCATTTCATCACTCCAATCAATTTATTTTTAAAATCCAAGCTTATAAAATGGATGGAATTTCAGATTAGTCCATTGAATTTCAATTCACTTAGAGGCCGTAAAGAGACAAGGAAGATTAGCAAGAAATATATTTGAATTAATTGTTTCAACTTTCTGGAGTACTTTTCCGAATTTGTATATAACACGGCAACTGACAGCAGTACAACGGCAAAATTAACCTGTCTGATGGCAGATCACCTCTGCAATTTGTAAAACATCTCTTACTACTTATTCAGTAAGATATTTCGATAATGCCTTGTAACATTCAATTAATGTGTATGATTACCTAATTGTATCAGTGAATTACGTTCCATAAGAATCAAATTGAATGTGAAAATGAATGAATGCCAAAAGTTCATAGCATATTAAAGTCAATTAAGACGGCGGTTAATGTATTTAGTGTTTTAGGTGAAACTGACTGTTTCTAGCTAATTCCACAATATATAGAAAATGTGTTGAAAATTCTAACACAGAACTAGAAGTACTACATATTTGTGATAAGGAACAAGGAGTGGATATCCTTGAAGAATTTGAAATTATAAGACACTTAAGAAACCCACAATATGAAGTCGTCAATGAACAGATAAACCTAGGGAGGTCTCCACTTTTAAACTGTCTTCTTAAGTGATAATTGTAATGATCAGCAGATATAGTTTTCCTCGTTCTCTATATCATTACACAGTTATACTGATCTTAATTGGGAAAAATGATATTCAGGATAGCCCCATAGGGCTAATAATATCTAAGCTTCACTATTTGTAATCTCATATCTTCTTATTTCTTTATTAACATTTATTAAGTCAATCACAAGGTAGGTAACTTCTTGGTCTAGCCAAAAATAACTATTAAACATCAGGTAGGCATCAAGTGAAATGTAAATTCTATCATTCTGTAGATGATATTCAATATCGAAACAATTGTCAATTTTTTAGAATTTTCAACATTTTTTCACTATATTGTGGAATTAGCTAGAGACAGTAAACATTTAAAACACTAATATGAGTAGATTCCACGAAGTAAGGGTCGAGACAGTTAATTTCATAAACGTATTTGTTCATACTTTCAAGTTGGAATTTCACCAAAAATTATTTAAATGAAATCATCGTTTTAACAGGATTCTCAAATAAATTACCCAAAAATTCTTAGGAATTGACAAGTGTCTAACTTTTTCACGTGGTTGTAGCCATAAATGCAGGACAATACATATAACAACCATAAGATAGACGGTAGAAATGGTAGTTTTCATATGTTGTATTTAATGATATTATCTCAGTGAAAATAGAAAATGATGTCTTCTTCAACTACCAATTTTAGTTGGTCAAAATCTTGGTGATAACTGATATATTGGAAATTCAATGTATTTCGTTCCACAGAAGCATACGTAAGCTTGGAGTTTGAAACTTGTCGAAAGTGCTTCGAGCCTTGCATTATCCGTATCTACGCTACAGATATATTTATCATATTCTACTATCGAACTATTTTCTCAATATGGATGATTAAAATGAATGTATAATATTTTATTTTGAAAATAAAGCTTTAAAAGTAAGATGAATTTTTGCCGACATGATATCTGTTATTGACCGCAGGCCTGCAAATACAAAGAGAGAAAATAAGAATAGCATTGCTCTATCGCTTCATCACTCACTCTATATTAACATCAAAGAATCCACAGTCACAAGAAATATAGTCATCCACTTGACATTTTTAGTACCCAGAGAAAGACATCTCTAGTGAATGTTAATATCTGCTAACTGTCCCAAATAAAGTTCGCCAAATCCACTGGATTGCGTTGACATCGACGACGCCTTGGATAGAAAACCCAATACCCCTAAGCCTCAATTAAAATAAATCTAGTGGTTAATCAATCGTAAACGAAAGCCATGAGTGAGCATTAAAGTATAGCTCGAGTCATCTTAACGTTTGTTTGAACCTACGTTATCGAGCTTTGGCGCATAGCTAGAAATTATAGTATGTTTATTCTCTTGACTGCATGGATAAAAATATAAATCGATTCATTATCCTCCTCATTCGCATGGCAGATGAACTTTCGATATAAAATTCACATTTAAGTATGAAGAGATCACTCACTGCAGTGAGATTCCACAAATAATACGAAATGTCCTTTTACTTATGGCATCAAATACCTATTCCTACACTTGGCAAATTACGTATATTTTTAGGAGTACAAAACTGCGAGACAACGTTTTCTATTCATTCTATGGTCAGGGAAGCGTTCATTCGAAATAGTTATTGCCTCGTAATAAAGCCGGTAAGCGTCATCATTGTTTCCAATAGTTTTCCATTCCTCTTGAGAATTGGAAGAGTTTATTATTTATATTGTACCTAATAAAACTATAAAGCCCAATTCAACATTCAGGAATGATTATACACAAATCACTTAGTGCAACTTACAGTCTGAATAACTTTCAATTTCCACATTTCATATCAGAATATTTCAATCTTGATTACTCGAATCAAGTTTGACATGAAGAATTACAACAGGTGCTCGGATAAAAGATTCTTATTCCACCTCAGCTTTTTCCAAATGAGTTATCAATATTATTTCAATATTTATGGTTAAGGTTAATGTTTTAGGTAGTCTGCAGAATGTAAAATGTAGGACACATATAAAGAAATGAAGACAATAGCATGATCACGAAGATGAAATAATTTTCATATTGCAGTTAATACGTATGCCATGGAATGACAAACTATTATTAATAACCTTTAGAGCCACATTCTAATAAACTCTAATGAAAACATCAACCCTCCACTTAAACCCTATAGAAAATTACTTCCCTCATCACTTAATTATACATCTTCGTGTATTTAACAGATAATGGCACGTCGCCAACACATTAATTCGTCGAATAAGAAGAATAATACGTTCCCATTAATTGGCTTAAGTAACGGTGAATATATTAAAGTTATGATGAAGAGTTTCATGGAAATAGATGAAATACATGAAAAGAGAAAGTCACAAGAATGTGTACAGAATATTTTTCAAATTAGATTGAATTGACGTTCATAAAACTCATCTTTGTTGTGAAAAAATGGATAGCAACATGATATCAACGGTTCCGAAATTTCCGGCAGTCCGTTTGAACGTCAGACACTGCAGGCTGTGATCCATATGAACAAGGAAATTATGGGAGAAAGTTTAGGGTGTACCGATAGAGTCAAACACGTGATAGTAACTTCTAGTCCTCTCATCAAGCAGCGATATTATAGAGTCAATCCCATTGTACAGAGACAAAACGAAAGCTGAATTAGATGAGATGATGCAGTTAGATGTTGTATAACCCAGCATTAGTGCGTGAACTTCTCCCATTTTACTGGTCGGGAAAAAGGATAACTCCTATCTATTTTGCATGGACTATAGGAAGTTGAATGCTCTCACGAGATAGTTACCCTCTTCCCCCAGTAACGGATACTTTTAATAAGTTTCGTGAGGCCAAATATATGTTTATATGTCAAGTCCGTTTATTGGCAATTTCCGTTGGCCGAATCCCAGACAGCACAGGACATCCCTAGGACGTCCATATTGAGTCCTAAGTTGGTCCCAATGTCCCAGACCTAATTTGTACGTACTAGGGACGTTTTAATTTGTACGTATTAGGGACGCACAAATTAGAGTCAAAAATTAGAAAATAATAAACATTATTAGAAACCACAATTATTTACCATTTTCTGATTCAGATATATAATAACCAAAAATCAGAAAATACGTAATATCTCTATTCTAATTTTCTTCAAATTTAGCAAATGCGCATGCGTGGCAGCACATTCGCTACTTCGCCAACATCCCACGTCGATCTAATTTATCCGTCGCCATTTTGGTTGTTTATATGTATAGTTTCTGTGTATAATATAATCTTTGGTATAATTTTGTGTTGTGATCAACAAGTTTTGTGATATTGTGCATAAATATATTTGATGTGTTTGTTGAACCTCCTAGTACATACGTAAGGGTAAATAAAATATAAGACTTTCAAACATTATTTCCAGTAACAACAAAGCTTGCAATGGTGGACCTGATATCTGTGGACCTGTACATGTACTTGAAATGATTTCAGTAACTTAATTTATTTGTAGAAAACACTATTTCGATAGAAATTAAAAATCAAAATCACATGATCAGAGGCATTTTGGTTGATGTTCTTCAAGAAATAAGTCAACTTCAAAAATTCTCCTAGAGATGCAGAAGTTTCATTTTTTGTCCGATATCCCAATTTCCCGATTGGAACAGTGGATGAAATTGATAGATTTGAAGAAGAATTACAATATCAAGAAAATTTCAATGATGCGGAAAATAAATTTTTAACAATACCTACCCTTCCAACGATTTTTAGACGATACATGAAAAAATCAACTCTTAGGTTAATGAATTGGCAAGATATGGGGGTTCAAATCCTCATAATTTTATTAAGAGTACACTGTCAGCTACCGTAAAAGATGAAATATTGAAATAATAAAGTTGGTTGGGGAGAAAGGGGAAAAATCCTTGTAAGTATTATACAGGATGTCCCAGCAAAAGATTGTGCTGCATTACACTTTTTGAAAAAAATACTGTTTCAAAGTAAAGGTTGCCGCAATATAAAGGTTTCCTACTTAAGAACAATACCATCTTTAAATAGGTGAGTATCTTGGTTATTAATTGGAGTTTTGAAGAATTATAGCTGTAAATAATTACTTTTGTCTAGGAACATGTAATAAAAAGATTGTGCACTGCATGTAGACAAGCGGTTAAACAAAATATCGTTCTCAGAGGAAGCCTTATGTTGAGACGACTGTATATTGTTTGGCAACTTTTATATGCCCATATATTTTTTCAATTAGTGATAATATTTAATTATTATCAGGTGCTGCAAGTAAGTGTAATTTCAACTAGAAGGACGTGGAGGGGGCGATCCAGAGTTTTATAAAAAGAAGTAGCGAGAGAATTCAAGAAAAAGAAAATAAAAAAGTGTAAAACTGTTATCACATATTATATACACAGTGTGGCATACTATGTACCAGAACACCCTTTTCTATAAAATTTTTGAGATGTACGATTTTTTCATGTACACATGTATCTATTGAATCTATTGCGGTGATCCAGCTGATAATTCCAGCCTGCAATGATTTTTTTGTCAACAATTTTTTGGAAACGCAGAATATTTTGACTTTTTTTGGCAAATTGGACTGACTTATCAGAATTTCGTCAAATTGTGTCAAATGATAATTTTTTCATAGAGTTTCAAAGTTTTGAGTTTTAATTTTTTTTTCACTTAAAAAAGGTGGCAGGCATCGAACATTTTGAAACTTATCATGTCGTGGTCCTTAGTCCTTATATATGAATGTAAAATATAAATATTTGAATAAATGTTTATAAAGATATTATGGTATTTATTTTCCTGTGTCCATTAAAAACATTCTGAGAAGGTCCATTAAAACATATAAGAGGACGTACTTGGGAGGTACATTATCAAAATTAAGGGGTCGTACCTGGGATGTCCTAATTAGGACTTCCAAGGGACGTATGGTTTAGTAACAAAATATGTCCTCAGGGCGTCCTGAGGATGGCTAAGGGTCTGGAACGGACATACCGGGGACTTCGGATGTCTGATAACGGACATCCTGGGAACGTTTTAAGTACGTACTTGTGCTGTCTGGGATCTTCAAGGCCATATACTGCTTTTACAGTGCCTAATAGGGGTTTGTTTCAATTCAAACGTCTACCAGTTGGTTTACATAACGCCCCAGCCACCTGGCAGAGACTTATAGACAATGTTTTAGTCCATTATCTTTTACCTATGTTTTTGTCTATCTCAATGACTTTGTTATTGGTGCTCAAACTTCCGAAGAACATGTATGGGTACTCGAAAAGGTTTTTAAGAGATTAGCGGATGCTAAAATTACTATGAGCATGCATAAGTGTCAGTTCTGTTGTCATGAAATGAAGTAACTTGGGTATGTAGTGGATCGTTTTGGGTTACATGTGGATCCAGATAAGGTGATTGCAATGTTGGAGTTACCGACCCCTTCCCAGGTAGCCAAGATGACGTAACTGACGTCATGAAGACGTCAATTATTGGTCATTTTTGGTCCCATACGTCATGCGACCAAAAAGTGACGTCTAAAAGACGTCATTTCAATGGACGTCGACTGGACATCTATGATAACGACATCTATATGACGTCAATTGAATTGAGGTCAACTGGACGACTATGATAATGACGTCTTTCCGACGTCTTTCTAAGGATGTAAAATTCAAAATAATATTAGAACAGGTGTGTTCATTTTATTACTTCTTGAAATAATGGAAGTATACAAAAATATACTTATTGCCTACATATTATTATTGTATCTCTATTAAGCTTATGTATTTTAGATTATTAGCAGTTACGACAGCAAAAAATTGAACTTGATTTACCAATGTTTATTCAACTTCTAAATTTGTACTCAATTAAACAGTTTATACAAAAATAAAACGTGAAATTCTAGAGACTAGATTCATTCTAATACTTCTTTTGTTTTTAAATTGTCCCACGTGCGTTCGCTTTGTATCATTGGTCAGAGTCTGTTCAACACTACAATGTTGTCACATGCAAATGAATTTCTATATTTCTTTCTATAACCATCATCAAATAGGCAAAATAAAATATACTAATGAGTTAAGTTTCATTGAATCATTGTTAATAATCCTTGGAATTTAATTTAAGTATATTCGTACTTAAAGAATTACAGAAATAAATTGAATTATGTTTCAGTAAACCTATATTAAAATTATAAAAGATATTCATGTCGTGTGGGCAATGGGGGCTTGGCAACGGCGCTTTTCGAAACCGCGCATTCAAATACAATTAGAAGCCATTTTGGAAACCGAAAACAGTTCCATTGACCGTCTCAAATCAGTAGCCCAATTGAGTTTAGAACTTTAGATGCAGTAAATTGTCGTTAACTCTACTGGCCCACTTAGTTTTGACGGTCCCTGTCACAGATAACCCATGTCCCTGTAGTGTAACAGCCTGCCGAGTCCCAACAAAACTCAGTAGATTATGTATTTGTGGTTACGTTATTACATTAATAAGTGAGTGAAAGTCCAGGTGGAGAAATTTTAATTTGTATTTGATAGACCTTTTTTTGAAAAAGAAAATTTATTGTGTTATTCTGTTCGATGAAACATGCGATGAAAGTGTCACAGTAGTCAGTCGGAATTGGCTAACACCTTTGAAAAAGGAGGTATACTGGCCGCCATTAAAAGATCGAAGAATCTTTCGGCGCTCTTTAGAAAACGATCACGCTGTTGACTGTGAGAAATGAAAAATATAAGGAGTCAAAAAAATATTTTTCCAGACCGGTAAGTTTAATACTACAACTACATACATGCAGTTTTAGTTCAGTAAATACCAGAAATAACCACAGGATACATGATGGCATAATTTCATGTTTTTCTTTAAATGCCATGTGGAACTTGTCTAGACCCTTTTGGCTACTAAGGTATTTTCTTGTATTTACTTACAACTAATTGCTCGATAAAATATTTCAACTCTTTTGTAACACAATTTATTATGTAGATGATTTAGAAAAAGCGAAAAGAAAAAGAAGCTCAAGTCAACAGTTTAATTAATGATAATGAAACACTAAGTGGACCCAGAAAAAGAATTAGGAGAATTATTGAAGATAGTGATAGTGAAGAGGAAAGTAAATATTTAAGACCACCACACATCAAAATTGAAAAGTTGTCGGGTGAATATAATAGCAATATAAACTGTAATGTGAACTAAAATATGTATTTAATACCAATTTTCACAAGCTAAAGCTGTTTTATATCTATTTTTCTTTAAATTGTTACTTAGCACTATGCAACTTGAATGACAAAATTTTAGGTGCTATAGAAAAGAAACAAATATCGCCAAGGGTATTTTCTGTTATCTTAGTCCCATCAGAAATTCCCTCAACATCAGCTTCTAACGCAACGCCGCCTATAGAAGTAGTTTCCCAACCCACGGTACCATCATCATGGCAATTGCAAAGATGGTAGGAAATGCAAAAAACATTGTATTTGTCAATATCAAATTAACATAGAAATGCCATATATATATATATATATATATATATATATATATATATATATATATATATATATATATATATATGTATATATATATATATATTATGTTTCAAGTTTTGTTAATAAATTTTAGCACCCCATATCTGCTAACATTATTCAGTCGATTCTGTATAATACATATATAATAAATTCATTAAAATATATACTGAAAACATCAATATTTTTAAATTATTTTTGTGTTTATATATTTAGATAAACATGACAATTATTGTGCCTTGGGCAGACATGCATCATCGTTTTTTGTTATAATGAATATTTTTCTAATAATTTGTTTTTTATTACAAACTTTGATTTCTGCCGTATAGTTTAACCTATGAACAAATAAATCTAAATTATATAGGTCGATATAAAGACGAATGAACATGCAACTTGTATATGTAGATGGTATCAGAGAAAATAGAAGCGTCTTTATCACGTCTCTATTCAACGTCATGTTGTTGCCCCTATTTTGGTGCAACTAACATCTTATTGTTGAAAAGTAAGAAGGAGTCCAAAAGACATCATAGAAGTGACGTCCAAAAGACTTATAGATGTACGTCCAAATGACGCATAAAAAGTGACGTTCAAAAGACGTCATAGAAGTGACCTTCAAAAGACGTCCAAAAAACATAGAAGTGACGTCCAAAAGACGTCAAGGAAGTCACGTCCAAAAGACGTCATATAAGTGACTTCCAAAAGACGTCATAGAATTGACGTCTCATGGATGTGACATAACTGCGTCTATTGGACGTCATTATAGACGTATAATTGACGTCTGTTGGACGAATGTTTGACGTCTGTTGGACGAATGTTTGACGTTTTTTGGACGTTATTTAGACGTCATGTGCCACTTGGGTCGTAGTGTTACGGAAGTCCGTCGTGTAGTCGGGACCTTCTCCTGGTACCGGAGATTCATCCCTAACTTTTCGACCATTATGGTCCCCATCACTAATCTTTTGAGAAAGGATCGTCCTTTTGTTTGGTCTTCTGAATGTGATTCTTCGTTATGTCGTGTCAGGGACTGTTTGGTGTCTGCCCCAATTCTTACTTGTCCCAATTTCAATGAATCTTTTGGTGTACAGACCGATAGTAGAGGATATGGCTTAGGAGCCGTATTGATTCAGCCTCATCAGGATAGTGACAAGGTTATTTGTGGTCTAAGTAGATCTCTTAGTCGTCAGGAAAGAAATTTTTCAACCACAGAACGCGAATGTCTCGCTGTTATTTGAGTACTCAAACAACTTCGGCCTTATTTAGAGGGTGTTCCTTTTACGGTCACTGTGGATCATTATAGTCTATTGTGGCTACAGAAGTTGCGGAGTCCGAATGGTCGTCTACCCCGATGGGCAGTCAAAATGCAACAGTATAACTTCCAAATTATACATCGTAAAAGTCGTGAACACGTAGTATCTGATGCTCTTTCTTGGTCCGTCCCTGTTGTCGATGAGGTGTCTGTGGAAGCTTCGTCTGAAGAGGTACTGCCTCCTCAGTTTGATCCTGTCAATGATAAGTGGTATTGTAAGATGGTCAATAATGTCAATAGTAATCCCCTTGAGTTTCCGGATTGGCGTGTGAAGGATATTCTTCTCTACAAACATATTGTAAATAGGTACACACAACCACTATCGCCTGGTGAGTCTTGGAAACTAGTAGTTCCCAAATCTAGTACACTGCGTATTATTTCGGAAACCTATGGTTCTCCCACATCTGGACATACGGGTATTTTTAAAACTTTCCACAGGGTAGCTGAACGCTTATATTGGCCGAAAATGAGATCGGATGAAGCGAGATTTTTTAATCGGTGTGAGGTATGTGCTGCTCATAAGGTGTCACTAAGTAAACCAATCGATAAGATGGTGTCACACCCTAAGCCTAGTAGGACGTGGGAAATGATATGTATGTATTTAATGGGGCCACTACCAAGGTCGAACCGTGGTAACTCTTTTACTCTTGTTATCACGGATTATCTGACCAAGTATGTCCTGATTTACCCATTTAGAACAGCTTCTGCAAGGGTAGTTCAGCGTAAAATTGAAGAGGAAGTATTTCTTCTGTACGGGATACCTAAGTTAATTTTGTGTGATAATGGTCCCCAATACCGTAGTAATCTTTTTCGTAGCTTATCAATTATCATCCAAGGGCTAATTCATGTGAACGAGTCAGTCGGGTAATTGAAATTATGATGGCTTCCTATGTTTCGAATAACCATCTTGCTGAGATAGGATGCGCGATTAGAATATCCATCCATGAAGTTACGAAAATGACACCGTATTTTGCTAATTTTAGAAGATCTATGGTATTGTCTGGTGCCGATTATGTTGACAATTCGGATTTGGATCTGGAGGATAGTGCAAAGACTCCTGAGTGTAGTCGTAATGAGATTTTTAACAAGCTATTTGCTGCTATTAAGAAACGGTTAGAGGTTGCTGATCAGAAGGACTATGATAGCCATAATCTGCGACGCAGACATGTAGAGTATCTCCTACACGATTTGGTGTGGAATTTTGTCCTTTCGGATGCTGCAAAGTATTACACTCGTAAGCTAGCGTCTAGGTACATATGGCCTTTCTCGTGGACTTATGAGTTGCAGGATAAGGAGAAAGCTTCGGCAGGGGTCTGGCACTGCAAGGACTTAAGGCCATACTCTACGCCTGAAGATGAAAATTTATGAATTTTTTTTGACGAAGGGGGGGGGGGGAGGGAGGATAATATAATGCGAGAAATTGCCCGCTCGTTGATAATATAACTTTGGTATGCCTGCTATAAACAGCATCCGCTGAAATCTTTGGACGAGGAGACCAGTTTTATAAGAATTGCCTTGGCGGGTGGAGGTAGAACGTAAAACCTACCTGCCGGCGGCCATCACGACCTAAGTAGCTGCAAATTAAGATATATACCTTGGAACGGAGGTTCGAATCCCCACTAGTCAATAGTTCAAGTGAAGGAACTGAAGAATCTGGGTAAATAGAAGTCGTTTCTCGAGTCAAATATGCGTTTCAAATTTTATATTCATGGTATGTGGGAAATCTTTACATTTATTTCATAAATTGTCATATCTTGTAGGGAATTGTGTAGCTATTGGGGATTTAAAGGATACATTACGGTATTTCTTTTGTGACTACAACGTTTTTTTGTGACTTCTTTCCTACCGGCAATAATAAGTAAAAAATTAATTTGTTCGAGTTTATGCTATCGGCGTTGTGAATAATTAGGAACTTTATTTCATCGCGTTGGAATTACGAGTTGGGTTACGAGGAAACGTTGAAAAGTCTGTGGGAAGCAGTACATTACTAATTGTATTTTATTAATTATTATATTACGTGAAAATGTGTAATTATTTTTAGATTTGGAGGATACATTAGGGGTTTTAGCGTGACTGCTTAAATTTTTTTCTTCATATTACAGTAATTAATTCGGCTATTAAACTGTTAAGAGACAAAGATCGTGGAAAACGGTGGGGTTTCGGCAATCATATTGAATTTAATGTGACGGAACGATACGGGGGGAACGCCGAAAATTCAGTTTTGCACTTATATCATAGGCTAATTTGTTCCTTTGTTCTCATAGGGGGTTTTCGTTACGTTTTCCTGAAACTGGGCCACGATTATGGGCTTTGGAGGCGTAGTGGAGCTGAGATTTTTTCCGGAGGCTTGATCTCCTACCCGACTGGACGAATACCAGGAGGGCTGGCGTGTTAAAATCGCCTTCATCGAGGGATTCGACTACTGTATCTCGTAACCAGCTGAAAATAATTTTCATTTTCATTTTGTTTCTTATTTGGTCAATTTTATGAATTATTTTTTTAATAGTCTCCTTCAGCGTTCAAGCTTTTTTTAATACTTTTTTTAATTGATTAACTTTTAATTTTATTTTTTATACATTCTGCTAATTCTTTCGATAATTTTATTAATTTCTCCACTTTTTATATACATTTGTAGAAATTTATCTTTGGTTAAATTTATTAATTAAATAAATTTATAAGGTACTGGTATATCAACGGTGCATACCATGACTACATTTTTCGTATTATCCGGTAATCATCATTTGGTGTGGATATCAGATACTTATATATGAATTTGACATTGTATGTTCTTCGGTTCGCTTGGTGATAGACTATTGGTCGCATTATTGTAGATTTTTTTTGATCAATTGTACACAAACCTCTAACTGTCTGTCTTACCTCTGAACGATTAACTAAGGATTCTGTCGTGAACTGAATTTTAAGATCCTCTAGCCTTCAGCTCATAGGTATCTGCATACTACTGGCACTTCTGCCTTCAGCTGGGTCCAGGTGTTAATCTTAGTGGATTTTCTTGTTTAAAATTAAATTGTAACTTGTAATTTGTATCTTCTTTATCTTTGAATGAAGACACAAGGTCCAATAATAAATCATATTTGCTGGTTTGATTTCAAAATCTTGTCTGACAAATCCTGTAAGTGTGGAGAAGTGTATTAACCCTCTGATGAGTTGTGGGTTATTTTAGGGAAGTCTTGGGTGCTTGCCTAAACTTCTCTTGCGCACTATTTTTCGAATCCGACATAAAAGAAGAATAATCCGCCCCTTCTTCGACTCGAAGCTAGACGACTGGCGAGCACAGGTTAGTCTACGGAGCACTGCCATCTAAAACGAGCACTGAAGTAGGTGTTGTGGTGAGAAAAAGTCTTGTTATAGCTGAATCTAAAAGTGATTTTATGAGCACCATAAAGGATATGGACAATAATATCCGAGAATCCACAAAATAGTTTCGTGCGTTCGAGATGGATGCCTGTAGATAACTATTTACCTAAACATTCCTTTTAATTGAATACGCATGTACTGGTTCGTTGTATGGACTGTATTTCATTAGTTATGAATAAAAACGACTTTATTCGGACAAGGTAACTTTTATATTTCACAAACTGACATACATAATGACAACTGTTTTGACATTTCTTAATCAACAACTTGAAAAACAAATTTTGACATAATAACAAAGAAGACTTTAATATAAATTTGTAAAAAAGCTATACAGCAGTACGGGTTGTTCAAAGATCTTTCATTTAAGTATTTGAGTACCGTTTCTATTGTATAGTAACGGAACCAAATCTTAACATATTCCCGGCTTCGAAACAGCAAAGTTTCGATTCTGCTCAAAATGAATTCTAAAGTACATCAGCTATCGAAAACCACCTCAACTAACATAACGCCTCATTAGGCCTTAAAACTAGTTTTCACGGTCTTCTGTCGACTTGGATAACGGTAGTGCACATAATTTGGTCACTGCGCGTTTAATTAAGCCCGTGTTGATTTTTACGGTGACAACACGAATAATTTTGTCGGCACCTGGATGCACACTCACTACGCGACCTAATCGCCACTTATACGGTGGTAACTTGTCTTTGTGAACTAGAACCAGAGATCCAACACTAATGTCTGATCGGTTTGTTTTCCATTTCGTACGTTCTTGAAGTTGACTGATATATTCCTTTGACCAACGTGACCAAAACTGTTGTTTCAGCTTCTCAAGTTGTTCGTAATGGTTTAACTTGGTGGTTGGAATAAGCTGAACATCAGGATAGGGTAAGGAGTTGAGGGATCTTCCGATCAAAAAATGAGCAGGAGTTTGGGTCGGTAGAAAGAGGTGTTAATGGTCTTGAATTTAAAATTCCTTCGATTTGAGTAATAACTGTGTACAAGCTCTCATATGTAAGCAAATTGTTAGCTATGACTTTAAGAAGGTGATGCTTACTAGATTTCACACCAGCTTCCCATATCCCACCCTGATGAAGGGAGTAAGCAGGTATAAATGTCCATTTGACGTCATGATTTATGGCTGTTTTTTCTTCGATTTCTACTTGATTGTCTAATAAGAATTTTCCTAACTCTTTGAGTTTGTTATTTGCCCCAATGAAATTAGTGCCGTTGTCAGAGTATACGCAATTTGGCTTACCCCTACGAGCAATGAATCTTTGAAACGTTTCTAGAAAAGCAAGTGTAGTAAGTTTAGTTACCAATTCCAAATGAAGGCATTTAGTTGTCATGCAAACAAATAATGATAAATAACATTTGTGAGTCTTATATCCTCTTCCTTTGCGATCTTTGTAAAGGAAGGGGCCAGCGTAATCAATGCCCGTGTCGGAAAATGGCAACCTTGGAGAGACTCTGGACGCAGGTAAATCTCCCATTAACGGGATTTGAGCTCTGGGTTTGAATTTAAAGCAAAGAACACACTCTCTGACTGTACGTTTGGCTAAATTTCTACCGGAAATAGGCCAATATTTATCTCTAACTGATGCTAGTAGCATTTGAGGACCACAATGCAATTGAAAGATATGGGTTTCTCTAAAGATAAGAAGTGTCAGGTGATGTTTGGGAGAAAAAATGATAGGATGTTTTTTGTGAAAATGATACGGAGGGTTTCTTAGTCGCCCTCCGACTCTTATCAAATTATCCTTTATATATGGATTGAGACTTAGAATTTTACTTTGATTAGAAACTTGATGGTTTCGATTGAGATCAATATATTCTTGGGGAAATGATTCTTGCTGTGCCAGTTGGCATAGTCTGTTTAACGATAATCTAAGTTCCTCGAAATTCAAGTTACCTGTGGAGTAAAGTTTATTTCCCTTAAATTTCTTGAAACTATAACTAAACCGTAGTACGTGAGCAAAAACACGTTTTAGACGGTTCAATGAAGAAAAGTTTTGGAAAGGAAAAAGCTCCCTTTTTGTATGAATGAAGGTTTGTGGCTCGTTTCGTGTTTCTGGAAGATCACGTAAGACAAGCACCTTTGAGATATCTTCTGGCCAATAGTTACTTTTGTCTTTTAACCACCCAGGGCCATGAAACCGAAGACTCGAGTTAAGAAGCTCTTTGGGAGAAATTCCTCTTGAAAGAATGTCGGCAGGATTGGAATTCGTAGGAACATAGCGCCATCTGACAATTTCTGTTAAATTCTAAATTTGTGACACTCTGTTTCCAACGAATGTTTGTAGAAGATGAGGAGATGTGCATAACCATCCGAAAGCTACTGTGGAATCTGACCACAGATGACAATCATCAATTTCGATGGTTAAACAAGACTTGATCTTATCAAAGAGTTTAGCGAGCAGTACGCAAGCACATAGCTCCAATCTCGGAATCGTTACCGTTTGAATAGGAGCTACTTTGGTTTCAGACGAAATGAGATTAACAACAACTTGATGGCTAGTATTTTGCACACGCAAATATAATGCTGCGCCATAAGCCTTCTGAGAGCTATCAGCAAACCCATGTTGTTGTATATTTACAGGATTGGGACAAGATATGTGTCGATAAATTCGAAGTTTGTTAAGGCAAAGGATTTCTGCTCGGAAGCGAGTCCAATTATCAGAAACCTCTTGCGGAACTCTTTGGTCCCACGCCAGGGACAATTTCCACAAGTCCTGTAGCCTGATTTTGGCTAAAATAATAATTGGACTAATGAGGCCCAATGGATCAAATATTTTTGCAATATCTGATAAAATTTTTCTCTTTGTAATACAATTTACAGATGATAGCTGACTAATTTTGAAAAGAAAAACATCTTCTTTAGAAGCCCAAAGCAAGCCTAGAGTTTTTCCTGATTCGGAAGGTGATAAAAAATAAAATTCTGACGTATTTTCACTCTTTAGGTTTTCGAGGAGCTCAGAGCTATTCGATTTCCATTTTCTCAGTTGAAAAGAAGCTGATTGTAAAATCAATAAGATTTGTTGACACAATGATGTCAACTTATCAATTGAGTCTGCTCCGCAAAGTAAGTCATCTACATACATGTTCTTTTTTATTATCTGAGATGCTTCTGGATAAGAGTTTTCGTGATCAATGGCTAATTGTAGTAAGCAACGAGTTGCTAAAAAAGGGGCACTGGCTGTGCCATATGTGACAGTGTTTAAAGAATAAATGTGAAGTTCATCTTCAGGATTTTCACGCCAATATACGAGCTGAAGAGGCTTGAATTCGTCAGTGATTTCAAGTTGACGATACATTTTGCTAATGTCAGCCGACACAACAAACTTGTGTTGTCTAAATTGAATTAGAATTGAATAAAGATCCTCCTGAACGGTGGGTCCTACCAACTGAATAGAGTTGTAAGAATATCGAGATGAATACTCTGCTGAGCAGTTGAAAACCACGCGCAATTTGGTGGTCACACTGTCTTCTCGAAAGACACCATGATGAGGAGAGAAATTAGTGATTTGATCATGAGATAAGGGTTTGAAACATGACATGTGAGAGAGGGCTTTATACTCATTCATGAAATCACAATACAATTTTTTCAGTGTATGGTTTTTTGCTAATTTCCTCTTGAGATACAAAAATTGATTTTTTGCCCGTTCTTGAGAATTACCTAGCTTTGAAGTGTGTTCCTCTAAAGGCATTGAAACTACGAACTTTCCGTTTGGACTCCGCTGGAAATGATCGCGAAAATGTTCTTCAGCTTGTTGTTCTTAACACGACAATATACGTTTACTCGGTGATTCTTCTAATTCCCAAAACTTTTGGAGTTGAGACTGAATGTCAATGGTTTTAGAAAAATTGCAAGACGTGAATGCTTCACGGGGACAACCTAAAGGACCTGTAACTATCCAACCTAGTTTGCTCTCTTGCAGAATTGGTTTGTTATGACCAAGCTGAATATTCCCACTTAGGAGAAGGGACCAATAAGTGTCTGCTCCGATTAGAAGCTCTATTTTGCTTGTTTTAAAGAATGTTGGATCAGATAATGTTATATACGAGGGAATGTCTATAATGTTGGGATTGAAGTCGAAGGTTGGAAGTCGATCAGTAATTTCTGAAATCACTAAACAGTGAAGATAGGCATGAAATTGAGAGTGCAAAGATTTTATTTTGATGTCACAGGATTTACTTAGTTCTGACGAATTATGACCAATACCCAATACTGTCAAATTGGTGGAATACTGTGGAAGGCCTAATTTGTCAACCAAACCTTTCGAAATAAAGTTTGACATAGAACCATTGTCTAGTAAAGCCTTGCATGTGTGCCTTTTTCCATGACTGTCAAAGATTGTCACTTGCGCTGTTGCCAGCAATACTTGACTTGAACCACTTACTGAACTTGAGCCTGGAAAAATTTGAGAATTCTGAGAAGGAGATTGTTTACTGGAGTCGTCAGAATCATTCGTTGTTAATTTGGTTTCTGAACTTACAACTGGCAACGCTGTACTTTCGCCTTTACCCTGATGTGAAATAGAATTATGTTTTTTACCACAATATTTACAATTACCTCTTGGGCACTTGTCTAGCTGATGTGTTGGCCGAGAAAGGCAGTTTGTGCAAAGTTTCAATTGTTTTGTTTTTTCAAATCTTTCTTTGGCTGAAAGGGCTAAGAAATACGCACAGTAGAAAATTGAATGATTTTGCTTACAATAGTAACATGAATAATTTTTTGAATTGATTTCTTTAATGTTTTCATCAATGGTTGATATGAATGATTTTTTAAAGGAAGAGTTTTTGTTCTGGTTTTGTTTGTAACTAGAACCTTGATAATGAAGTTGTTGATTTTGATTCGATTTCGAACCTTCTTTATCTTTGTGCATGTGCACCTTATCTAGAAAATTTGCTCGGTTCGTAAGAAATGTTTTAAGTTCTTGTAAGGTGGGAAGTTCCCCAGCAATTTTATACTGTTCCCAATCACGCAATGTTGCAAGATCTAATTTACTTGACACGAAAAAAATTATTAAGGGATCCCAAGAACTAGTGTCTACTTGGATGTTTTCTAGACATTTCAAGTTATTTGTTATTGTATCAACCAATGATCTATAAGAAGAAGGATTTTCTGTTTTAATTTCAGCTAAACTGAATATGCTTTTCAAATGTTTATGCACTATTAATTTTTTATTATCAAAACGAGTACATAATGTTTTTCATGCTTCAAGATAATTATTCTCAGTAATAGAAAGTGACTGAATACATTGAGCAGCAGAGCCCTCCAAGGCCCCACGTAAAAGATGAAATTTAGCAATAGTAGTTATCTCTGTGCAGTTGTGAACTAGTGATAAGTAAAGATCTTTCCACTCAAGCCATTTCTCGTATACTCCGGCAAATTTCGGCACCTTGACGTCTGCGAACCTAACACCTATTTGTTTATAACCTGAATTTGTGATTGAGCTTCCGCTACCAGTGCTCTGTTCCACCTGTTGAGTATGAGGGCTCTGTGGAGAAAGTTTATTACTTTGCAAAAATACGCTAATTTCAGCAAAAAGTTTATAACATGAAGATTCAAATGTTTCCGTTTCTAATTCATCAAATTCATCACCCTCAATTTCCTGCAACTCCTCTTGTAATTCATAGAAATTTGGCAATGATTCTGACTGAACTTTTTTAAACCTAATTCCCAATTCTTCCAAATCTATGTTTGAAACTTAGTCTTGAATTTTCAATTTGTCAAAGAATTTTATTAAACGTGTTACACTTGATTTTATATTAGCTCTTTTTCTAATCAGAGTTTGTTGGTTACTCATGATTGCTTGTACAAAGTTAATTTATTATTAAAAAATGAAATTAAAAATTAATGAGATTTGTTTTGTTTTTAATATCAAGAAATGGACGGGAATATAAGGAATTTATTCTTCGAATGAACTGCTGCAGTATCTCCCTGTTTGAGATGTTTACTTGAAACGTTCTCAACAAGAGAAATTAAATAATTGTTCGATTTTAACACAATTGTGTAGTTATACACTTGAAAACGTCCTCTGCGAGGGAAAATGCAATGTAACTGATAATCTTGATATCCGAAGACGAAGGACCATAAAAAATGTAGATAACTATTTACCTAAACATTCCTTTTAATTGAATACGCATGTACTGGTTCGTTGTATGGACTGTATTTCATTAGTTATGAATAAAAACGACTTTATTCGGACAAGGTAACTTTTATATTTCACAAACTGACATACATAATGACAACTGTTTTGACATTTCTTAATCAACAACTTGAAAAACAAATTTTGACATAATAACAAAGAAGACTTTAATATAAATTTGTAAAAAAGCTATACAGCAGTACGGGTTGTTTCAAAGATCTTTCATTTAAGTATTTGAGTACCGTTTCTATTGTATAGTAACGGAACCAAATCTTAACAATGCCTTTGAGCAAATAGTTGACGAAAACGCACAGAGTCAATGTATATTTGGAACCACGAAATAAAAAAGACGAAATGACGATGTAACTTGAGTCCATCATTATAAGCCAGGGACATAATAGCAAACAAGTTATAGCGGACGTATTGTAGGAAACCTATGGCGTTCGCTGCATGGCCTGAATTGATCGTTTGAACGAGGAGATTTCGAATAAATGGCCCAATATGCAAGGCAAGAAACTCATTCATCAAGATAGTAGCAGTATTACAACTACTATTACTACGAAGGAAAAATTGCATAAATTGAACTTTGAGTGGCTCCGTACTTCTCCTTTTCTCCAGATTTGGCTTCAAGTGATATCCAAAAAATCAGTAAGAGAGCTCACCTGAAAGAGATTTGGTCCAAATGAGTAGGTGATGTCGAAAATAATCCCCTATTTTGAGATAAACGATGAATAGTTGGATAAATGCAACAGAACCGCTAAGATGATTGTATTCTCCTTGGTGTAGACAATTTGACTGAGAACGTTTTGTTTACCGAAAACGGAACCAATATATCTATTGTTATCACTTTTCCATGTATCTCTCTACTCTAGCTAGTTTTCTAGTTTTTTTGAACGGAAAACTATTAACTGATATTTTTCATTAGCTATCCATAAAGAAACATTTTTCTCGGAATGATCAATGAAATGAAAATTTGATGACAATTATGTGTTTGCCCATAATGATCGCATTATATCAGCAACAGGAATACAATCCCATAAGCCAATTTACTGAGTATGGACTAAATTACATCTATGATGTGTAGAGAGCTATTAAATCAGAAGGCCTCTTTGGACTTCACTCGAACTCAACGGGCAGTTTTCTTCTCATCACATCCCTATATTGTTGATGTAAAAACAGTTGAAGAAAAGAGTTGGAGTATACATCCAGTATTTAGCAGTGCTTTTCTCTTCGTTTTTTTATTATTGGTATACCAAGATATTTGTGCATTGTGTCATTTAACATATACCATGATGCTTTGTGATTGCTCTTAACATGTTCAATTGAAAGAAGTAATTGCTTGGATTCATAAACCAAAAAGCTAAGCAAGAATTATCTCATCCACAGTGGATACAGTCGAGGAATTCCAATAAATTTTTATCTTAGATGTAGATTTCTTATATTTGTAGAACAGTTAAGACATAATCAGCCTACTATCGGGAAATTGGAATAACTTTTTCTACATTTGAAAACTTTAATTCCTTTCTTCAAAATGATGTATTAGAAAACTCAAATTAGCCCCAGCCCAATATACAGGTATGGTTTATTCCAATTATCAATTTTTCTAATTCTCCATCGAACATTTTACCCCAAGCATAAGTGTCCTGCATTTCATAAATATATATTCAAAAAAGCCCTTAAAAGATTCAATGAGCTTCACAATATATGAGGCCAAAAGTAACAGCAGCCGCACAAGTGTCAAAACTTTATGATTGATAACAGATTTGGACCAGAGAAAACTGAGAGCCATATTTCACTTTTTTTTTGTGTAGAAATTTTAGATAACCCTTTCAGCGATGCTTTGCCCTAGTTCTCTTTGATATACTCCCTCTGGGAAAAGAGGATTCACTCTTATTCATTGAGGATCAGATATATCGCATACGTTATCTCTTATTTATTGAGAACACTTGGAGAATATTTGTATCATATAAGAGATTAAAATATGTTTTCAAAATTTGTTATGATAAACTTGCGAAGAAATAAATTCTCAAATTTAGTATTTTATTATAATGAGGGAATATTTTTTTAAAATTGGATAGAATATAATTTTCCTACATTCATACTTTTAGTACAAGCTTTCGAAATTTATTTAGCTTGGTCTAAAAGTATGAAAAATTCACTTTCCAAATTTTTAATTTGCCGCTTCCCCAATAATCCTACGAACACAGGATTATTGGGAAAGCGGCAAATTAAAGAATTAAAAAGTGTACTTTTCATACTTTCAGTCCAATCTAAATAAATTTCGATTGTACTAAAAGTATGAATGTACGAAAATTACATTCTATATCATTTTAAAGAAATAATCCCTCATTATAATGGAATCATAAATTTGAGAATTTATTTCTTCGCAAGTTTATCATCACAAATATATATATATATATATATATATATATATATATATATATATATATATATATATATATATATATACGAATAGTGCGTGACATATGAACAATAAGCAACGAATAGATTAGTGGGTATTGCACGCAAATAGAAGAAGGGGCTACTGAAAAGAGTGGTAACCGCAGACATGCATGTTTCTTCTATTCTTCTATTTGCGTGCAATACCCACTAATCTATTCGTTGACCTAATCTTCTAATGAATCCTTCAAAACTTTAAGCAGGTCAGGTGTTAAACCAGTTATGTATGATAATGAACGAAAACACAAATTTATACTGTGGATTGAATCAGATACAACATCTAAAATTTCAACAAAAATTGTTCAAAAATTTGTTTATCATACTACGAGGGTATGAGTTTTGAAATAGAATGTCTTTCAATTCAATTATATCGTTATTTAGGAAATCTGGATGAGATAATTTTCTCACTCTATTCCGAAAGGAGAGAATTAAATTTGTTTTCATTTTGGGAAGATGCATGACCAATAACTGATAAATCTATTACTGTATATTCGTTTTCTATACCAATAAATTCTTATAATATTGTCATTTCCCCTATGCACTTTCATGTCTAGAAACCGTAAAATACCATTTTCTTCTTTCTCGACTGTAAATTGTGTGTGCTTATTATAAGAGTTGAACAAATTCAATGTAGGCTGCACTCTATCCTTAGGGAGAGCGAGAATCAAATCATCTACATACCTTTTGATGGAAGGAATTGGAAAATTCAAGGAATCATTGGAATGCTCAATGAGGTCATCTAAAACGAAATTAACTAATATTAGTGATAAAGTAGACCCCATTGGGGTGCCAAATATCTGTTTATAAAATTTATCATTGAAAACGAAAACATCAGAATCAAAAACGAATTGAAGTGCCTCTTTAAAAGCTGATAAAATCAGTAGACTAGGAGGTTGATTATCATCCCAATGTGCTGAAATGCTGTCTAAAATTACATTTAAGGGTAAATTTCTAAAAAGTGAGACCGCATCAAAGCTGACAACAACGAAACCATCTGGAGTAACGAGATTATTTATAAAACCACTAAACATGAAAGAATCTTTGATGCTATAAGAATTTTCAAAATTATAAGATTTGGTCAAAATGTCTGTTATATATTGTGCAATGTGCCCGTTAGGAGTGTCCAGGGATAATATTATAGGTCTCATCGCTAAAGTTTGTTTATGAATCTTAGGCAGTGCATAAAATCTAGGAGTTATTGAATTGTAAAATCTAAGTTTTTGAGCCAACTCCTTAGGAATTAACTTAGATTTGCCTTCTGCTGCAATGTATAGACAGGATTCCTAGGAATGTTTTTATAATATTTAGTTTCAGATAAAAGTTGTTGAGAGCGTGTTATATAATCTTCTCTATACATGGCAACAGTGACATTACCTTTAACACTTCTTACTATATATAAATTTGGATGCTATCTGAGGAAATGTCTACGCCCAAAAAATACTTCTTCATGCAATGCCTGTAATTTTTGTGATTATGTGAGAAATTAGTAAGAATATTAGTAAAGCGAGATCTCGCCAAATCTTTGTTTTTATCATCTAAATTCTTAATAATATTTTCCAAATCAGCTAAAATTTTTGATATTTTGAAATCACTCATTGACGGCTCCACACTAAACCTAGGGCCCATTAAAAGAAACTTTTTATTATTGTAAGGAAATTCAATATCTGTTAAGTTCTTAAACCATTGTTCGTCATATTCAACATTGTTAAAAAGATCAGTTTTAATTCTCTCAAATTTTAATGTCTGAGTTTCCCTGATTTTTCTAAAAATATTGTTGTATCCTATCTATCTATTTTCAAATTCAACTAAAATATCATCAGGTAAAACATTATGCAATTCTGTCTTAATAGATCTAAGATACCTTGCTATCTCAAACAAATCAGAACAAGTAACCCTTATCTCTAAATTAATCAAGTTTTTTCTCAACCTTGAATTAAAGTTATTTATCTTAGATCCTAGTTGTCCAGATCTTGTTCCCAATAATCCACCTATGCACCTTATTCCATTACTTGTGTGTCTTGGGAAACATCCGTTCTGTCTACACTTTAAGAGGGGAATCTTCCTGTTGTTGAGTGACGCTAATCTTGTATTAAGTTTGGTCCATTTTTTTAATAAGGAAAGTGTTGAGCAAATTGTCTACCTATTTCCTCAAAGAAACCCATATCTATAAAAACGAAAACTGAAGGGAAGTGACCGTTGAACACAAAACTGCAAACAATATATTAGGGATGCGGTCAATATAGGGCTGATCAAAAGAAAACTATTATTTGACTTGTTGAGCTTTCGGAAATTGTTTACTTCCTTCGTCAGAACATCTACATTGAACGAAAATTTTTTAAATAATAAAGCTGGAGAATATATTTGAAAAAAAACACAATTGACTCACCAAAATAAGTTTTAAAAATTGTCCATCAAGAAGAGCACGTGAGTTTTATTAACAGGAGCATGAAATTTATTAATAAAAATTGAGACAAAAACAATTTGAAAAGATCAAATCTACAATATTTTGTTGGAATGTAAAAATTTTAAACTAACACAACAATTAAAATACAGTCAGAATGAATATTAAAAACGATATACCAAAGGAGAAAGGTATTTATTTCAAAGTCAGTAAGTATTGGTTTTTGTCACGAAACAAAAAGACGACCAAATCTTCTAATGATATTATTAGCAACTTAGGTATCGAGTATATTTATACAATGATGATATAAATTGGTATTGTCAAAGAATATACAGGGTGATATATAAATATTGAAGTCAAGAAATGAAATAATTCAGTTATTCTACAAAGTTAATAGAGAGATATAGATTTTGCTAAGTTCATCAAGATCAGACTTTTTGTTTAGACAGTTATTTAAATATCTATGTATGTGACACATCTCAAGAAAAAGTCTCTGATTGTAATTTTTTTCCATTGCAAGTATTTTAGTATTATCAAAACGCATAGTATGTTTACCAACAATAACGTGTTCCGCCAAAGAACAAGACAGCTTTGCAGTATTACAGTCGCTCTTATGTGAAGTCAGTCTGCCAGATAAAGATCTAGAAGTCTGGCCGATATAAATTTGATTACATTCGTTACAAGGAATGCTGTAAACAAGATTAGACACCTCGTCTATGCCCAACCTTGACTTGACCTTAGTGTAAAGGTTGTTAATCGTAAGTAAATAATATGTTGCAACCTTAACAGTAGTTGAACCCTTCAAAACTTTTAGCAGGTCAGGTGTTAAACCAGGTATGTAAGGTAATGAACCGAAACAAAAATCTGTACTTTGGACTGAATCAAATACACCATCTTCGTTTTTAATAAAAATTGTCGGAGTGTTGTTGAAAAATTTGTTTATCATACTACGAGGGTATGAGTTTTGAAATAGAATGTCTTTATTCACGAAGCAATACTCCATTCATAAATCTTATATTTGTTGTTAAAAAAAGGTAGTGATGATCTTAGGTTATGTTTAGATGCCAGAATAATTAATAAATATACAGTGCCACAATATGAAGCACCAATGACAATAGAAGGAATTTTAGGGTGAATTACTCAAGCTACAATTTTTTCAAAAATAGATCTTAGGTATAGTTTTTGGCTAATTCCTCTTCATAGGGATTGCCGAAAATATACAGGTTCCATAATAGATGGAGTAGTCTATTCATTTTCAGTTGTACCATTTGGATTAAGAAGTGCGTGCTCGGCACTAGTCAAGGTACTACATGAAGTGCTGAACAAATATGAAAAATTCTGCCTTCATTATATTGATGATATATTAATATTCTCAAAAGATGAACAACAGCATAAAATACACCTTCAAACCATTCTCGAAGCATTAGATGAGGCTGGTCTAAAATTGAATATTGAAAAATATGAATTTTATAGTTCCAGGTTACTTATTTAGGTTTCTGCATAAATGAAGTAGGCTTTACTATGAATTCGGAAAGAGTGGAAAGTATAAAAAATTATATAAGACCACATAATTTGAAAACATTAAGGGGCTTCTGGGGTATATTGCTTTATTTTAAACGGCTCATACCAAATTTATCCGAAAAGCAAATTCCACTAATTAAGTTATTACATAAAGGGGAAAATGGAATTGGGGCAATGAACAAGAAAATGCGTTTCAATCAATAAAATTAGAATTCATAAAAGAAATAACTTTTCATCATCTAAGAGAGAGAGACAGAGAGAGAGAGAGAGAGAGAGAGAGAGAGAGAGAGAGAAGTTCGAAAGAAGGTATGTGTTGGATGGTATTGTTATAGTTGAGATGTTTGTTTTACATGTGTGCCCTGATATAGGATTAGTCTCCTCTGCAGGGCTGGGTTGGAGGTGTGCTGGGGGGGGTTTGTGCGCGTTTGTGCTGAGTCAGGTGAGAAGTGGTTGGTTAAGGAGTTTGGGAGATTGAGTTTGTGATTCAAAAGAGGTTAGGGGGTGGAGTCGATGTTTCGGAGTGGGCTTGGCGCTAGAAAGTGTTCCAGAGGAAAAGCATTCTCGTTGTTTTTGCATTTAGAAAAAATAACAATAATCTCGTTTGGGGAGGGGGCGGCTACAGCTGCGGCTGCATTGTTCCCTACGTCGATTGAGTGATTGGCACGTCGGTCCATTTGGCTAGTGAAAAAATTCATCCTGTTGGATAGATTCACCGTATCACAGGGAAACCGCAGAAAACCTGTAACCCGACGGGTGGGTGGGGGTGCTTGAAGGGTTTGTCAGAAGTATTCACTAATTGTTGTGAGATGTGTGAGCGTGTTAAGAGATATGAGTTGTGTGGGTATATAGATAGAAAGAGGAATATGTGTAGAGAGATATAGAAGGTTGTATGTATGATGGTTGCAATGTTTGGTTATCGGATTGAAATTGGGGATTGGTTTAGATAGTCGATGTATATGTCATATAGGACTTGTAGGGTGTTTAGACGGGACGGAATGAGCTCAATGTCGATATTGGTATAGACAGTGTTACTGGGTGAGTAGGGTGCCTTGTATTGGCAGTATTTCAGAATTGATTGCTCACAAGATCGGAGCTTTTTTACAAGGTGGTCGAGAAGGGAGCAATAGACGTTTGCTCTATAGTCGATGATAGGACGGATATATGTTTTATACGTATGGAGTAGGGTGGTTGGATGAGTGCGTCCGAAGCTTCCGCCAAGTGCCTTGAGAAGATTAACTCGCCGTCGGACTTTATTCAAAGTGTCCATGAGGTCGACCATCAAGTTGAGAGTGTGAGTGAATCTCACTCCCAAATAAACGACTTCCCTGTGGATTTCGAGTCGATCTTCCCAGGGCACGAGGCGGAAGTTTGTGGGTACAAGTCGTTCGCTCATGGTATCAGGGTGTTTGAAGACGATGGCTTGGGTTTTTTGGGTGTTGAGAGTCACCCGCCATTTCCTGCACCGATTTGAAAATTGGGTCAGTAGATTCTGGGATCGAATATTGAGAGAGCGAATGTCAGTGGCGGAAATGGTTAGTGCGGTGTCGTCCGCATATAGTTGAATATTGTCTTGGGGATGTCGTGGAATTGGTGTGTCATACTTATAGATTAAGTATGATAGTGAGGCGAGTATCGAGCCTTGCGGCACGCCAGTTTGGGGTGTGAATGAATCGGATAGGCTGTAACCAACTTTGACGCTGACCGATCGGTCTGTGAGGTAGGATTTTAATAATTTTACGATTTGATTTGGTAATTGGATGTCAAGTAGTTTTGTCACTAGTCTGGCGTGCCAGACTTGGTCAAAAGGTTTTTGAACAACCATGAAAATGGAGGCTGGACAGCGTCGTTGGTTCAAAGCTCGGGTGACGAGGGTTTGAAAGTTGGTGGTGGCGTTCTGGCAGGAGTGGCTGGCCTGAATCCGAATTGAAATGCCGGAATGATATTATTTTCGGTACAGAAGTCCCATATTCTCTCTTTTAACAAACGTTCAAAGATTTAACTTAGGACGCTGATCAATAAAATGGGGCGTTAGTATTCAGGCTTTGTGGGGTCTTTGCCGGGTTTGGGGATGAGAACTATGTTGGCAGATTTCCAACAGCGAAAGAAGTAAGATTAGGCCCAGCAGGCGTTCAACAATGAGCAGAGCAGAGGGAGAATCTCTTCTGGCAGGTTTTTGAGTGCCTGTATCGAGATTCCCTCGTGCACGGGGGCACTGTTTCTCCCCGCTCGGCACGCCTGCTGAACTCGATGGCAAAGTCCCTGAGAAATATTGGATTGTCAGGTGGTGTGAAGACAGTTTGCAGGTTGTTTTTAAAGGCAGTGGCTTTATCTTCAGGATTGTAGATCTTCTGTCCTCGCACTTCGACATGTGATTCCGCATTCCTCTTGAGGCCGACCAGGCGGTATAATTTTTGCCAAAACACTCGCCCTTGTCTGAAGTCCAGTCCGGCTGTGTCGGCCTTCCATTCCCTCTGCTTTTCAGCATTGATTACGGACCTGGGCGTTTAGACGGTTCCATTGATTTTAAGAAGAATTTGTAAGTGCATAGAAGTTTGTGTTTATGGTGGTGAGAGGGACGGTGATGTCTTGTGCATCGAATAGGAGGAACTGGAACTCCTCTGCGTGATTATCTTTGTCATCAGTCGTCCTATGAATGATGGGTTGTGGTAAGTTAGAGGAGACGTGGTTTGCGAATTTTTTGATAGAGTGTCGGTGACAGATAGTATTTGTATATTTTGGGAGTGTAGAGGGTGTTTAAGAAGATGTCGCTTCCTGGCTAGACCTTGGCAATTCACGGTCCCGATTTTAAAGTCCATGACTTAATTGTGACGTTTCTGGGTGAAGGCGCAGTGGATGCGGTTGCCCACGCCGCTGGTTACTGTACAGTTGTACCCGTAAAAATAGAGGATGAGGTGAGTTAGGGTGTCGGCCACGAGGCCACGGGCTGTCGGGACAGCGTTCATTATTGTTGTTGCCAAAATCTCGATCAAGATTTTGGTGTCTGTCGAGAGGTCGTAAGGGGTCTGGGTTTTTTCGAGGGTGATAGTTGTGATTTCCTGAGGGTTCTATGGAGTTTACATCCGCTTGGACAACGAGGATGGAAGGCCGGGTGGGCGCCGCCGCAGTTTTTACAGGTGGGGGCGTTTGCCTTAGGGCAGTTGTTTGATTTGTGGTCTGATGCCCCACAAGAGGGGGGCAAACTGGTTTAGCCTTGCATGTTTCAGCAAGGTGACCTGTGGTGGAGCACCTATTGCAGTATCTGGATACTGTAGGAAGTGGATGAGAAGAGTTTGAGGCCTCACACTGATGTATGAGACCGTGACATTGGATGCCGTTAATGAGAGCGTGTTGGTAGGCTATTTCGGAATCCGTAAGATTTCGAAACAAAGAGGTGGCCCTGTTTGTACGGCGGTAGACGATGCGCCAGGATCTGGTTAAGTTGAAGTTCACTTCACCTCGGAGGATGTCCTCGAAATCTTTATCTGATAGGGACGTGTCTACATTCCTGCAGACAAAGGAGAAGGTGGGTGTGCGGGCTCGGGGGGTTGCGTTTAGGCCGATGATGGTGACGTGGGGATCACCGATGGCATTTCTGAGTTTGTTGGCAAGAGCTTCGTGAGGTATGTTTGCGGGGATTTTAAGGAGTGCCGTCCGGTTCAAGTTTGCCGTCAGGTGGGTGATTTGTCCCTTCAGGAGCTCGTTGGTATTGAGCAGATTGACTAGTTCTCTTTGGGAGGTGTATTTTGAGGGGAGGTTCCGAATGTTCAAGGTCTGAAGTGCGGGTGTAGTTTGGGGATGTAGGGTTTGTTGGGTGGTTTGTGGTTGTTGAGTGGGCCGTGGCTGTCTCATTTGTTGTAAAGGTTGTGGCGTTGGCGTTTGGGTTGGTGGTTGAGTTGGTCGAGTTTGTTGAGAGGGTGGGTATGGCTCCCAAAAGAGTGAAGTTAGAAGTTATCCTCTGGGAATTGGAGGACATATGCAGAATTTATTGGAAAATCAGGTTATACTGAAATTACAGAAAATAAATATTTTTCTACAAAAAATTAAATAATTGATAAGACAACTGACTTCGAAAAATGGTTTGCAGTTAATGTAAGAGATGTCATTTTAAGAAAACTTTAAGAATATTCTGAGGAAGGATCGGGGTGGGCCTTAAGTAAAATTATATCTCTGGAAATCAATATAAATAAATACGAGGTGGCTAGTGGAATATCATCATATATTAAATTACCAGACATAATAGCTAAAAGAAAGGCGTGTATCAACGTTCAGAATGACGATAATGCATGCTTTGCTTGGGCAATTGTTTCAGCTTTGTTCCCTTGCGTTATTAATAAAAATCCTACACGTACTTGTTCATATCCTCATTATAGCAAAGTTTTGAACATTAACGGTCTTACATTTCCTGTACTCCCAAATCAGATTACAACTTTCGAAAAAAATAATGTTAATATTTCGGTTAATGTTTTTGAATTGGAAATTTTCAGACAATCAAATTTTAGTGTTGTGCCAGTACGTTTAACAAAACAAAAAAGAGAAAAGCATGTCAATTTACTGATTATTCAAAATAAATATTTTCCTAAAAAGAATGATTGTTTACCAGAGTCAGATAATGATGATTATGATTAGCGTTTTGGAAGATAGACGTAGTCGAAAACATGGACTTTTATTACCTGATTCGTTTCGTGCTATTATTTGTGGCCCCAGCGGATGTGAGAAAACAAATATTGTGCTATCATTGCTGTTCAATCCAAATGGTGTAAAATTTAAAAATATCTACGTTTATTCTAAATCTCTATATCAACCAAAATACCAACTGCTCGAAGAAGTATTGACTGGTGTAAAAGGTGTGGGATATTATCCGTTTAAAGAAAACGATGAAATTGTAAGTCCTACACAATCCAAACCGAACTCGATTTTCATTTTTGACGATGTGTCATGCGACAAACAACAAACAATTCAAGAATATTTTTCCATGTGTAGACACAGAAGTATTGATGTCTTCTACCTATGTCAGACTTATTCGAAAATACCAAAGCAGCTAATACGTGATAACTGCAATATGATTGTAATGTTTAAACAGGATGAAATTAACCTTAAACATGCCTTCAACGAACACGTTTCCCCCGACATGTCATTTGAAGAATTCATGAAAATGTGCTCTGAATGCTGGAATGATAAATATGGCGCTTTGGTTATTGTTGAAGACTTTGATTTACAAGATGGTAGATATCGTAAAGGATTCGATATGTATATAAAAATATAATAATTATTTAACCATTCATTTTTCATTATGATGTCATCTGATGCAGACGCTGTGCGAAAACGAAAAATTGCAGATCTGAAACGAATTATTAGAAAAAAGTATTTATCTTTTAAACTGAACAAAACTGAGCATGATGGGACACTAAATAGAATTTTCAAACTTATATCTAATCCTCTCAAAGATATCGTAAATATTATGAATACATCTAAGGCAAACAAGCAGATTACAGCAACCCTACCTCCACCACCACCACCACCACAGCCCACATCATCTAAAGAGAAAAAAGAACATGTTCCCAATTTTATCAGTGATGAAGAATTATACAGTTATGATCCGAAAAATGAATCAGTATTTACGGATGATGATGATAATGGTGAACCTCAAGTGAATACTAGTGAACATTTCTCACCACGAACAGTCAACGAGTACATCGAACAATATCCTACAATGGGTCGACAATGTGTCATCGATTTCTTTAACGAAGACTCACAAATCGATGATTTGTACGGTCCAAAGTATAATGCTGAAAACGATCAGTGGACTCTGGGGAATAAACGCATAAACTTTGACGCAAAAAACGGAGATATATTCGTAGAAGGAGATAAAGGATGGGATAGAATACCTGCTACACCAGCTCTTTACCAATTACTTTTCTACCAACATCCCCAATATACCGAAGATGATTTACCTACATACAAAATATCATTGGAACGAACGGGGATTCATTTAAAAAAAGATAGAACACTAAAAGGTTCTCAGCGGTGGAAGTATATTAATATTATTAAAAAGCAATTTATTATAAGACGAAACACTACCACTAACATAGTAGGTAAAGGATTACCTGATCACATCATGACCTATAATGATAAAGATATAGAGTACGTTTACTGGGACGATGTAAACGAGATTGTTGAAAGACTTAGAGAGTTAATAGCTTCCAAGGATACAGGTAACACTTCCAATGATAATGAGATTGTTGCCATTATACATGAACTTCGTGAAGCCGATTATATATATTAACCATCGATTGATTTATGTTCATTTTCAAAATAAGTCTTGACAAGTTTGGTCGACATTCTAACGCATATAAAAAGAAGTATGATAAAAATCTCGAAGCACGATTTAAAAAAATCGAAATAGCTCAATTGTCGTTGAACACAAGTTTTCAGGAAATGAATGATAAAATAAAATCCTTGATAAATAATGGATCAACGCAAAAGTATGTAGATAACGCAATAGAATCGAATAGAAAATTTATAGTAAACATACTTGACCAAAAATTGAAAGATACATTGGATGAAATACATAGAAACTTTGATTCAAGGATTGCTACTCTCAATACAAACATTCCGATAAAAAAATATGTCGATAATCTCGTTTCATCGACAAATATCAGCAGACAGATACACCAATTCGCAGAAAAGTATCACACAAAGTGTCTGATCAGCTTTAGGGGCACTAAGAAATTCAACAAGAACTTTTACGTTTTGGATACGGAAGGTACGGCTTTTGTATTCCCTTTTGATTGTGAAATTGAAAATTGTAAACATTATGCTTCTGATGGCAGTGTTTTATAGAAGAATAATATGGAATATCAGTATCAACAGTTAAACGGCCTTAGCATAAAGAAGAACGATGAAATAGAATTCAAATTGGATTGTAGAGATTATTTTTGTATGGATCTTCTCGTACAGTGTAATTTAGAAGAAGAACAATAATTGACCATTAGAATATATATATATATATATATATATATATATATATATATATATATATATATATAACAAAATAACCTTCTTTGTTCACTATACATCATGTCTGCAGACAGGATTCAACTTGTTAAAGAATTGCATAAACCGATTCGACGAAATTATCCACGTCGACGAACAATAATCAATGGTCTTGATGACTTATGGCAAATGGATTTAGCCGAAATGAGACCTTATGCAAAGCATAATAGAGGATTTAAAATGATTTTGGTGGTTATCGATTGTTTCTCGAAATTCATGTGGACTCGTCCACTCAAGACGAAAACAGCCGAAGAAATAACACGAGCATTTTCGAGTATTATCAGGATTCGAACGTCAAAAAATCTACAACCAGATCAGGGAACGGAATTTTACAATAGTAAATTCAAATCTCTAATGAAAAAACATAATATCTATCATTATAGTACATTTAGTACGAAGAAAGCTGCAATTGCAGAAAGAGTTATTAGAACGCTCAAAACGAAACCCTATAAACATTTCAGCTTAATTGGGAAATACCAATGGATCGATATTTCACCTCAAATCACAAAGGAATACAACGATACAAAACATAGTAAAACTGGATACAAACCATCAGTCAGAGGTGAATCGAAGTAACGAAAAATTGATTTTAAATAAGAAATTCAGTCATTTGAAAAAAATCACCGGACCCAGAAAATTAAATGTGGGAAATATTGTGCGAATAAGAAAAGCGAAACATGCTTTTGAAAAAGGTTACATTCCCAATTTTACAACTGAACTATTCAAAATTACGAAAGTCAAAATAACGAGTCCTGTAACGTATTTGATAGAAGATATGACTGGATCGCATATTAGAGGTTGTTTCTATGAAGAAGAATTACAAAAAACCAAAAATCCAAACATTTATCTCGTTGAAAAGGTGTTGAAGAGGAAACGTAACAAAATGTACGTTAAATGGTTAGGATTAGATGGAAAACATAACAGTTGGATTAACACTGATGACGTAGTAGTATAGATCGCCAGCAACCAATCAACTTTAATTGAGTGGAGGACAGAGATAAACATATAAATTGATCGACATTAGTTTAGAAGTCATCATAATGAGTAGTCACGATTCTGGGTATTATAGTGTTACAATGTCATGTAGTGATAATAGTAGTTATGATGAAGAACCAAATTATGATCGTGATTTAGATCAAATTATACTTAATTATGAAATTGCAATAAGAAAAGAAAGACAATATTTATTGCATACAGTTTTCACTGTTGGTCATCGATTTGAAGTTAGATGTTGCCTGAGTCCTGTCAGAACTTTTGCACCTGCCATCATTTTATCATCGTTTATCGTGGAACCTTCAAAAATGTTATTCAATACTTTAGAATGGGATGAGATCATAGAAGTGCTGCGTAAAAGTAACGAGTTATTCTTCAATTCTCCAGATGATGATGTTGTAGATTCAAATCCCATCATGTTGTACCAAGATTTTTGTCAAATAACTAAAGTTATTTATGATAATCAAAAATTTGTGAAAATTCAGAAAGATGATGTAACAGTTTTCCTCGATGAAGAAGAAGTTGTAGAAACTCTACGTTTTCATGAGAATTTTCTTCAACATCACATTTCAATTTCAAATAAAGTGAACTTTTGCGATTTTCATTATAATATCAATAATTTATTAAAGACATTTATATCGAATCCAATATGTGGCTTTTCCAATTGTTCAGATTTAATGTATGCTGTTTGTGATATTTATTCTTATGACAACAGCAGTTTAATAGGAAGAGCACTTAGAGAATATCTGTACTATTACAAAGTCCATGTAATCAATGATTTAACATTATAAAATTATGAAAATATTCTTTGTTGCATTTCACCTCTAACACAAGTAATTGATGATGAGAACTTTTATGTTGATTTGGAATCAGTATTGAACATCGAAAGTGAAGGATGTTTCTTTTACCATTAATAATAATTCTACCTTTAGTGACATCTGAGAAAATTGATGTAAATTATCGAAAGATTTGGATATGTTAACTAGTCGGAACATGATATCACAAATATGTCATCGATTTTAAAAGATTTCCAAGAGAAATTAAATTTTCCTGTAGATGGCACTCTAAATCCTGCAACTATTCAACTATTAGAGCGACCTCGATGTAGTGTGAATGAAAACGATCATGATGGTGAACATTCGTATCGCGTTAGAACAAAATGGGAAAAAAAGTAACCTAAATCGGTATTTTCCTCAAGCATCACCGTCATATGTTGCTGAAAAGGCATATTTGGCAACAAAATTCCAAATTTACAATTTAATCACCAGTCTAAAAGAACAGCACTTCTTACTCATGTACTACTTATGAAACTTCAAATCGACGTCATAACGTTAAAAATTCTTGAAAACCTGTGGGTAAGGAGCTAGGATAAAAAATCAAGTTTCAAGGTTATATGAATATTGTTTTATTAATTGTATTTATATACATATTACATCAAATAAAAAAAAAGGGTACATATTACATTAAAGGCAAAATGAAAATTATGCATTTGACAGTACATATTAAATATAGTTATACAGATAAAAGATACAGTGAAATCAGTAGAGTAAATCTGCTGCAGCCTCTAGACACTCAAAATATTCTCGTAATATGGAAACAACTGCCTCAAAATCATTTTGACACCAATAGTGTTCAGAATTATAAAATCCTGTTAAATTTTCTGAAGTGCTCACACTAATTTCTTCGTGAAATGTGTAATTTATATTAGGCATAAGTTTAAAATATTTCTGAAAACACTTTTCGCAAACTTTTAGACCCAAAGGAGAAATGTGGTAATATTTACTAATTAGGCAGTAGAGATCGTGTTCAGTAAACACATCTAAATAGGTGAAATTTAATAAGGTATCTCGAAGCTGTGGTGAAATTTTTGTTTCATATTCAAAATCAAGCAATATAGCATCACACTGATCAGATTTATCACTTTCTTCTTTTATCTGCAACCATTTATAGGTACGAAATTCTCGAGAAATTTTTATTTTCAAAAACTGAGGAATTTGAGCTTGTACAAGAAAACTTGAAATTCTAGTAATACGATTACAAATTATCTTAATACATAGATCTTCCAAACTCTTCATCTGAAAATAAATTCCAATCAATTTATTGTAACTCCATAATACTATAATGTCCCCACGGAAGAGTGTCATGTGAACCAGGTATCAAATATCTTTTATCATCTGATGGGTTTAGAGCAATTTTTGTCTGCTCAATGGTGTATACATCATGTAACTTTGATAGTATACAACGTTGAGTTGCATGCATGAAACACTCTTCTTGAGGATTTTCTATAAATTTCTGCAAACAGAGAATATAATCATCAAAAGTTATTTTTTTCTTTACCACATTAGACTTAATACCTTTAGCTTTTTTTACATCGTTTTCCTCACCTAACACTCTGAAGGCATACTGTTTAGAACGTAAACCTACAAAATAAGTCATAATTTTTGGGTTATTTTCATCCTTCATAATTCCGGGTACTTTCTTATTAGCTAGAGGAATATCCCACACATTATTTACAGGATAATCACTAGTATCAAAACGGTGAATATCCGTCTTTATGACTTCTTCATATATGTTATTACATTGAATTTCGTGTATTAACTATCAGTATCGGTATAAAGTAATTTACATTGTTCAGGTGAAAATTTGGTCAGCATATAATCATAATGAAATTCATAAACACATATTTTTGAAATTTCTAAAATTGCTAATCCTATATAAAGAGGTTTGTTAACTACAATTTTAGTTTTCTTGAGCTCTATAGCCAATAAAGGATTCTCAACATCATCGTTAAATATAACACGACTATGAAATGTGGGACTTGCAATTAAATTTCTAGCTCCTCGTTTGCCCTACCACGTTCGAACTAATTTCACTAACAGATGTTTACGCAAATTTTGCATCGTTTTCCCGAATACTGCATTATTCATAAGTTTATACAATTTTTTTTCAAAATCATATTTTGCGTGGGATCTCATCAAAGTATTTAATTCTATATAAGGCTTCGACCAACAACTTTGTTGAAATTTTAATACACTATGAACTTTCTTAAGCAATAATCCATGAGCTATAGCTTGCTTTAAATTTTTGTAATGTATAATATAATTTTTTTTATTATACAGAGTAGTCATTAATTTCTTTCGTTTAGAATTTGGTGGTGAATCATGTTCTGCACAGAATGGCAGATCTTTTTGTAGATCGTGTTCATTTTTTGGATACTCTAAATCAACCTCGAGCAGGTACCCTTCAGGGGAATCATCTGGAATTTGAGTTATATCAATATTATGATCTACCCATTTAAATCCTCCGTAGGGAAGCTCCTGACTCATAGCCCAACCATGAAGATTATTAATATCTGTATATAAAAGATACTTCACAGGTTTGTTTTCATTATACGTAGGCATATACTTGTTGTTAGCTTCACTGTATCGATTACAACACTAAGATATTCCACCCCTTATACCTCTTTCAAAAAATAGCAGCATGTTATTATCTTGCACTGTCTCTAATTTACAATGAGTATACTTGAGCATACAATCCCAAGTATAACCAGGAACTGAATAATAATGACCAGGACCCAAACCATATGTTTTCCAGCAAGTATCACGAAATGTTTCAAAAACAGACGCTAGAAGTAAAATATCTGTTTTCATATACAAGTCACTGTAATCAGCAAGAGTTTTCATACTAAACGCTCACCAAACTAATTTTGCATGCCTATAGTCAATATCTTTTATATGTTCATCGTTAAGTTTGTTGTAAAAATATTTTTTACTAGGTAATGCAGTTTCATCTAATCGCTTCATATCATCTAAATAATCATAAAAGGAAACACCTTTTCTAGTTAATAAACTAAATTGTTCAGTATTTAGAGTAGAAAATTCTTTTCTAAGTGGAATGAAATTTTCTGGTTCTAATGTTGATACCAATGAATCGAATGAACATCCCATGAATCTAAAAGAGTCTATAAATCTAAACCTAATATTTGTATTATTATCCCAGATTGTAAAACTTATGTATTTTTCTTTATTAACAGGAAAAAGTTGAACATAATTTCGGTTAGCTAAATCTCCAATTATGAAATGTGAATCATAACCACTTAGGTTGTGAAAAACTACTGGAATGACAAATGATTTTTTATAATTAAGATTACAGTGGTTGTGAGCAAAACCTCGAAAATTACCTGTTAGGTGACAATGTTCCCTAACAATCTTATCACCTTCCTTAAATATCTCCTCACAAATATGACATTCATCTGAAGCATCTTTTAAATTCACTTCAACATTCATTGGTTCAGCATTTTTTAATTTTGACATTACAAATTTTGCCATATTTTCAATTTTATCTACAAACCAATCAGAACTTCGATTACTATCATAAAATAACCAGTTATCGTTAAAATTACATTTAAAATAGAGTCCAGCACTATAAGCTTTATGTTTTTGATACCTAGCACTTCTCGTTACCGACTGTGAACCATATCCCTTTTGAGATTTTATTCTAGCATCTACATCAATATAAGGAATAAGTAGTGATTCAAAATCTGCATAAATAATAAAAGGTACTTTTTCTTTGTATACAAAATTTTTAAACTTGACATATGGATCTTTAGAAAACTCAATTTTACAATTATTATCAATTTTTTCACAATATTTGAAATGGTCATCCAATTTTTCTTGAGAAACAAAATAATTCAAACATCTATCACATATATATTTTTTTCTAGTATTTTTAGAGAGTTGCTTGGATAAAAGTCTTGACAAGTCTTTTATCCAAATATAGTGATACTGTATATCATCACTAAAATCATAATCATCATTATCTGACTCTGGTTCACAATCATTCTTTTTAGAAAAATATTTATTTTGAATAATCAGTGAATTGACATGCTTTCCTCTTTTTTGTTTTGTTAAACGTACTGGCACAACACTAAAATTTGATTGTCTAAAAATTTCCAATTCAAAAACATTAACCGAAATATTAAGATTATTTTTTTCGAAAGTTGTAATCTGATTTGGGTGTACAGGAAATGTAAGACCGTTAATGTTCTAAACTTTGCTATAATGAGGATATGAACAAGTACGTGTAGGATTTTTATTAATAACGCAAGGGAACAAAGCTGAAACAATTGCCCAAGCAAAGCTAGCATTATCGTCATCCTGAACGTTGATACACGCCTTTCTTCTACCCATTATGTCTGGTAACTTAATATATGATGATATTCCACTAGCCACCTCGTATTTATTTATATTGATTTCCAGAGATATAATTTTACTTAAGGCCCACCCCGATCCTTCCTCAGAATATTTTGAAAGTTTTCTTAAAATGACATCTCTTACATTAACTGCAAACCATTTTTTGAAGTCAGTTGTCTTATCAATTATTTGATTTTTTGTAGAAAAATATTTATTTTCTGTAATTTCAGTATCACCTGATTTTCTAATAAATTCTGCACAAAAACAAGTATTTACTTTCAACATATTGCATTTTTTTAATGCGTTTTTCATTCTAGTGCTGAAAAGAAACAACGAATCATCAAAAAACTGTAAGATATCTTTATGAGATTTATTTATAATAACCCCGGTTCGAACTCTACTTCCAAAAATTGAAATAATATCTTCCCATTTTACTCTATTACTTCTTTTTTTATTAATAGTATGCCCCTTTCCAGATTCTGAATTAATATTCTAAACCGCTTTAAGTGGCCCAAGTTGGTTTGTAGTTTACGTAATGTACCAATTGTTAGATCCCCATCACTTATTGCTAAGTTGCAAAGTCTAATGTGACATTTAGCTTGTTTTGACCATTTTTCTATATCATAAATAGTACAACTTTTTTTAAATAAAATATTTTCAATTGCTTGAAACTTTTTAACAATATTATCAGTTAGGAGAGCTATTTCCTCAAAATTCATTTTCAAAAAATTATAAAATATTACGATTTTGAAAACTGAAGCTGTTCACCTGTGTCCAGATTATTTTTCAAGGTGTTGATATTCAATATGTACTGTTTTTGTTATGTTTTTTATACATTCACCTCTATTTTGAAGAGGGTACTAGGGGAAACCCTTTGGAAAGTTTGAAGTCCCAGGAATGTAATGCTGAACTTCCCCGACGTAAATTGATTTACATGCGACGCAAATGCATCCGTCACTCTTTTGGGGAGAAATACTATATTTTCTTCCAGCTCCAGAAGTATTTGGGCTCCAAATTGCCCCTGGCACACCTTTGCGCTGTTTATTCTATGTGGTGTATCCCTTGGTAAATCTTTCAGTTTTATAACGGGTTTTATTTCTGCAAAAGCAGTGCTTATTGTATTAATCTCATTTAAAAACTTCATCTGTAATAAAGAAAGAATTATTTGAAAAGATAACTGAATAATAATAATTTGACAATTAAGTTTTTTAAAATAGTTAAAGATGAATGAAAAAAAATAGTAAACTTATAAATAACTCACTATGTATTGTGGAACCTTAAACGACAACTTTTCACTGGAACACTAAGTACAGTCTATTGCCTAGTATTTACTGTGAGCACTATTCAAAAGAATATTTTATTATAGAGGGGGATGCACAAGTCCAATGAGTTATTTTTGATATCATCATCATATTTCCAGAAAACTATATTTTCTACGATTTCGTACAATCTAATCTGTCACTAACAATTATAAACCAGAAATCATGACATTGCAATCTAATCATATTTGAAACAAGTTCACTATTGTCTGAATAAATGATTTGGCCTGCACGTGCTTCCTAACTATAGAAATAACGCATAAATATTACCTACTAAGCGAATTTAATATAATGTGAGATTTCATTTATTACAATATAAAAAAACCTTCTATAAAATGATATGAATTCACACACATATCCGTTTAAAAAAAAATGTTGGTTATCAATCTAATAACATTCCTTTGAGAATTTCAAAATATAGAACCCTCGAAAAATCAGCTAACTGCATAGCCCCTCCCCCTCGTAAGCACTACCCCTCATCTCTTACACACACACACACACACACACACACACACACACACACACACACACACACACACACACACACACAATCCTCCATATATTTTCTTTCTTCTAATCACTTCTTGTATACACCCTTATTTACTTTTTACGCAACCCCCCCGTAGACGCTACCCTTAAAAGTCTCTTCGCTTCTTCTAAATCACCCCCTAGATACCTTATACACGTAAAAACATACACACTTATTCACTTTTTGCATAACCCCCGTTCTTGTATACACCCTTATTTACGTAATCCCCGTAGACGCTCCCCTCCTCCGCAGACGCTACCCTTAAAACCCTCTTGGCTTCTTCTAAATCGCCCCCTAGATACCTTATACACGTAACCGCGGTCGATGGTCCGGTTAGCTCACAACGCAACTGTCATGCATGTAATTATTATTTGAAAAAATAAAATTGTTTTTTCTAATCTAGTAATATTATTTAAATACACCACTCGCATAAACATCACAGTCATGTCTCAACTGTTGAACTTAACGTCCACATCGAATGAATTCTCCTTCACTCCTCCCACACCGATAATGTTGAAACCTGAAAAAGAATACTTTATTGGTGTGTTGGGGTTTCATTCGTATCATTCTATACCGAATATCGATGGTGAGAAATTTTATTTCTTCAATAAAAATGATCGTAAGAAAGGACTCATCACCATTAACTTCCCGTCAGGATGTTACGAAATCACAGATATTGAAGCTTATCTCATCGATCAATTCAAATTGAAGACGGATACAACTGTGGCCGATATATCTTTGAAGCCCAACAACAACACTCTTCAGTGTGAAATTTACAGTCGACAGCACGCCATCGATTTTGAATACTCTGATAGTTTAAGTAAAATACTAGGATTTTCTCCAAAGATACTAGATCCTGGTAAAGTCCACCGATCCGATCTACCTGTTAACATTTGTAAAATATCAACTTTACTATTCGATTGCAATATTGCTGAAGGATCGTTTGACGGAGATAAGCCTGCTCATACAATATTCAGTTTCCCAATTATAGTGGACCCTGGTTATGCGATCAACGAACGGCCAAACAATCCGATTTACTTAGCTGTGAGCAGCACAAAAGAAATCACCAACATTACCGTAAGAGTGTTGAATCAAGATCTCGAACCAGTAAATTTTCGAGGAGAAAAAAGCACGTTACTTTTACATCTATTTGAACGTTAGTGGGTCTACTTATCAACAACGACTATTATAAAAGTCCCTCATCATCTACAACAAAATTAGTATCTTGCAGATCGTTCAAAAGAACGAAGCTTCATCTAACTCCTGCAAATTGGGCGTTTCTCAAAGCAATCGGATTAAAGTTGAAGAAGAATGACACAAAAAGAAAGTACGTGCGTTCTGATAGGACACCACCATCAACGAAAATATCTTCGATATTTGACTTTTACCGAGATCCACAATATGATGAGTCGATAAGAAAAGAAGATTTTCACACCTATGTTCCTTATGTGAAATCATTCAATAACAGCGATTCTGTGGAATTTGACATCCAACAAACTGACGCATTTTTTCTCATGTACGAAACTCAACTTGAAATTAAGGGAAAATTAGAAGTTAGTGGCGGAGGAGGACATGTTAATCTAACGCCAAATTGCGGTGCATTCCTCTTCGGTTCTTGTTCCTACATTAAAAGTGGAAAGGAAATAGAAATAGTACGAGATCCCGGTATAGTAAGTACCACAGGAAGTTTGTTGTGTTATAATCCACAATCGAAAGAAATGGCTTTAGCTGGCTGGAATTATCCCAATAAACCGCTATTGAATGATGTTGATAAATCGTTTAGTTTGTTGATTCCTCTAAAACACATTTTCAATGTATTCAATGACTATACTAAAATCACATATGGAAAACAAACTTTTCGATTCATACGTGCTCGTCATGATAACGATGCTGTAATAGTAAATGAAGTAACAACAGGTACTACGACATCTAACACTACAATAAAGTTTGTTATAGATAGCATGGCATTGAAAGTTAAACACTTCTATCCTAACGATGAAATAAAATTACGTATGATGGAGCAAATAAAAAGTGATCGACCAATATTCATTCCGTTCAGAAAATGGGAACTTTGTGTATTGTCTACGTTAACGGAAGACGCTAAAAATGAGATTTGGTCAGTAAAAACGAACTCGTCTGTCGAGAGACCTCGATATGTTATCGTATGCTTTCAAATAGATAGACGCAACAAGAAGACAAACGATCCTTCGCAATTCGATCACTTGAACACCAACAATGTAAGATTGGCTTTGAACGGAGATTTTTGGCCCACCGAACGATTGGAGATGGATTTCGGAAAAAACGACTTCACTCTTGCCTATCATAATTACGCCTCATTCTATAGAAGCTATACCAATTCCAGCATAGTACATCCAACATTGGACTATGAAACATTCAAAGATCGTGCTCTCTTTGTCATAGACTGTTCCAAACAGGAGGGGGGTATGAGGGCATCGACAGTTGATATAAAAGTGGAAATTGAAGTAGGTGTAGGATTTCCTGCAAATACTAGAGCATATTGTATAATTATAAATGACTGTTTATTGGAGTATTACCCCCCAACGGAAATTATCGAAACGATCATATAATACCAGTGTTGAAAAACACAGCGCGACAGTTACAAATGAACCACGATGAGAAAAGCATTCATTGACATTCAAGGCTTCATTATCGAGGGTACATTCCATCCTAAGGAATTGTCCATCGAAATCGGATATAAACATAGACACTACATATTTAAGCCGCCACAACCCTTTCATTTGCTAAACAATCAAGATAAAAAAACAAACACTTTTTTGGAACACCATATCCATGGAATCAAGTATTCTTCTGGCGATGTTGATTATTCAAAATTGGGCGAGATTTTGAAAAGTACAATGTCTAATGTCGATTGTATTTACGTTCGCGGTAATCAGAAATATGAATTTTTACAAAAGAAATGTGAAGAATATGGAATTTCTACGACAACTGTTGTTGATGTCTGCAAGTTTGATGGAACGTCCTCAGCCATGGAAAGTTTAAAAAGACATTCGAATGCTTGTCATGCCGATGGGACTTTCAATTGTACACAAATTAATGTAGAACGATTACGATATTGGTTTTTAAATGTAATACCATTGTAATTTTACTTAAATAAATAGAAAAAATTGATGAGTTGTTTTATTGAAACACATTGTATACTCATTTATGTCTATATTACATGAAGACTTAAAGTTTAGTTTTACAATATTCAATATAATTTTCAGTATTGAAATAAATACTGATGTTAAAATTATACATGTCATTGCAAAAACATTATTAATTTCATCCTTGATGGCATCCTGTTGTTCCCGAATTGTATTATTCATCATATTGTAGTCGGTTTAATTCTGTGGATATTTTTTGTAGGCGGCGATTTTTGAAGACGTTATCCTCCATGCACATTGGCTCCAATTGCTTTATCAGTTTAATCTTATTCTCATAAATTGAAATATCTTTACTCAATTCTCGAACGCTTCTAGAAAATTCCTCCAATTTGCGTCTATACTCTTCCGATGACATTGTGATACAAACACTCAATTTTCTCATTCATTTATTATAAAAGAAATCATGCGCATGCTTTCAAGACTTTGAAAATACCCCGTATAAGTAAAGACATCAGTTAAATATGATTTTAAAAAAACTGCAACTTAAAATCTATTTTTATTAATTTGATAGAAAACTAAATTCTGCTATTTCATGAATAAACTCAGTTTAGATTCTATCGTAAATGACTAATACAATATCATGTTGATATCATATATTTTTGTTAAAGATACTAAAGCAATATTTCGTAATATAAAGTAATATTCCCTTATTACTTGATATCTAGTATTTGTATCGTTTTAAATTATAACAACTAATTTCAAATAACAATTATAAATCAGAAATCATGACATTCCAATCTAATCATATTTGAAACAAGTTCACTATTGTCTGAATAAATGATTTGGCCTGCACGTGCTTCCTAACTATAGAAATAACGCATAAATATTACCTACTAAGCGAATTTAATATAATGTGAGATTTCATTTATTGAAATATGAAAAAAACCTTCTATAAAATAATATGAATTCACACACATATCCGTTAAAAAAATGTTGGTTATAAATCTAATAACATTCCTTTGAGAATTTCAAAATATAGAACCCTCAAAAAATCATCTAACTGCATAGCCCCTTACCCTCGTAAGCACTACCCATCATCTCTTACACACACAATCCTCCATATATTTTCTTTCTTCTAATTACTTCTTGTCTACACCCTTATTTACTTTTTACGCAACCCCCCCGTAGACGCTACCCTTAAAACCCTCTTCGCTTCTTCTAAATCACCCCCTAGATACCTTATACACGTAAAAACATACACACTTATTTACTTCTTGCATAACCTCCGTTCTTGTTTACACCCTTATTTACTTTTTGCGTAATCCCCGTAGACGCTACCCTCCCCCGTAGACGCTACTCTTAAAAACCCCTTCGCTTCTTCTAAACCACCCTCCAGATACCTTATACACGTAACAATATACACACTTATTTACTTTTTGCATAACCCCCGTTCTTGTATACACCCTTATTTACTTTTTGCGTAATCCCCGTAGACGCTACCCTTAAAAACCCCTTCGCTTCTTCTAAACCACCCTCTAGATACCTTATACACGTAACAACATACACACTTATTTACTTTTTGCATAACCCCCGTAGACGCTACCGTCATTACTTGCTAACCATCTAGAGACTACTTCTACTTCTGAAAAATCATCCAAAATTGATTGTCACTAAAGCTGATAAAGGCAATGTTACAGTAATTTTATACAAAGATCAGTATGTTGAACTTGCGAATACACTGTTAAACAATGATACTTACTATCAAAAAATTAATAACAATCCTAATTAGACCATATTACAAAAATCGCAAACATTGGTTAGGAAATTTTCGGAATTTTTCGATGACGAAGATAGAAAACGATTAAAAATGAGCTCTTCAGTTATTCCAAAGTTTTATGGATTACCAAAGATTCACAAAGAAACATTAAGTTCACGCCCAATTAGCTCATCTATAGAATCACCTTATGAGAAAATTGCACAATTCATAACTGATAAACTTACAATATCTTATAATAGTAATAACAGGTTTTTTGTCAAAGACTCTTTTGAATTTGCAACGTTTATTCAAAATTATCAGTTACCTACCAATTATGTAATCATTAGTTTAGATGTTGTGTCACTTTTCACTAATATACCGATTGATTCAGTAAAAAACGGTATTACAAAACATTGGAACTCCATTCAGGATTCTTGTAGATTAAATATTGGCCAATTTTTGGAATTAGTAGACTTTGTGTATAACACTTCTGTTTTTGTTTTTAATGATGAGTATTATGAACAAGTTTTTGGTACACCAATGAGTAGTTCTGTATCACCCATTTTTGCGCAATATGTCATGGACGATTTGATCGCTGAGTGTGTTGGGAATTTACCTTTTGATATCCCTTTTTTAAAAAAAATATGTAGATGACATCATCACAGCTGTTCCTGAAGATGGTATCGAAACCATTCTTAACATTTATAATGGTAACAATCAATACATCTAATTCACAGTTGAAAATGAAATTAACAGATGTCTACCTTTTTTGGACACAAAGTTAATAAGGACCAATGAAGGCAAGGTGATACTTGACTGGTACGTGAAACCTACCAGTTCGGGTAGATACCTCAACTTTAAGTCCAATCACCCCTACAAAATGAAGGTTAATTTAGTGTTAGGGATGAAGAACAGAATTAAAAAAATATCACATCCAACATTACTGGATAAAAATCTTAAAATACTGATTGATACGCTTCAAAAAATAGTTATCCTATCAAACTTCTCAAGAGGTTGATTTACAACACTCCTGGCGAGCATACGGTCGGTCATATTATTAGTAATGGAAATGAACAGGATACTCATTTCAATAATTCACAGCAGGTTACTTTTGGTTCATTTCCTTATATTAGAGATCTGTCAGAAAAAATCATCAAAGAATTCAAGGGGACCTATGTAAAAATTGCTCAAAGAACAGCCAAACCTCTACAGTCTCTTTTTACTAAGTTAAAACAACCGGAGGACTCCATGATGAAAACTAACGTAATATATAGTATCTCTTGTAAAAATTGTAACAAAAAGTATGTAGGAATGACATCTCAGAATTTGAAATCACGTTGTGCTCAACATAAAAGCGATGCTAGGTTAAAAAAGCGGAAATGTGCATTATTAGAACATGTTATAGATGAGTTCCACCATATAGATTTTGATAAAGTAAAGATTCTTGATGTAGAAAGATACTATAACAAAAGAAAGTTTTTAGAAATGTATCATATTAATAACATTGAGGAACCAATGAATAGAAGGTCTGACATTTAGTCACTTAGTAAGATTTATACATATTTGTTGCACTTTAATAGTGTCCACTCCGGTAGCGAGGAGATTGATTCCCAAATTAGTGTTTTGAGTTAATGGTTGGCTGATGTGACAGGTCAGTCGAGTGTTGACAATACAAACATTATTAAATATTTCATTTAAAAGCAAAATAATTTTTGTGTACATTATGGCTATCACAGCTCAGTTGCGAATGCAAATGATTTCCAAACAGTCGGGCCTTAACGTGAGAGGTTAGGTTCTTTCCATGTGTTAAAAGTTACAGATCTTACATCACTTTTCCTAACTGACATTATTATTGTTATGAGAATTTTAAATTATTAATACTGATTTTCATGGAAATTAACATCAGACGAAAGTGGAGATCGTTAGTATTTGCGGGTGGGTTTTGTTTGGCTTTTTTATTTAACAATAGTAATTGCTGGAATGGGTTGACAGTTTGGGAATACCGAATGTGAGAGGTTTGAGTGTTCACTGACTGTAGACTTATTTCGTCATCCCAATTTTTTACATTTTGCAAAAGACAGGTGGCAGCTGTCAGACAATAGTATGGTTAAATTCAAAGGTGTTATTTTTCAATCTTGACGTGATCCTAGGTGTGGACATCAATCTATTATTGTTTTTCTTTGAAGTTTTCACCAAAGCAATCAAAAAAACACGAAAGTATTGCTGATAAATTTAGATTTTTATCAAATGTTGTTACTTCAACCTTGTAATTGTCCCCCGTATCTCTACTTTTCGACAGCAGTCGATTTCATGTTGAAATATATATTCAACAAAATCAGTTCGTTTCTTGTTGTACGTCTTTTGGTTTCAAAAAACAGGAAAAAAATCCTGGCTCTCATTACTATATGTAGGAGAGAAATTATATTTAGTCGACATTTTAGTCTTTAGTGGATGAAGGTTTCCCTGCAATTTGTGAAATGTGAGTTTAATTTTAAATCAACACTACAAGTAAGTCGTAATGATTTCAAAAATTATTTTCTTTATTAAGTTAACCGATTTTTTCTTTCTGGTTTATTAATACCTTTGAAAATGAAGACAATGCTCTTCGAAAGCTTGGGTAATGTACTATTTGATTCACTTTATCTCTAACCTGTAAAGTTTGTTTGGCTGCTATCCCCACGAGTTTGAGGGTTTTTTTAACAAAGACCACTCTTTGAAGTTTTATATATATATATATATATATATATATATATATATATATATATATATATATATATATATATATATGTAACTGGAGAAAATTCAACATGACAGAAATTAATACATTTATCTACAAATTTGATAATGGTAAGTTTTTACGTTTCCTGGTTTATTATAAACATTCTGAAATTTTTATTACCAGGTATTTATGATTCAAATTTCACTTTTTTATTATTTGGTCCCAAATATTATTAATTAAAACACACCACAGACCTTGTTATATTGCACCAAGCGACACCTTCAATTGTGTCCATCCATGACGCTTTCCCGCTTCAGGTGGCAATCTACCTTCTTATCTGGTGATAATTCTCTTACTTGGCTTGACTTTGATTCAACACAAATTGGTCTTTGCACTTATTTTAATTATAAATTACTTTTATACTTCTTATTTATATATATTCAACACTTATTACTTGAAAATTTACTAAGAAAAACTGCATAACATACTATCACTTCTTTCTTCCTTGATTAACAAAGCTTGACTGACTACCGCGGGTTTTTTTATCCGCCAAAACCCTTTCTATCGTTTATAACCGGAAGCTGGCAATGTTCTAGAAAAAATCTTTGATTATTGTCCACCTGTCACTTTGTTTATTAATGTTTTTCATTGTTTTTCTGACTTAAATTTATTATTAAATGTTATTCTTTATTCACTATAACCTTATCGTCATTGATTGAATTTACTAATATCTTATTATCATTGTTTTTTCATGTTATTGATTATTTGAAATCTTCCGATTGGTCAATGCAAATAAACAAATTTTATACTCCTACAACCTAAATATTTACATAATACATATGGATACAGTTCGTTTCTCATTTTGTTTTATATTATTACATTTATATACATTAATTAGGTCGGTAATCATTTATTTTTATTCTTATACTTTCATATCAAATTACATATTACTTATAATTACAGTTTTCTACATATATTATCATGGTTCCTATTAACTTTCATGATTAAATATTAACTAACATATCTTATATATTTTTTTACTAATTCTAAATGTCATTTATTAATCAATCATTGTAGCACTGTTGATTTTATTATTACCATCCTATTCATTTTTTAAATATAAGCAGATGCTTCAGGTGTCTAATATTCCGTGTGGCGTTACGTTATTTTATTGATCTTCGTTTGCTTGTTAAGTTCTGTCTAAGGCTGTTTTTTTAAAATACAGAATTATTTTAAAACTGTTTTATGAATAATTGTTTATGAATTCTTTTTATTTTCTTATCTATTTTCTCTATGATTATGCCCATTGATTGTAATTGATTATATTGTTATATATATATTTTATTTATTTTGGTACTTCATTTTCAAATTACTTTTATTGATAGATATTATTATTTTATACTTTATTGGGATTCTATGAATGTTATATGCTCGTTCTATCTACAACTATATATATTACAGTTCCTTTATTTGAAATTTAAAAAAAAACGTTGAAAATGAGAAAAATTATTCATATTTGGGAGAAATACTTTTGACATACACTGTATTGTATGTGGAATCAATAATTTTGAAAGATTCGGTATATATCAAACTTGGCATTTTAATTTCCGATGACATTTATGCAGAATGTATCTAATGATAGATAGATCATATTACGATTTGAAAAAAATATTTGAAATTTCAAAATACAGAGGTCTCTGCTAGCAGACTTACAATTGTAATAAAAGAATTTGAAATATCTCTTTGTTATTGGGAAACATAAGTTAGTATTTTTTTTTAAAAAGAAAATTTCGTAACCACAGGAGAATAGATTTATTTATTTGAAAAAAGTTAAGTGAGTTGAATTTGGAATCTCCACGGGACAATATCATATGTTAGAGTTGTCTCACTTTTTGTGAATTTAATAGAAATAACCAAATAATACAATCAAATCATAAAGCCATCCATTATAAAATCAGTGCGTGCATAATTCGAAGAAAAATTGTATCGTATTCAGTTTAAGTGGTTCCAGATTTCTCAATTACATTTAGAAAGTGTCCAGAATTCTGAATTCATTTAAAATAGTATGAGTATTTTCCTGTCCCATAGTATTGGTGAGTCCGCTCCAGTTTTTAATTATTTCTCGAGAATAACAGGCCTTTTGAATAAATTTAAATAGATGCATCTATAAAGATATTTTTGAATTCAAACAAAATAAACATTACATATGAAAATTTACATCAAGCGACGAATTTTGGGAAATGGACAATTGTCATCGGAAATCGTTGTATTTGACATTTATACACGTCAAGTGTAAATTCAACAATTTGAACTCTTGTTAAAAGTATTTAATTAGGTGTTTTCGAATACATAGGTTGTTTTAATTTTAATGTTTGTAGAAAATATGATTTTGTTCTTTAACTATATCATTGGGGAATACTTACCTTTGAAAATTTGTTATTTGATAAAATAATATAAAACATTTTAATCTAACTCACTGTGGTATTCATTTATCACATATTTTCATAGAATTAACCATTTAGCATTCAATAAAAATTTTGATTTAATCAGTGTCATTCGAATAATTAGTCGTAAATGTCATAAGGTAATTAAAGGGCCTTTTATAATATTAAACAAACAGTCACTCGAGTTTCTTGTGTCAACAATCTGAATAATAGAGTAATATTTAATTTGAAGAATACTTTCAAATTATGAAATTTGATTCATTATTTTAATAACAATTTTGATCCCACCCTGGGATAATAGTAATTAAAGTTCATTGTGAATAAATTCATCTTTCGAAATACAAAAATAATATTTATCATAGCCGGGCATTGTTTGACAACTACTGTCAAATTGAAATATATTGCATACGCTGCTAAAGGTGTGTGTGCAATATTGTCGCTACAATCACAGATTGTAAAACGTGGACAGATAAAATTTCAATAGTGTTATATTCATATATTCATTGGAATAAATTATGAATCGATATATAACAATATATATATATATATATATATATATATATATATATAAGATGTACGAATAGATTAGTGGGTATTGCACACAAATAGAAGAAGGGGCTACTGAAAAGAGTGGTAACCGCAGACATGCATGTTTCTAGCTCATTAGCCGTCATCGGTACGGTACAACCAAGAAAAGATGTGAAACATGAGAGCAAAGGTGTTGAATGAAACATGAGAAAATATAACAGAATTCAGCAGGATAGTCAAACACAACATTTGTGTCAGTAATATTAGAAGATCTCGAATATTCGAGACAACAACTAACATAGACACGGAGGTGCATATAACACTCCCGTCTGAAACTTGCGACCCAGATTAATGAAATAATAACAAGATGTACGAATAGTGCGTGACATATGAACAATAAGCAACGAATAGATTAGTGGGTATTGCACGAGATCTTCTAATATTACTGACACAAATGTTGTGTTTGACTATCCTGCTGAATTCTGTTATATTTTCTCATGTTTCATTCAACACCTTTGCTCTCATGTTTCACATCTTTTCTTGGTTGTACCGTACCGATGACGGCTAATGAACTAGAAACATGCATGTCTGCGGTTACCACTCTTTTCAGTAGCCCCTTCTTCTATTTGCGTGCAATACCCACTAATCTATTCGTTGCTTATTGTTCATATGTCACGCACTATTCGTACATCTTGTTATTATTTCATTAATCTGGGTCGCAAGTTTCAGACGGGAGTGTTATATGCACCTCCGTGTCTATGTTGGTTGTTGTCTCGAATATTCGAGATCTTCTAACATTACTGACACAAATGTTGTGTTTGACTATCCTGCTGAATTCTGTTATATTTTCTCATGTTTCATTCAACACCTTTGCTCTCATGTTTCACATCTTTTCTTGGTTGTACCGTACCGATGACGGCTAATGAGCTAGAAACATGCATGTCTGCGGTTACCACTCTTTTCAGTAGCCCCTTCTTCTATTTGCGTGCAATACCCACTAATCTATTCGTTGCTTATTATTATATATATATATATATATATATACATATAAATATATATATATATATATATATATATATATATATATATATATATATATATATATATATATATATATATATATATATATATATATATATATATATATATATATATATATATATATATATATATATATATATATATATATATATACTGAAGCCTTTGCGGAATCCAGCCTGTTCTCGTGGTCGGGCCGGGTCTAGTGTATTTTGTATTCTGTTGTGAATGATCTTTGTGAATACCTTGTACGTCACTGGTAGTAGACTTATTGGTCTGTAGTTCTTAATGTCTTCTTTGCTGCCTTTCTTGTGGATCAACACTATAAGGGCACTGTTCCACTCTTTAGGTATGCTCCTGGACATCAGACAGTTCGTGTATAGTTTGGCAAGGTACTTCCATGTTTTAGCTCCTGCATATTTGAGTATTTCGGTCGTGATACCGTCATTTCCGCTGCTTTGCCATTTTTCATGCTTTTCAATGCCATTTCTACTTCCTCCACCAATACTTCTGCTATGGCATCTTCTGAGTGTTCTATTATTTCTTCCAAGTTTTCAGGGGCCTTGTATAGGTCTCCATAGAATTTGGCTACTAGGTCTATTATTTCATTCCTGTCTGTGGTTCTTGTGTTTCCATCAGTTAATGCAACTATCTGTCTTTTCCCTATTATTAGTGCCCTTTTTGCATTTTTGTAGCTTTTACGGCTTTCTATTGTTGTTTGTACCAGTTTCTCGTTGTAATTTCTGATATCTTCTGCGATTTTTTTTCGTATCGTCTTGCACAGTTCGGTGTATTCAATTCTTTGAATGTTTGTTCTCTTTTTCATTTCTCTTTGTTTTTGTAATAGTGCTTTTGATTACGGAGTTGGTTTTTTGTGTTCACCTCGTTGTTGCAGACCTCCCACTTCTACGGCGCAGTTTCGAATTCTGTCTATCAGTTCAGGGTTGTTATATTCCACTTTTTGTAGTCTTCCTTCTAGTAGTGCTTCATATAGGTGAGAGTTCTCTTTCAGCCTTTCGTTGTTCATGTTTTTCGTTGTGTTGGTTTTGATTAGTCTTGACCTCTCTAGTTTTATATCTAAGACCAGTCGAGCTCTAATTAGTCGATGGTCGCTTCCTGTAGTGAACTTGTTGAGCGTGCTTAGATCTTTTACTGTGTTAATTTTATTGGTGAGCTTCAGGCTTCAGTACAATAGATCACATCCATACCCTCAAAGAGGTTATCAGTCGAACCAAAGAATACGATCAACCACTAGCACAAGCCTTTATCGACTTTAAGAAAGCATTCGACTCTATATATCCCAGAGCAGTAATAAATGCCCTAACAGAACAAGGGGTCGACAAGCCATATATTGAGACCCAAGCAAATATATATAGGGAAGCCAAAGCGAGAGTTAGGATATATGAGGGCACAACAGAATTTCCCACCAGCAGAGGAGTTAGACAAGGAGACGCAATATCACCAAAGGTATTCACAGCAACACTAGAAAGCATCTTCAGAAAACTGGGCTGGAACAACACAGGTCTGAATATAGATGCAGAATACATGAATCATCTAAGATTCGCTGATGACATCATCCTGATAGCGAGTAACCCTGGCGAAATGCAACAACAAATAAATTAATTGAATGCAGCAAGCAACGAAGTAGGCCTTAAAATAAATCTGAGTAAGACCAAGATAATGTATAATGAACTGATAAACGCACAAGAAATAACAATTAATGACACTGCCCTGGAAATAGTAGAGGAATACATATACCTGGGTCAACTAATACACATATCAGGCTCTCTACTTCCAGAAATAAACAGAAGAATCAAATTAGCATGGAGAACATTTGGACAGAACTCTATCATCTTCAAGTCTAGAATGTCACTCCGTTTGAAAAAGAAAGCGTTTGATCAGTGCGTACTACCAGTATTAACATACGGCTGTGAAACCTGGACCCTGAAAACTGATATCATTAGAAAACTCCAGGTAACGCAGAGGTCTATGGAACGATGCATGCTTGGAATAACAAGGAGAGATAGAAAGAGGCTTGATTGGATCAGACAAAAGACCCAAGTGATAGATGTCATAAATAGAACCAGATCCCTAGCGTGGCAATGGGCGGGGCATCTCGCTAGAGGGACAGACGATAGGTGGACCACAAAGATAACGCAATGGTATCCCCGAGGCGTGAAAAGACCAAGAAGACGCTCCAACTTAAGATGGGACTACGACATAAAGAAACTCGCAGGATCAACTTGGGGCCGCATAGCTAGCAATAGACAACAATGAGCCCACATGGAAATGGAATATATAAATATGTAAAGGGAGGCTACACCATAACAAAATGGTTGTATAAGCTCCATATGATGATGATATATATATATATATATATATAATATATATATATATATATATATATATATATATATATATATATATATATATATATATATATATATATATAAAACTTCAAAGAGTGGTCTTTGTTCAAAAACCCTCAATGTCGTGGGAATAGCAGCCAAAAACCTCTACAGGTTAGAGATAAAGTGAATCAATTAGTACGTTACCTAAGTTTTCGAAGAACATTGTCTCCATTTTCAAAGGCTACAATAAACCAGAAAGAAAAAACCGGTTAATTTAATAATGAAAATAATTTTTGAAATCATTACGACTTACTTGTAGTGTTGATTTAAAATTAAACTCACATTTCACAAATTGCAGGAAAACCTTCATCCACTAAAGACAAAAATGTCGACTAAATCTAGTTTCTCATCTACATATAATAATGAGAGCCAGGACTGTTTTCCTGTTTTTTCAAACCAAAAGACGTACAACAAGAAATGAACTGATTTTGTTGAATATATATTTCAACGTGAAATCGACTGTCGGAAGGTAGTGTTACGGGGGGCAATTGAAAGGTTGAAGTAAAAATGTTTAATACAAATCTAAATTTCTAAGACATACTGTTATGTTTTTTTGGTTGCTTGGTGAAAACTTCAAAGAAAAACAATAATATATCAAAGTCCACACCTGCAATCACGAAAAGATTGAAAAATTACACTATTAAATTTAACCATACTATTGTCAAACAGGTGCCACATGTCTTTTGCAAAATGTAAAAAAATTGGGATGACGAAATAAGTCAACAGTCAGTGAACACTCAAACCTCTCACATTCGGTATTCCCAAACTGTCAACCCATTCCAGCATTAGTTATTGTTAGATAAAAAAGCCAAACAAAACCCACCCGCAAATACTGACGATCTCCACATTCGTCTGATGTTAATTTCCATCAAAAGCAATAATAATTATATAACATTACCCTTTTTGAGGAACTTCTTATACAAAATCGCCTACTCGGTGAAAATATATATCTTTTCTGATGGAGGAGTGATTACAATGTAAAATATGACTGTCAACGCAAATAAATCGATCAAAAAATACGAATCTATATTGACAACTCAATTACATATTTTTCTATCTGTCATCAACTAACTACGTTCAAAACTGTCACATACAAAGTGAATCAAGAATACAAAATAGAGTATTCCAAAGTATCATTCACAACAGCCCTAACGATAATAATGTCGGTTAGGAAATGTGGTGTAAGATCTGTAACCAATAACACATGGAAAGGACCTAACCTCTCACGTTAAGGCCCGACTGTTTGGAAATCATCTGCATTTGCAACTGAGATGTCCTAGCCATGATGTAAAAAATTCTTTCAAACTGAAATATTAAATATTGTGTGTATTGTCAATAGTCGACTAACCTGTCACCTCAGTCAACCATTAACTCGGAACACTAATTTGGGAATCAATCTCCTCGCTACCGCAGTGGACATTATTAAAGTGTAACAAATATGTATATATTTTACTGAGTGACTCAATGTCAGACTTTCTATTCATTGGTTACTCAATGTTATTAATATGATACATTTCTAAAAACTTTGTTTTGTTATAGTTTCTTTCTACATCAAGAATCTTTACTTTATCAAAATCTATATATTTATATATTTTTCTATTTTCAATTGATACTTACTAAGAAACATTCCTCCAAATTATTCTCAATTTATTGACTAAAATTTATTCAGATACAATTTTTATATAAACATAGTTATTTTCTAACTAATTTTGAGCTGATCTAAAAAATCATTTGGCAATAAAAAACTTTATAAGGCCTGGTCCAATTTTTGCTGCCTTATATTGAGATATATGTATATATGTATCTATATATATATATATATTGTTGTAGATTATTATTTATCAATATATAAATACAGAAATTATCATCTGCCACGCATTTGGGTTCATCAAAACTGTTATATTATTTATTTTCCTAGTCTTTTTTTTAACTCTTAATAAATTATTTGTACTATGATGAATGCTCTTTAGTTTTAAATTTATTATGTTGCGCCACTGATTATGATTTGTTTCTAAACATAAATGTTATTTTCCCGACTATTGAGACTCTATTTAAAATTTGTTTTAGTTTTGATTTATAATGGGTGAGTCCGGCACTAGCTTCATTCAACTATAATCCACCCGTATATTGAATGATGTATTATTGGTTGTCTAATTTAAACAACATAGAATGTTTTCTGAATTTAATGCTAAGATATAAAAAAAATATCGACATCTCTTACTTGCTTATAATATCAAATAAAGAACGTAGATATGTGATATGAAAAATGAAAACAAATAACGACTCAATCTAAAATATTACTTGATGATTTTAGTAGTATTAAAACTATTTATCTATGGTAGTATGTATATTATTCATAAGTAAACGTAATTATAACCTATAATAAATGTTTATAGTTAATGTTTCAAATAGTTATTATATCAAATAGTGAATTTATCTAGTTACTCTGAAAAGGAAATGAAGAATTATAATGTTACTGACTATATACTGTGTGACTAAATCTTCAAGCTTTTCTTCAAAGATATCTTTGTAAACTGTGACTAATACTAAAAACAAGTAAGTTTATATTAACTATACTTATAACTAAACGAATAAACTACCATGTTTGTAAACGTTCAAACACATAAAATATTAGTAAGTTCAGTTGTTTATTGTAACGCAAAAGAAATTATAAATGAAATAACTTATCTGTGTCCAATTCAGTTAATATATCACATAATGTATTACAGGTATCCATTTCATTCATCGTATCTCCAATTTGCATGTCTTGTAATGCATTATTTTGGGTTATTTGTATATTGTCAATTCCTTTGGAGGTTTTGATATGGTCCTTTCAAGAAACTTTCCAATTTTTCCCTGTTAATTTCTATTTTAGTTTCTCAAATTTTATTACATGTCTGCTTCCATTTTAATCAAATATCGTTTTCAATAAATTTCGTTGCTAACCTCCGTTGCTATCAAACTGTTTATACTCTAATAAGTTTATATAACATCTGGTGCCTTGATTTTTCTTATGAAATTCTTAAATTGCTTTAGTATTATTATGTCTTATGTCATGGATAACCAATCAAAGATAAAGATTTTATATTGTTGGTTTATTAAACATTTTTCTGGCAAATCTTCACAATATCACTTGTTACTTAAATTTCCGCGCACTTTAAAAGATAATTATTGTAAATATTATTATATACAGTATGTTGCATGACAATTACAGTTTGTTTTTTAATTGCTCTAGTTCTTTATTTGAAATTTATGTTATTGATGCTTATGTGTTTAGATCATTGAAATAGCTTATATGATAATGCTGTTTTACTACATAACAATATACTGGATGTTTGTTTTAAATTAATTCTAGTGCAATAATACCTGTTTCATCCTATGCTGATTTCCTTTCTCTTGATGGATTAATTTATCAAAATATATATATATATATATATATTGAGGTATATATATATATATATATATATATATATATATATATATATATTGAGGTATATATATATATATATATATATATATATATATATATATATAGATACGAAAATAACGTAAGTTCTTTCTCGACCGTCTATCGTTATTTAATTAGTGTTTGGAGTATCGGGATCTAGTCTGTGCATACAATAAATACAACTCTTTTCCTTTTTAATCTCTATATTTCGCAAATATTTTATTGCTTCATCAGGAGTTAACTAAAATAATATACGGTCACATACAACTATAATGAAATGTCATGATAAAACACACTTACAGATCAGAGTATAAACGCTATCAGCACACAGTTAAACTTAAAGGCAATCACCAGCATCTTACATGAGGTACTCCACCAGCAAGTGAGGCATGTACTACTTTAAAACTTGAAATTCTTAATGAAAACAAAATACCTGATCACAATAAATTAAAACGATAATTATTTCTTTTGTTCTTTTTTATAATTTTTCCTTTTTATAATAAAAACTTCTTTATAATTTATATAATAGTCCAGTGAAAGTCAACGATAAAAGAAGAAAAACAGCCAGAATGTTAAATTTTAAGTAGGTTCGAGTAGATGGTACTTAATTGGTTCACATCTATTTTGTAGTTGACCACATGTGGTTGCTTTTTAATTTCACACATTTCAAGGAACAGCCTCCTTCTATAATTATTCTCATGTCGAATTATGTCAACATTATCGTAATCCAGTGTATGTCCGGTGGTTTGGTGGTGATTTACCGTGGCACACACATTTTTTCCTAATCGGCAGTCGCTTCTGTGTTGTGTCAACCGTTGTCTGAGCCATTGAGACTTTTGACCAATGTAACATTTGGGACAATTCGAGCAAGGAATTCTGTAAATCACATGCGAATGAAACTGAAGTGGAGTCGCATCTTTTGTTTTTGTAAATATCGATCGACTACTCCTTACATTGTATTTGGCGATTTTTATAGTTGGAAACGGTTTAAAAATAGCTGTAATAGTATTTGTTAATCCTTCTACATATGGTACTTTTTTATATGTATATTGCAGAGAACTTCCGCTCTCTCTTGGACCATCAAAAAAGTCAGAATTGTATATTAGTTTTTTCAAAATATATCTTGGGTAACCGTTGTTAAGAAAAATATAGTACAATTTCTTAAGATTTTTATTTAAGAGGGTGTCATCGCTAATATGTAAGATTCTGTTTTTATATTCATTACACTGTTAAATTTCTGACTTTTTGGATGGTTAGAAAAGTAATTTATAAACCTGCCAGACGATGTTGGCTTAAAGTACCAATCAAAAATTATGCAGTTTTCGCTATTTCTAATCAGCTTGGTAGCTAAAAAAGGTATACTGCGATCGTTCTCCACTTCAAGGGTGAATTGTAGGTGTGGATTGAACGAATTAAAGATGTTTAGTGTCTCATGAGTTTCATCAGCAGGGACGGAACAAATCAGATCATCCACATATTTGTAAACAAAAGGCATTCGAAAAGGTTATATTGGGATGACATTATTCAGGAGTTCATCCAAAATTATTGTTGCAATGATAGGACTTATTGGCGATCCCATTGGAGTGCCAAAACATTGCCGGTAAAAATTTTTGTTGAAGGTAAAAAACGTATTATTAAAAATGAAATTGATAAGATTCAAGAACGTGTCTTTTTTCAAGGTTGTATATAGTTCATTTACTAATATTCCCTTACATCTAGTAGTGAATATTTTGGAATCCAAGTGGGAGAGGATTGAACTATATACAACCTTGAAAAAAGACACGGTCTTAAATCTTATCAATTTCATTTTTAATAATACGTTTTTTACCTTCAACAAAAATTTTTATCGGCAATGTTTTGGCATTCTAATGGGATCGCCAATAAGTCCTATCATTGCAACAATAATTTTGGATGAACTCCTGAATAATGTTATCCCAATATTACCTTTTCGAATGCCTTTTGTTTACAAATATGTGGATGATCTGATTTGTTCCGTCCCTGCTGATGAAACTCATGAGACACTAAACATCTGCAATTCGTTCAATCCACACCTACAATTCACCCTTGAAGTGGAGAACGATTGCAGTATACCTTTTTTAGATACCAAGCTGATTAGAAATAGCGAAAACTGCATAATTTTTGATTGGTACTTTAAGCCAACATCGTCTGGCAGGTTTATAAATTACTTTTCTAACCATCCAAAAAGTCAGAAATTTAACAGTGTAATGAATATAAAAAACAGAATCTTACATATTAGCGATGACACCCTCTTAAATAAAAATCTTAAGAAATTGTACGATATTTTTCTTAATAACGGTTACCCAGGATATATATTGAAACAACTAATATAAAATTCTGACTTTTTTGATGGTCCAAGAGAGAGCGGAAGTTCTCTGCAATATACATATAAAAAAGTACCATATGCAGAAGGATTAACAAATGCTATTACAGCTATTTTTAAACCGTTTCCAACTATAAAAATCGCCAAATACAATGTAAGAAGTAGTCGATCGATATTTACAAAAACAAAAGATGTGACTCCACTTCAGTTTCATTCGCATGTGATTTACAGAATTCCTTGCTCGAATTGTCCCAAATGTTATATTGGTCAAACGTCTCAATGGCGCAGACAACGGTTGACACAACACAGAAGCGACTGCCGATTAGGAAAAAATGTGTGTGCCACGGCAAATCACCACCAAACCACCGGACATACACTGGATTACGATAATGTTGACATAATCTGACATGAGAATAATTATAGAAGGAGGCTGTTCCTTGAAATGTGTGAATTTAAAAAGCAACCACATGTGGTCAACTACAAAATAGGTGTGAACCAATTAAGTACCATCTACTCGAACCTCCTTAAAATTTAACATTCTGGCTGTTTTTCTTCTTTTATCGTTGACTTTCACTGGACTATTATATAAATTATAAAGAAGTTTTTATTATAAAAAGGAAAAATTATAAAAAAGAACAAAAGAAATAATTATCGTCTTAATTTATTGTGATCAGGTATTTTGTTTTCATTAAGAATTTCAAGTTTTAAAGTAGTACATGCCTCACTTGCTGGTGGAGTACCTCATGTAAGATGCTGGTGATTGCCTTTAATTTTAACTGTGTGCTGATAGCGTTTATACTCTGATCTGTAAGTGTGTTTTATCATGACATTTTATTATAGTTGTATGTGACCGTATATTATTTTAGTTAACTCCTGATGAAGCAATAGAATAATTGCGAAATATAGAGATTTAAAAGGAAAAGAGTTGTATTTATTGTATGCACAGACCGGATCCCGATAGTCCAAAAACTAATTATATATACATATATCTCAATATCTTAGGGATGCCGTCGTAAGTATGGCTGAATTAAACTCTTATTTACTACTCTTTTGGTTTATATATATATACAGTGCTATTCAAAAGTCCCCTCTCCCCACGTATCTTTTGAACGGCTACACTTACATTATCAAAAGTTTTAGGGTGAAAATAAAGTGTTGTAAACTTCTCTACGAATGGTAACAGGTGACGTAATAGTAATAGATGACGTCACAGTGCCACTCTGGCAAATAATTTTAAATAGGACCTTATGGCAAGTGATATCTCGTTCGAAAGGCATTGACATTGGCTACATAGCCATATTAATTTTGTTTGGGTTTAAATTAATTTTGAAGGATAAATTAAATAAATACCAAAAATATTGGAATTATTTTTTTAAATTCAATTATTCATATATCAACAATGGATTCCTATAGCAAGTGTTCGAAATGTGCTCCGTCTACTTCCGGACAGTAATACATCGTATTAGTAAACTCTTGTCGTACTCGTTCGAATGTGTCAGCTAAAATAGCATTGCATTCTTCAGTAATTCTTTCTTTCAAAACGCCAATGCTATCTGGTGCCGTAGTATAAACCTTGGATTTCAAGCACCCCCCTAGAAAAAAACCTTATGGTGTCAGATCTGGTGACCGAGGTGGCCATTCTATAGGACCTCGCCAGCCGATCCATCTACCTCGATATTCTTCATCCAGGTAACGTCTCACTGCACCATAATAATGTGCAGGAGCACCATCTTGTTGGAATGTTATTTCCAGATGGCCGAATTCATCTTGATTATCTTCCAGAATTTCAAGAATTAACGGCTCATTTGCATTTTGTAACATCTCCAGATACACTTCACCGCTTAAATTTGAATTTAGGAAAACAGGACCAACTATTTGGTTTTTCAAAATACCTGCCCAAACATTAACTTCTTCTGGAAATTGGGTATGTTGTTCACGGAAGGTATGAGGATTTGTGTCACTCCAATACCTTACATTTTGTGTATTCACATTTCCATTGAGGCAAAAAGTACTTTCGTCACTAAAACCAATTGTTTTTGTGTAATGTGGGTTTTGACTAATTTAATTTGTCATACATTCACAGAATTCGAGTCTTCTGTCGGGGTCGTCATCCGAAAGGAAGTGCACCATTTTTAACTTGTATGGATGAAATTTATTTTTAGCCAACACTCTCTGTACTGTACTTTTACTTACTTCACAGATAGACGCAACTTTAGTTGGAGAGGAAGTAGGGTTTACTACCATTCCAGAAACTATATAAATTTTTTTATCATCACTAAATGTTGGTCGACCAGATCGTTTGGCAACTTGAACACTACCTGTTGCTTCTAACTTGTGAAGAAACTCCCTCAAATAAGTTTTCGAGATATGGCTATCTGGGTATCTCTCATTAAATAAACGTTGCGCTTCATGGAGATTCTTCCTAGGTTCACCAATTATTAAGATAGCTGCTACTTTGTCGGCTTGAGTACGTACCATTTTGCCTATGTAAACTCTTGAACATCTCGTTAAACAATAATATAATTAAATATTTGAGCTATTTAGAAAAACTTTGCAAAGCAACAAATACTATTAAATTAAAAACGTCAATTTTTTTGACAACTAACTAGAGACGGACTGAAAAATCTTCAATATTCAAATGTGAAATAATAATTTTGGTATTTATTCAATTTATCCGTCAAAATTAATTTAAACCCAAACAAAACTAATATGGCTATGTAGCCAATGCCCATGCCTTTTAAACGAGATATCACTTGCCATAAGGACCTATTTGGAATTATTGGACAGAGTGGCACTGTGACATCATCTATTACTATTACGTCACCTGCTACCATTCATAGAGAAGTTTACAACACTCCACCCTCGAAATTTTATCAATATAAGTTTAGCCGTTCAAATGATACGAGGGGGAAGGGGACTTTTGAATAGCACTGTATATATATATATATATATATATATATAAATTTGGTTTTGCAATTTGTTTTCAGTCTAAGTCAAATGTGAACAGAAGATTGCGTACTCAACATTTTCACATTCCGGTATGAAAATTTACTCCGCCTTATCATGATGATGCTTAATGTTCATTCACACGAACAAACGGAAATATTTTTTGAATCTTCCCAAAAGACCTACTTAACTTGCTGTTACCTTCAAATCACAAAATAGATATTAAAAATTTATCAGTGTACCAAAAATCTCTCTTGTTGGAGGCGCAAGATTTTATTAACGTTGTATTATGTTCAACATCCTACTTTTGTCATTGTGGTACATTACACGTACAATATATCCATCAGTTTTCCATTATAAACTCAGAAAAAGATCTACCCTGAAAATATTGAGCTCTCGAAAAAAAATTTAAACCAATTAAGTCGTGCTAGTGCGCTCTATTGTCGTATTTCAAATCCCACTGTATCTAATTTTAGTGACAATGGGAAGTATCAACAATTGAAGCCCAGGGGTAATCGGAGCTAACAATGTTTCTTTGTAGAAGAGAATCAACGTCTAAGCTGCTAGGACTGAAAATCGTAGACCTTTGTTATACGAGGTAAAAATAATCTGGATTGCCTTTTGTGGAACTTTAGTGATTTATAATTACTAAATCCTGACTTCAGATTTCATATCTTGTAATGTATTTTTACATCATAATGTGATGTTTATGGAATTAATGATGGTTAAAAATAAGGAATATTATCGATAGACGTTGATATATTTCAATCAATGTGGAAAAATCGCATATTCATTCATATTTATCATATATAATGAAATTTGAAAGTTTTTTATTCACTCATCCAAATATGGAATCCATCTACACCCTTGTGAATAACGGAGGTGTAATTTTTCAATTTCAATTCTATGTGCAACAGAAATATAATATTTTACAATTCATAAATACAGAATAATGTATAATAAGTGGGAAAAGCATAATTTTCCCAAACGACTGTGATAATTACCAGACGAGGGGTGTAGCGACGATTCTGGTAACACAGGAATTTAAGATTATGCTTTTCCCACGAATAATGTAAACTATTTTTTCTTCGATCGTTGATTCACATTCAAAAAATTAATTAAAAAATATGTAATTCAAGATGTAATGAAGTAAGTTTAGATATGTTCATATTGAAATATAGAAGTGGCTAATAAAATATTCAACACCCCTGCCTCGACTTCAAATGAAAATGATCGAAACGAGATAAACCAAACAATTAGCCATGCAGCTTCAACGTCAATAAATTCTCGTTGCCCTCCAGTACAATTTACAAATTGTACAGACTGTACAGTAAATGTTAATATTAACAACAATTAATTTGTGTTCAACAATATCGTTATAAATTAGATGTTTCTTTTAATTCTTTTATAACAACTTTATCAATATTTATAAAATATAAAACAATACTTTGTTTCATTTTTATATTTTATTTTATGGCTGGCAGTTGTAAAAAGAAGTGAACCAGTCTTGTCAGGACAGCGACATGCCTTCTCGTTCGGAGTCTATAATGCGAACCAAAGACAGAAACAGTAAACTCTGCTATTGTTCGTATAATTCAACACTTCCCAGCAGACATTAACTGGTGCTATCTCTACTTCCAATTGCAAACCAAAAGCTCAGGTTTGTGACGTACCCGCTGTTAAATGTGAAATAAAATTTCATAAATGAAGGGGTGCGTCTAACATATTGTAGATAGCTCCTATTATCCTCACATATATTTGTTTCTATAGTAATCATTACAAAACAAAACAAAATTTGACTGTTCTTCGAAAAATAAAGGAACTGCATTCCTGGCTATATACCGCCACGAATATTGAACTCTATCTACTTCAAAGAACGTGACGTCTATTGACTTCTTTCTCGATATAGACATCTCTGATGGCTCGTAATTGAAAGAAGAAAAACATAATCAGACGACCGGTTTCTACCTAATAGTCTCGTCAGGACAGCGATATGCCTTCTTGTTCGGAGATTATAATTCGAATTGATAACAACGACAGCCGATTCTGCTATTTAGTTCATAGCAGACACTAACGGATCTACCTCCACCTCCAAGGAGATCCATATATACCCATCAGCCGACAATCCATATTCATCGCATGTGAATATCTGGTGTCAATTTATTGGAGCCTCTCCGCATTACGCTGGTTACCTACGTCAATTTTCAAATAATTGTTTTTCTGTTTTATAGAGTCGCCAGCAAAGTCGCGGGATCGATCACCTCTAGATGTTATCCTACGGGGTTATATGGAATCAATAGACCACACATGTATTTGATGAATGTGTATGGAAAAGTTATAAATGGAAGGGTAACATATACGTAATCGCTAAACTTTTACACGCCTATTATTTCTTCCAATTCCGTTGTCAACCAAAGAAGAAAAACTAACATTGGAGTACTATAAAAACTTAATAATAAGTTCTTTTCAACATCCTTTGAAATGAAATTAAAAAATGTGTTGAATCGCTGGAAATTGTTATCAATTAATCCGTCTTAACTTGTTAGATTCAGATTTTGAGCAGTGTAAGTGATATTTTTGAAAATACACAACCTTTAATGAGAAAGGGACATGAACCAATAAATTTTATATTATTGTATCTGAAAGAATCATGGCTTTGAACTAATATTAACATTGCGGAATAAAATGATTACACATTCAGTTAAAATTTTCATATTTTTCACTTGTTTATACATTTCCAGAATTTCAGAGGAAAACGAAGTTTATTATTTGTGCTTTTTCAGGTTAATAACCACAAAATGCATCCGTTATGGTAAAATTTCTCCTATCTTTTGATGAATCTTCAGTAATTTCCCAAGTTCTTTTTTATTCATGGATATTCTAACAGATTTACTCCAAGAAAATTATCGATCCCATAAAATCCACAAAATCCGCTCAAGGTGATTGGGTGAAATTTGAACCAAAAGAGAAATTCACTTTACAGGAGACTGGCACTTAAAAATTCAACTAGTTCCTAAAGTCGTTCCATAAGACAGAATTATAGACATTCCTAAAACCATTTAAAATAATATACCAACCAAACTCAAATAATTAATGCTATTCCAAACGGTTGACTAAAATAATTTACGCCACACCAGGACTTAAACATATAAATAGCGTTCGGACAACAACTAGAACCTTCAATCATGAGTAAGTTTTGCATCCTCTATTATGTTACAATAACAACTTATCTCTATTGTCAATGGGCAATTTATCCAGTGTCGAGATTTCAAGTCCTGACTCTAACATAACTATAAAGAAATGTATCTTCACGACATCCACATCTGAATTACAAATTTTCTTCCAGTAAGTCACCGTCGCAAAATTAACATCTTACATTCTTTTTGTCTTGTAATAAATAGACGAGTTTTCGAGCAAACAACAGCAGTGGGGAAAAATCTCATGTGCGAAACGGTCGCACTTGAATGTGTAACAACTATCTTTTAACCACTCAGTTTGAGTTAATATCCCCTGTCAATATATCTATCTATCGTGTCACGACGCGAAATATAACAGTGCTAACTCTGAGTGTTTTAGTTCAATAATAATCAAAGAGAAATACATATTTATCATACGAGCACCTGATATCTGTTCACAACTGTAACTAATTATCTAGCTATTAACTCGCCGCATCATTTGTTGTTCCTAACTTAATATCTCTGTGGCAGAAAGTCAAAAAGGCATAACTCAAAAATTCACGTTTTACAGGAGAATTAAAAAACTGACTTTATTGGATTTCGCTTATCAGCAATGAAGATACGAAGAATTTTGTTACGTAAAACAAAAGAGATTTTTGTCAGGAATTAGAAAAACACTTTTTTGAGTTTTTTTTTCAAAAATGCTACGGTGAAACCTTTTTTTTATTTGGAACTCAGAGTTGTGCCTTGAATTAAATGTTCTGACTTTCTGACAAAAAGGCATAACTTTAGTTAACTAGATAGCCACCTAATATAGAATCTGACAAAAGGCAGCATCTAAACATATTCCCTTCTGTCAAAATATTTTTCGTGATTGATATAATAAAAAGATTCAGTAAGTGTAGATATAGTGTATGCTTTATTATTCTTAATAATAATTATTTAAAAAACAAATAATCAAATTTTACAAAAAAACAACATTAGGACAAGCAAAAATCAAAATTCTTCACCACTGAAATAATTATCAATGTCTGGATCGACATCCCTACTTTCTTCAGACGAAGTTTTTAGGTTTCTATAGAAAAGTTTAGCACTCTCATCGACGAGATCTAACAATTCTAATAAATTTTGTGCTTTTTTTTTGTCTATTGGTCTGTCAGTGTCATATAGAACTTTGAAATCAAAGTTTGCATTTAAAGGTGTTGTCTTCCTTTTAAAGTTTATTTTTTCAAAAGGGCAGTTTTCCTCTAAACTATTTTTAAATTGTACTATGCCAAATTCGTGTTCATACCTCAGCCATTTTACTGGCCTCCATGAAAAATTTTCTTTCGTTTCGGTGATTTTTCGATTTACAAGTGGACCCTTTAACAATGCCGCAAAATCCAGGAAGTTCTCTCGCTTCATTTCGACAACTGTAAATTTGTTTGCTTTCGAACCTTGATTGCCTGCAAGCCTAACAAGGTTGTACCAGTCTCGAGGAAGGTGTATGTTAAAGGGACTTCTTTTTTTCGCTTTTTCAATAATGGCATGATCAGAGTCGCACTCCATGTGCGTATGCCCTGGCACAAGAAATTTATGGTCAATAATTTTTATGTTGTTACTTGCAGATGCTACATAAGACAACATAGCAGCTACATGTGAATTTTTATTTTTGCCGCCAGATGTGTCGCTGTAGCAAATGATGTGCTCCGTTTCTTTTAATTCGGAAAAATATTTGTAAAGACAAGATGCGATCTCGTTTGCACCTCGTCCAGCAATTGCTTCGTGCCACATAAAGTGCATTGATTTTTGGGTCACACAATCATGAACTGTTAAATTATAGGTGTGAAGTTGTCTTTTGTAAAATACGGTACCTGTCGCAAGGTATGGGGTGGGTAGCACTTGTTGCAAATCAAAAACTATAACTTTTGTGTTTGGCGCATTGGTAGATAAAAGTTTGTCATCTCTTTTACTATTATAAGCTTTATCAGCATCTAAATGGTCTTGAGTTAATTGCTCTTTAAGCTGATCTTTAATATTGTCATTTGAAGAACTTTGAATTTTCATATGAAAAACATCACATGTGTTGCAGGTATCGTTGCTCGGCTTTTTAAACTTTAAATTATCAACAGCTTGTAAATAGATTTTAATTGAAACAGGCTTTACTCCATCTTTCATTGCTTCTTCACAGTAAAGTTTATGCATTTTAGCCTTTGTTAAATCAGCTGCTAAATATTTTTTTTCGGTGTGTCGTCGAGAATAGTGGGACTCGTACGCAGGGAATTTTTTAATATGATCAACTACTCTTTGCAAACTACTTTCTGATAGTTTGTGGCTCGGGGCATGTTTACCGCGCTTGTCTAAATATGGAATGCCACTATCAGAAGCAAGTTTCTTTTTAGTAACAAACAGAATGAATTTATTTGTTTCGTCAAAAGTGGCACAAAAGCATTCTTTGCACACTTGAAACCTTTTGCTTTTGACTTCCAAAAAGTACGAAAATGTTTTTTCTCTATTTTTTGCCTTACCTCGAGCATCACTTTTAAGAGTTGCAATTTTTTTGTCGTCACAACTGATTAAACTTGCAATATAAGATACTCGTCGGTCATAGTTTCCCATTTTCCAATAATCATTAAATAAAATAAGCCTTGTAGCCTCATCTATCTGTTCTCTGCATTTTCTTCTGCAATTTAATTTCAGTGGTCTTATTTTTCTTTCTCTAACTGGCTTTTGACTGCTTGAGATGTACGCTTTGCCGGATTTTTTGCAAACTTTTATTTCTTTTTTTCTTTGTCTTTTTTCAGAAATTTTTTTGGGTTTTGGATTTTGCTTTGAAGCACTTGATCCACTGGGCTTGTTAAGGTTATTTTCTTTATCTGAATCTGAAGTTTCAGAGTTTGGATTTTGCTTTGAAGCACTTGATCCACTGGGCTTGTTAAGGTTATTTTCTTTATCTGAATCTGAAGTTTCAGAGTCTTCTTCTTCAGCAGTATAATCCGGATCTTGCACACTCTTATCCGGGTCTTCAACAAAAGTGTATCGTTCCAAGCACACTATAACAAAATTAAAAAATCAATACCGAGTTCTTATAAATACCTATTAACGACCAACTGGCTATGGAATGAACAAAATTGACGCGCTTACATGAGTGATTAAGCACGAACAAAAAACGTTTTTGTTTATTCTATAGCCAGTTGGTCTTTACAAACATTTATAAAAAAAGCAATAATTTTCTGTACTTATCTGCATTTAAATAAAAAATATTTTAAAAGGCATTAATTGAATTAGCTTACCGTTTTGAAAGTTGTTGCTGACACTCTCAGGAAATAGCTCATTTTTGTCGTATTTGTAATCATTAAAACAATTGACGGACGTGCCTGTCTCATTTGCAACTGGGGGATGAAATACTAAAAAAAAATAAGCAGTTTAAATTTAAAATATGTTAATACCAACCTTCACCATCTAAATGATATTTAATTCGGACAGCTTTTTTTAATAAACTTTGCTGAACATTTTGGCCACCTGGCAGTTCTACAATGAAAAAAAAACTACCGATCTACTTATTATTATTATTTCAAAATAATAAAAGGATTAATTTTCATCATTGTAAACTTTATTTGATTGAATTGTTTGATATTATTTTTAAATGTTTTTAATTGATCAATAATATTTTTTATTAAAATAGAACGCTAATTAAATTTTTAAATAAATCAAGTTTTATTTTCTTTAACAAATTCTATAACTTTTTTGACTAGGCTTTGTTAATTTGCCTTATTTAAAGCAATTCCGCACTAGAATGAATACAAACACGTTTTCTTTTATTATTTTTTTAAATTCTGTAATAAAAAAATACGATAAAGAATACTTACGGCAGTTGGCCACCATTAATTCGGTGCGCTTGCTTACACTCATCATCAGTCTACACACATCACACCTACTGCAGTGATTATAATGAAATGCGAAAGAATCCGTACCGAAGGGGTGTTTTTAATAGACTTTCCGCATAGACAATCGTACGAAACGTGCCGAAATTACACGATTATTAAATTCTAGATAATTTCTTACCGACAAAAAGACATATATCTAAATAAGACCGAAACATTTTGTCGGCATTCGAAACCGACAAAGAGTCATAAGTCGACTTATGCCGCTTTGTCTGACTAGATTTCCCCGAAAATATGATTCAACTGTAGTTATGCTCTTATGTCGGATGACAAGGTTAAAAAATATTATAATATCTAAAGATATACCTTCCTGTCAAAAAAATAAAAAAAATTGTTAACTCCAATTATATCTTTATGCAAGGAAGAAAAGATATTTTTCATTCAGATATTCCCTTATGTTAAAAAAAACCGTTATTTTAAAGGAATATAGATAAACCCTTTTGCCAGATTATCAAGCTCGAAAAATGCTATCGATCGGTATAAATAACTCATTTTGCAAAAAAAATTACTTATGCCCTTTTGACTTTCTGCCACAGATCTAATTTTGCAACATTTGATTTAAGTTTATTAATATTGTCGTACTAACTGTTTTTAATGAAACGTTACTTAAAATTACGGCTGGTACTTCTTTCTATAAATCTAATCGGAGTAAAACAAAACAACTACACGTTTTGTGTGTCGGTGAACGACAAACTTAATAGTACACCACTAATCTAGTTCATCTACACCACAACATGGTCCTACAGAGCCAGATATAAACCAGTGCAAATCTAAACTCAACATTATCTCATTCACAAAAATCAAAGTGAACTCTCTCGCTAAACAAAGTTCAGAAAATAGTGATAAGGACAGACCACCAAGTGTGCCTTCAGAGCAATCGATCAAATCATCTGTAGCAGAAGCCGCAGGTATCTCGTCTCTGGATTGGAAGAAGTGTTCATTCCAATTTTATTGTACATCACTATCACACTGAAGAAAAATTGAGAAAATACATTTCTTTTTGAACTCTTTGAAGTGATTAATGTATTATTTAAGTTCATACCTATACCTTCCTATGTAAAATGAAGTATTTAGTAAAATTCACAGCATCTGATGAGAAGTATGTCACATTTTTGCTCTTGTTATAAACTTGAACTAAAAATCTCAACAATTATGTACAAATGTGTAATCAATGAACGCGAATCAATTAAATGTAAAATCACTACAATAAATATCCAATTAGAAGGAGAATGGAGTAACTTTAACTAGTATGAACTCACACAAATTAAAATAGAAATTCACCTACCTAAGAAGAATGAAAACCAAGTCCCAGATTGGGAAGATAGCAACAAACTAGAAATTTGATTATCGTAAAACCAGGAGTCAATTAGCCATAGCGATTAAAAAATTAACTATATCTGAATGTTACCGTAATGAGTCAGTTAGAGAAACAAAAGTAGAATCAAACTATAACTCAGGTACTAGATTACATGAAATAAAAATGGAGAAGTTTCCCAGAAATTACACGGAATGGGAATGTTCTTATAACTTTTCAAACCCAGTGTCCTCCAAAATTCACAATTAAAAACAGATGCTGAGAAATTTATTATTTAAAAACTTATCTTTAAAGTGATGCCTTACGTATTGTAGATATATTACAAGTGAATAGGCATTAGTACATGTATATTTCTCCAAACTATTGAACATACCACAGTTAAATGAGCAATAACGAAACGAAATAACAAATGTTGGTACTATTTGTAGGCGTAACTGGACACATTTACAAAATCTTGAACTTCAACATAAATTTTTATTAGTCATTTATCAAAAAAAATTACGTTACAAAACTCATCTTCAGACAAAAATCCTCAAAACAAACGAAGCGAATAAAAATGTCTACAACTAAAAACTGTGTGTAAATTAGGTACTTAAACACGAGACCCAGTGCTGACACCTGTTTGTCACAAAGGTTATGCGTCAGGACAGAGCGTCCTTATCTCAGAGCTTTCAAGAAAATCAATCAATTTCAAGTTTGTCCAATTTACTAGCTCTCTCAACAAATAATATTTCGAATGAATCGATTTATTGATAGTAGCAGATGTTTGTTAACCTACGTCCTCATCAAACTAGCTGACGGTCAACCAACATCTTTCAATATCCATTTGGGAAAACTAAGCTCACAACATGAATTGAAACATACACCTGTTATCTCGTATCATGTAGCCAGTGAACACGTGAATTCCAATCCGGACACTGAATTACAAAGCATTTTCTCAATATACTGGGAAATCGAAGAAAACCCAGAATTTAAATATTTCTCAACCGAAGATCAGCTATTAGAATTCATTATCAAATCTACATCTAACATTGTCGAAAACGGATTTTTAAGTTGATATTCCGTTAAAATCTGTCACAGAACACAAAAAATCGGATGCCTCTCTCACAGTCACTAAAAATCGAGTTTTATTTTTAGAAAAACAATTGCAACAAAATACCGATCTCTATTCGGAATACAAGAAGTTTATTCATGGATACATTTCACTTGAACATGCGAAATATGGACCTCTAGCATCGCGAAATTTGCTTTCAGAAAATAAATATTTTATTCCCCATTTATCAGTTTATCGACTAGATCGAATTACGACCAAACTACGTAGCGTATCTGACGCTTCTTGTAAAACCGACCATGGTTTTTCGTTAAACGACATTTGTATCAAAAAGTATTAAGTACAGCCTGATCTATACGATATTAATTGTTGATTTAGAGAAAATTCTTAAACAAATTCGAATAAACCCCAAAGAGGTGTTCCTTCAAAACATTCTATCAAGAGACTCGCCAAAAGAATCGATAAAATGTACTGGATTACAATCCATAACATATGGTATGATTTGAAGCCCATTCCTCTCAACGAAAGTTTTAAACGAGGTAGCAAGTACCAATTAAAATCTCCTACCAGCCATGGTTGCTGTTCTTACACAGATGTACGTAGACGATATTTTAACAGCGTTTGTTTCCATAGAATCCGTCGAAAAACCCTATTTCGAACTGAAATCATTGCTTGATCTGACTGGTTCCCATTTACATAAACAGGAATCTAATTCTCAAACCTTTCACAAAAAATATCGGAAACACAAATAACTGAATTTGACATTAATCTAGAATAATCTCCGTTTAAAGTTTTAGGCGCAAAATGGAACCCACTAAATTTGTCAGTGAGAACACTATCACCAAAATAAATATTCTATCATATATCTCACAGTATTATGACCCCTGGGTTTTGTAAATCCCGCGCCAAATTAAGCATAAAAAAATTCTTCGTTTTATATTCAAGCACAAAGAAATAAAGGAAATTGAACTCCTTACCTTTTCAGATGAGAGTACGGAAGCGTTAGGCGCATGCGTCTTCGTCATAACTATTTACACTGATAAAACAGTGTCAAGTATTCCAATATCTACAAAACTCAGTGTGGCACCACTGAAAACTATCTCAATTCCCAGACTTAAACTCTGTGGATTACTTTTCTCTTCAAACCTGAACCAAAAAGTCAGAAAGGTCGTAGAAACTAAAATCAACATAAATTCTGTTAATTTGTGGACTCACGCTCAAATTGCACTCTGTTGATGAAGAAGCCACCCAAGTCGTTGGTTGGTATTTGTATCAAATAAAGTATCAAAAATACAAACATTAACAGCAAACTTCCAGTGGTGGTACGTGCGATCAAGTGAGAATCCAGCTGACATTCAGCGAAAATTCAGTCATGAAGTACACCCCATGTGGTTTATACGAACCAAATTCCTTATTGACTTGAGTAAGGATTTTTCTCAACACGATATTATGTAAAACTTTGACAAGACTACCCGAGGAAAGAAAGGTAACAATAACAATTATTTCTGACCGAAACAACTTTTAACGAACACTTTCTCAAACTTCTCTTCATTTTCCAAACTACAACGGACAGTAGCGTACATTCGACGATTCGCTTATAATTCGAGCAACCACAAAAATTAAACCAAAGTACCTCTGTCAGTCAGTGAATTGAATTCATCATTAACCTTCGTCATCAAACAAGTTCCAAATCAGTCCTTTTCAACGAAAATAGCGAAATATTAAAAAAAATCTATCACACAAAAATCCGGTCATCTCTGTGCCGCAAGTAGGTTGGAAAATGCGAAAATATCCTTCGAAGTAAAACAGCCAATCTTATTACCTACAAAAAATCATGTAAGTTTTTTATCCTCAAACAACAGTATGTGCATTCAGGCCATGCTGGCGGACAAAAGGTCCTATTAAATGTATGATTACGCTACTGGATTCTCAATAGCTTAAGGCAAATCGAACATATAATTATAAACTCCAAAATTTGTTATCGATTAAACGCACAGACGAATTATCAAATAATGGCCAACACTCCGAAACACAGACATACTTACGCCGTTTCCGAAAGGTTGGTGTCGACTTCGGAGGCCCCTCTTTCATAAAATCATCCACCCTACGTAAGGATCCTGTAATAAAATGTTACAAATAAATTTCCCTATGTCTGGTGACCAAAGCCGTGGATACAGAATTAGTATCTAGTCTCACCACGGACGCAATTATAGCTCCGTTAAATGTTTCCTAGCTAGACGGGGTAAACCCAGTATTATTCACTCAGACAATGCAACAAACTTTCTTGGACCTAGAAATCAGTGAAGAGGACTTTATAGTCACTTTTTGAAAAAAAAATTACGAATACAAATACACAGTGGAAATTCGTTCCACCAAGATCCCCACATTGGGGAGGAATTTGGGAGGCTGCAATTAAAAGCGCCAAGTATCATATCTCAAGACTCAGCGGCATACCAAAATTAAATATTTGGAAACAAATTCAATCCATTCCAAATATGAACCATTCAAAAAATCTAAAACCACCCCTGTCAGTCAAGTACTTCAACGGTTCTGCTAACCAAAGGCGACGAGGCATAACTAACGAAACATATCTCACCAGTACTATGTTATTGGCCAAAATCAAATAGTGACGTCAATTTCTTTTCGTGCGATATGCCTTCGATTCATTTTCTGCCATTTTTTAGTGAAAGTTAGAGATAGAACACATGAATATCAAATTCCAATATCTCAACGTCACACGTAGTTCCCTCAGCAGTCACCGACAGAAGGGACATATTGTAATTTTATATTTCGTATAGTTAAAGATAGTCACAATTTCTGGTGTAACAATATACCAGTGTATTTAAAACAAATGAACAGTTTAATCGCAATATCCAATTGCACTTTGATTACATACAAAAAAAATCAAGAACATAGCGGCATCCGAAAATGTCGTATCGAAGATCGCATAGCATCTTGGGAAATTAAAAATATTCGTCTAATTCTACACGGTGCTTCGAGTCGGACTCAGCTTCATGCCAGGAAATACACATAAAAGTACAAAATATACATTTATTAACGTATTTAGGTAATTGTGTTGAGTATCCTTCCTTCATGAGCCTATTCAGAGCCCTCATAATAAATAATGCCAAACTGACATCTAACTGTATCATTTAAAATCGTATTTACGAGGGGAACCCCTCAAAATGGTTGAAGCGCTGGCAGTAACCAATGATAATTGTAGACTAAAGTTACAACAATAAAAAGCAGCTAGTTCTAGTCCATAATCTAATGTTGTTGGCAATGCCGTCTATTCCAAAATGCGATGCACAGAATTTGAGACATTTTTTAGCTAACAGGAAAATAGTTATAGATGCTCTGAATAATCTGGGATTATCCGAAAAGGAACTGTTCGGATCACTTTTAGTTTATTTGTTGGAGCAAAACCTCGATTATACCACGAAAAAAGCGTTTGAGGAACAAGCTAAACAAAGTCAACCACCAGACTCTAATGAAATGTTTCAATTTTTGGGCAAACGCTGAGTTGTTTTGGAAAATTTGCATCAAGATTCACTTCCCGACAGTAAATTTTCTAAACTCCCAGTCTCAAACGCTAGGACCTCTTTCATATCTCAATGTCACAATCAAGTCTCCCTGCTCTTAAATTTGAATTCCCACCAAAGGATCTATTCTTTTAACAGTGGGAGAAACCAAAGCTCCCATCAATCAAATCATTTGAATCTAATGAATCAAAACAATGTAAATCAAAATGTGGGTATCATATTTCAATTAAGGAAATGTGCTCATTGCAGAAACCATGGTTATCTCATCTACCAATGCCAATCTTCCCTATCACTTCCTATATCAGATCGCATCAACGATGTTAAACATAGTCAACTTTATTATAACAGTTTAGGACTCAATCACCCTATCCAAGAGTGTTTATCTAAACCAACATGTTTTAAACATAGCCCCCCACATCCAAGGGCAGTCAGCCCACGAGGACTTTCACGCTACTGAAGATATCCACTCACTTCTGGGCGCAGAAATCTACTACGAACTCCTCAGTCAGGCCTACATTCCTCGGGCAATAATTTTCCAACTCTAGTTCAATCCAAATCGGATGTGTTATATCGGGGACAGTCCCATCTCAATGCTTAATATATCATTCAATTTGCCATCATGTATACGACTCCTTTCATTCAATTACCTCACGCAATGAGAATAGTGATAAGTTGGAAACGTCACTTGAAACTTTCATCGAACCAGAAGCCTGACCATCTGGGCTAATATTATCTGAATAGGACGAATTGGCCGAAGCCGTATTCAGAAATATATCCAAAATCTTACACGATGGACGGTGTTAAGTGGATCTTTCTCTTAGTAACGAAAGCGCCTACAAAGAGCTAGGTGACTCATTTGTCCAAACAAAAAATCGATTTTTTTCCGAAGAACAAAAACTAGACAAATTCTCTCAGCTCAAATACGAGTACAAAGCAGTCTCTGACGAATACCTTCAACTAGGCCACGGAAATATAATACCCCTCACCCTGCAAATTTCTCTTGCAGAAAACAAATAGTTTGTCCCACATCTAAGTGTAGCACGTAAGCAGAGTCTCAGCACCAATATGCGAGTCGTTTTCGACTTTTGTGCCAAATCAATACTTGAATATTTCGTTAAAAGGCCCGTTTGTCCAATCTCCACTCTTTGACATACCACTCCAATTTCGAATATTCAAATTTGCCCTCACTGCCGACGTCACAAAGATGTACAGGGAAGTATCTTTAAATTCCTAATTTCGTTGTCTATAAAATGTACTGTGGAGCGACAACAAAGATGAAGACGTATCCTATATCGAATTAAATATAGTCTCATTCGACCAAAAAAGCGCCCCTTATCCATCCCGCAGACTGCTTAATGACATAGCCCTCAAGGAACCTCATCTACCTCTTGCACACAGCTCAATACTAGCACTGACATACGAAGACGACATTATTTCAGGCACCAACTCAGATTATGAGTTATCCACTTTGAATTACATAAAAATCCGATCTAACTAATCATCTTTCCTACAGTCAATTCCCAAAAGTGATCCTACCCTAAAGGATATGAATTTAAATGAGACACCTTGCAAAGCTTTAAGCTTCAACTGGAATCCTGCATCTGACAGTTTCCAAATTACCACCCCAAGGACAGTCGAAACATATCTACTCACGAAGCGCAAAGCTTCGTCTTTAATCGCCCAATGTTATGACTATTTTGGAATAGTTAATCCAATTATAGTAACAGGTAAACTTATAATTCAAAAACTATGGGCACAAAATCTTACATGGGATTCCCTCATAAACGTCTCCGACATTTTCAATAAATGGTCAGAGTTCAGAAATATAATATCTTAATTATCAAATTTTACGAGCCTTAGATGTATCAAAACCAGCCAATCGTCTGTGAAATATGGATTACACGGCTTCTGTGATGCCAGCACTTCAGCATATGGTTGTTGTATCTACCTACGAGGATTTTATTCTGATAAAACAGCATCTTCTTTTCTATTGGCAGCAAAGTTAAGAGCAGCCTCTATTAAGAAACTATCAATCATCCCAAAATTGGAGTTATGTGCAATGTTTATCTTATCTTCTTTATACAAACAAGTCTCAACCGCATTATCTCGAACTATTACTATTTCAAACACATCACTCTGGTCCGATTCACAATATGCTTTATCGTGGATCCATGGACATCCAAGTGAGCTACCTTGTATCTAATAGAGTCACGACAATCCAAGAAAATACCGTCACATGGAGACATACAACTTCCACCCTTAATCCCGCAGACATGCTGTGTCGAGGAAAATTCTCATTAAAAACATGCTCTCTGTGGCTACCAGGGCCCACTATTTTATCAGATCAATCCACGAATCTTGACTAACGCGACTCCTTTTCCATAGTAGCCAAGCTTCTTGAAGAAAAAAAAAACGAGTAACATTGAGCACCAAATCGATTACTAACACCTGGAGCAGTTTTATTGCAGCATTTTCCAACTACTCAAAATGACAAAAATTCTTCGCATACGTCCTACGCTTCATTCACAACTCCAGACATCCAACCAATAATATCAGTGATCCTCTCACTCCTTCAGAACTCAACCGACCCACGCCTTTCATTATCACACATGTTCAATCAGCTTTTTTCAAGCAAGAACTGCATAAACTGAAATCTGAAGTGCCAATTAGTAACAAGCAAATCGCTTCCCTCAATCTCTTCTTGGATAATGATCAAATTATCAGAGTTGGTGAACGACTGTCCCAATCAAATTCACCTTATAAACAATGTCATCATATTCTTTTATCCTCAAAAAATCACTTCACCTTCCTACTACTCGAACGCGAACACAAATGTTCTGTGCACGTTGGTCCACAAGCAGCACCTCTGTTAACACGGCAACTACTGGCCTTTGGATGGTCTGTGAGTGATAAAAAAGATCATACAAAGCTGCAATGTTTGCTGTCGATTCAGTACTATGACTTCACAACAAATAATGCCATATCTAGCCAAAGAAGAAGTTACCCCCTCCAGACCTTTCACAAATACAGGTATAGACTTTGGGGGCCGTTCCTAACCAAAACTTTGTCTCTCAGAAACGCCCCAGTCATAAAATCATACGTCGTCGTATTCGTCTGTTTCACAATCAAAGCAATATACTTGGAGCTCGTTTCTGATCTCATAGCCGAGGCATTTCTTACATGCCTTAAAAGGTTGATTGCCCGCAGACTATTACCTCAAACCATATTTAGCGATAAAGCTTCCAATTTCACTGGATCTCAATAACATTTATAACTTTCTTAACAAACACCATCCTCACAAGGTTTCTTAATCCAATACAAAATACAGTGGAAATTCATTCCTCCCAGTTCTCCGTATTGGAAAGAACTACGGGAGGCTGCCAATAAGAGCACAAAAACACATATATTAAAAATATTAGGCCTTATACCTTTGAACATTTATACACCATCCTCACCCAAGTAGAAGCTATTCTGAACTTGCGTCCCCTATTTCCCCTATCCGATGACCCAAATGACCTAAACCCATTGAGCTCAGGACATTTCTTTATCTATTCCCCCCTATTATCCTATCCTTAAGAAGACATCTCTTCTCATCCCGAAAACAGATTAAAAGAGTGGCAGTTGTGTACACAAGAACAACAACTATTTTGGAAAAGATGGTCAGTCGACTACCTTAACCGCTTACCAAATCGGCCAAAATGAATGCATCCACAACCCAACATTCAACTTAAGACCTTGTACTTCTCAAATACGATGACTCTCCCCCCCCCCCCTATGCGATGGCCAAAAGACAACAATGTGCGTTCCGTACAAATTTCAACCAAATCAGGACTTTCCACATGTCCTATCACTAAGATCATTGTTCTGTCCAAGACAAAAGGTAACACTCTGAGTGAGTAGCTCACTCTATTCAACAGGTGGAATGACTGGAAAGACGAGAAACTTCTGCCTTTACCGTGCCAACGAGCAATACTCTGACAGTTCCGTGGTATCATCCTCCTACTGTGCTTAGCTCGCTCATTTTGTATATAATAAATTTTATTTAATTTATTTGGTAACGATTTAGTAAGTCACTGTAGTGAAGCTTTTCTGCCTTGTCTTAGGCACACAAACCATTGATTTATTATTTAAAATTTATTTACATTCCTGATTCAATTTCGATTACTATTTTGTTTTGTAATATACTTCTTAGTCTACAATTATATCCCAACATCCTGTTCGGTTCTCTCTCTTCAAGTCTTCCGGGTGGAAATGTGTTTGGAAACAAATTTAATCCATTCCAAGCATGAAAAATTCTATAAATCTAAAACCACCTCTTTCCGTCAAGTTATTCAACAGTTTTTACTCACCAAAGGCGACGAGGCATAACTGAAGAAAAATATCTCCCCAGTATTATGTTATTGGCCAAAATCACGTAGTAACGTCAATTGCTTCTCGTGCGATATACCTCGGTTCTTTTTTCAGCTATTTTCCAGTGAAAGTAAGAGATAGAACAGATGAATGTTGAATTCCAATATCTCAACAGTCATACGTAGTTCCCTCGGCAGTCTCCGACAGAAAACATATTGTAATTTTATGTTTCGTATAGTTAAAAATTGTCTCAATTTTTGATGTAACAATATACCAGTGTATTTAAAACCAATAAACAGTTTAATCGCAACATCCAATTGCACTTTGATTACAAACAAAAAAGACCACCAAACTATCGGAAAACGTAAACGTTCTATCGAAGACTTCTAATGTTGAAAATTTTTCGTTGTGCGATATATCGGTAATAAAATCAATGGCGCTACTGGTGTTTCACTTCTTGCAGATGTAGTGCGCCCTAAATTACAAACCGGGGTGCTATTCTTGACATCGTCCCAACGTCACGTTTGCGCAAGCCTGTGAAAGCTCTATTTGCGAATACTTCTCAAAAATGATATGCTCAAGCACCGTTCCCAAAATCATACGAAAAGCATTCTCATGCTTGAATATACTTGACAACAGCGTCAGTTTACGATACAAATAACATTTTACATTATTGTCTTAAGTCACAATATCGAATGTAGACAATCTGTTCGTGTTACGTTTTTATCAATATATTCTATGAGAATGGATTCTTCTATCAGTATCAAGTCTTTGTTCTTATTGTCAGCACAAACCATAGGTGATCTGTGATTGTCATCCAGCATAGATAACATTTATATACGATCAGCCACTATGAAGCAAAACAGGTTGCAATTATGCGCCAACAGTGGAAACAAGCAAAGATTTTACAAACAACGTCCATCGTCTACCTTTGCAATGGTGTTTTATATTGCTAGTTTATATAATTCAATTATTATTCAGTCATCTAGTTGTATATTCAGATTGTGCTGTCGTATTTACGAGTTGAACAGTAAAGCGATGCTGTGTGTCAGGTAGTATTCTATTGCTGTGTGACAAATTGAAGTGACACCAATGAAGAAGTTCATACGCACTGTTTTCCCAGTAAAGAACCTTTGATAAGTATGCTATTTTAGCATTAAAATAGTGTATAATGTCAATTGTTAATTTCAAAATAGGTATATTAAATCCTAGTGTTTTAAATGGAACTCACGGTTTCTAGTTAACTCCACAATATAATAAAAGCTATTGAAAATAATAAAAATTGACAATTGTTTCGATAAATCAATATCATCGTCAGAATGACAGAAGTTACATTTCATTTGATGCTTACCTGATGTTTAGTAGTTATTTTTGGCTAGACCAAGAAGTGACCTAGCTTGTGATTGACTTAATATATGTTTATAGAAAAAAGAAGATGTGATATTACAAATATTGAAGCTTAGATATTATTAGCCCTATGGTGATATCCTGGATATAATTTTTCCAATTAAGATCAGTATAACTGTGCGATGATATAGAAAACCAGGGAAAATATATCTGCTGATCTTTACAATTATCACTTAAGAAGACAGTTTATTAGTGGAGAACTCCCTAGACTCAACTGTTCATTGACAACTTCATATTGTGGGTTTCTAAAATTTCTTCTAATTTCCAATTCTTCAAGGAAATCTAGTTCTTGTTTCTTTTCACAAATATGCAGCACTTCTAGTTTTGTGTTAGGTGTGAATGAATGATTGGTGTCAAGTAGATGTTTTGCGTAGTGGGATTTATCTGGTTGTTTTAATCTGTATGCTCGTAAGTGTTCACTGTATCGGATTTCAAAATTCCTAATGGTCTGATCCAAATAGACAGCACTACATTCTGGACATTTGAGTTTATACACTAATAAGTCGGTCTTCCATAGTCGGCCATATAATCTGCACTGACAGATTACTGAACCATATAGACGATGAATGCTCTATAGGCGACCCCATCTCCTCCGACCATGTTCCCCTACTGGTCAAAACCGCACTACACAACCCAATACCACCACCATCAACAAACTTCACCATTGGCGATTTCAAAAAAGCCGATTGGAATTCCTTCGCAAACCACGTCTCAACTAATTTACCACAGCCCATCATTCATCAGAATACTGATGACATAGATTATCACGCGGAAGAATTCCAATTCCTATTATTCGATGCACAAGACATCGCCGTTCCTCTCACCACCGTACACACCAACTACCACGCCCTTCCGCAAAGAATTCTGCAAAAAATTCGTCAGAAAAGACAGTTATACAGGTTATACGTCCCCCGCCGTCAAAACACAATGGAACCGTCTCAACGCCCAGGTTCGGCAAGAAATCAATGCTGAAAAGCAGAGAAAATGGAAGGCCGAAACAGCCGGACTGGACTTCAGACAAGGACGCGTGTTTTGGCAAAAATTCAACCGCCTCGTCGGCCTCAAGATAAGGGTTGAATCACATCTCGAAATGCAAGGACAGAAGATCTACACATCCGAAGACAAAGCCACCGCCTTCAAAGATAACCTACAAACTGTCTTTTCACCAACTGACAACCCTCGATTTCTCAGGAACTTTGCCGTCGAAACCGATCTCCTGACTCGAAATATTACTCGAAGCCTACACGTTCACCTCCCACTAAATGAGAACTCTCTGCTTCTTATACCTTTTACAATCGATGGAGTTCAGCAAGCGTGCCGAAAGGGGAGAAACAGTGCCCCAGGACACAACGGAATCTCGAGGAAGGCACTTAAAAACCTGCCAGAAGAGATCTTCCCTCCGCTCTGCACCCTGCTGAACGCCTGCCTGGCATACTCATACTTTCCTCGTTGTTGGAAATCAGCCAACGTAGTTCTCATCCCCAAACCCGGCAAAGATCCTACAAAGCCTGAATCTTACCGGCCCATCTCATTAAACAGCGTCCTAGGTGAAGTCTTTGAACGATTGTTGAAAGAAAGAATCTGGGACTGTACTGAAAACAATATAATTTCGGCATTTCAATTCGGATTCAGGCCGGGCCACTCTTATCAGAACGCTACCACCAACCTTCAAACAATTGTCACCCGAGCTTCAAATCAACGACGCTGTTCTGCATGGACGTTTAGAAGGCATTCGATCAAGTCTGGCATGCCGGACTAGTGAGAAAGCTACTGAGCATCCGATTGCCAAACCAAATCGTCAAATTAATATATTCCTATCTCACCGACCGATCGATCAGCGTCAAAGTTGGTTATAGCATATCCGATTCTTTTACACCCCTAACTGGCGTTCCGCAGGGCTCGATACTCGCTTCTCTACTATACATAATTTATACGTATGACACACCAATTCCACGACATCCCCGTGACAACATTCAACTATATACGGATGATACCGCACTAATCATTTCTGCCACAGATATTCGATCTCTCAATATTCGATCCCAAAATCTACTGACACAATTTTCTAATTTGTGCAGGAAATGGCGGGTGACTCTCAACCCTTAAAAAACCGAAAGCCATCGTTTTCCAACACCCTGATACCAGGAGCAAAAGACTTCTACCTACAAACTTCCGCCTCGTGCTCTGGGGTGATCAACTCGAAATCCGCAAGGAAGTCGTCTATTTGGGAGTGAAATTCAATTACAGTCTCAACTGGACGCCCGACCTAATGGAGACTTTAAACAAAATCCGACGGAGAGTTAATCTTCTCAAGGCGCTCGGTGGCAGCTTCGGACGTACTCACTCTACCACCCTACTTCATACGTATAAAACATACATCCGCCCAATAATCGACTATAGAGCCAACGTCTATTGCACCCTCACCAACCATCCTGCCAAAAGACTCCGAACTTGTGAGCAGTCAATCCTAAGATACTGCCAATACAAGGCTCCATACTCTCCCACTAACACAGTATATGTCAATACCGACATCGAGCCCCTTCTACCACGCCTAAATAATTTACAAGCCAGATACTTTAGTCGCACTATCGAATCGGGCAGTGAAATCGCCAAAAACACTCTTCTCACACCGTGGTTCGACAACAGACGACCCCTCGGTAGGTACCCCCAGAGGAAGCTCCCATCTCTTCCGTTACGCCTGCTAGCCACAGCATACGACGACCTCCCCGACAAACACATCGACTACCTTGACAGCTCCCAATTTCCATACAATAATCGTCAAAAATTCTCTATTTCTCACACTATTTTAGGTCAATAATTGTCTACTCAACAACTTCCGCAACAAGTCCAAAACCATTATAATAAAAATCTCTAACAAATTCCAAAATCTCTCATTTCCAGCTATTGTTTGTTGAACACTTTGGACTAACCCTTTACTTTTTTGCCGCCTCCATACCACCCACGTCGGTGTTGCAGGTTTTTGCGGTTTTCCTGTACACTCTGTGAATTTATTCACTTGCAAAATAGACCGACGATCGACGCACCCGCATTTTTAGATTTAATATTATTATTTTACCACCGACCCCCGTAATAGTCCCTAACCACCGAAGGCACGTCACCGCAACTTTTCATCAATCTCAACAATTCATTATATTCCATACACTTTTGAAAAAATGTCTCCTATACACGTTTCTTTCGTAAATTCCCAAAATCAATAAAAATCTTAAATCTATAATATTCCATTATATTTCTTCTGAATATCGGAGACATTTCAAATTCTTTTAAATCCAGTTAACAACACCCTTTTACATTAAATAATTTCAATAATTCCTGACACCTAGCCAACTCAACCCATATATCTATGTATCAGCAACGATACATGGTTCGTCTTCCACATTTAAACTCCCATCCTACAAACTTTTTGTCACACCATCTCCACAAACTTTTGAGCTTCGCTGCTTCCAGACATCAACCCCCGCTACGCCCCAATACAACACCACCCTCCAGTTACTTTCTAGCAAAAAGCGCATCTAATCACTCTCAATCCTATACACTCTTAAGCAAAATTTTCCTAGTCACCTTTACAAATTTTTTTACTAGACACTTTTATAGCCCTAACTTATTTTCTCGGTCAGCGCACACCAAACCACTCAACACACCCCCAACACAGCCCTGAAGAGGAAACCTATCCTATACCAGGGCATCAACAAGAAAAGAACACTCTCAACCAAGAAAACTACAATCCATCTCCAATTCATTTACGAACTGCTATCTCTTTTTTGAAGATATACAAGACACTTGTTCGACCGGTTATAAAATACGGAAGCTGAAATCTGAATACTCACTTAATATTACCAGGAGAGTATGAGAAGGTTCTTACGCAAAATAATCAAAATATATGGGGGAATTAGAACTGAAGATGATAACTGGCGTATTCGGATAAACAGGGAAATCATGAACATACTGAACGATGAATATTTGTAAAAATTATAAAACCCAAAGACACCATTGCTTCGAGCAATTCCATAGGATAGGAGATGCCACTGTGCCGAAGAAAATCCTAAGACCAAAATCAATGCCACCAATAAAAGAGGAAGACCGAGGCTCCAATGGCAGGACCAAGTGCTGGGTGATATGGGTATAATACGAGTTACCGGCTAGGGTACCAAGATTGGGTCATAATATCTAAGCTTTGATATTTGTAACATCATATCTTCTTCTTTTTTCTATTGATATATATTTAGTCAATCACAAGGTAGATCACTTCTTGGTCTAGCCAAAAATAATTATTAAACATCAGGTAGGCATCAAATGAAATGTAACATCTGTCATTCTGACGATGATATTTAGTTTCGAAACAATTGTCAAATTTCTTAGAAATTTTAACATTCCATCAATATATTGTGGAATTATCTAGGAACAGTTAGTTTCATTTAGAACACCAATATGACTAGATTTCACAAAGTAAGGGTCGAGTAAGTAAATTTCTTAGCGAACCATATTGTTTGGAGTAGGGACCCGGCCCGAACCCGTTATTAACCGAGAACCGGACCGGGGTAGTTATGTTTTGGTGGACCTAAACCGTAACCGGAACCGGGTTTTTTCATGTACCGGAATCGAAACCGACACCGATTAATATTTAATCGGTTCATCAGTTTCTTTGGGTTTAGTTTTTAGTTCCTTGATATCCAAAATGGAACCAACATATGAAACCTTCAAACATTTTGATTATGAAATAAATAAAAATAAGATCGAGCCAAATATCATGTACATAGGTGAGGCGTCACGTTGCTTCGTTGATGAAAAAAGAAGATGATTTTATGACCTCAAAAGAATCGTTGTTTGTACATATCCCTCCACTGTATGAAAAATGGGGCGTATTATCACAAATATGGCTCAAAAATATTTTACATTTATTTTCACTCAAAATAGATCTGTTTGCAAATTGATCATAAAAGTAAGCTAGCCCATTTTGAACTATTTCTTTGAAAGGAAACGGGAGCTATAATTTTTTGTATGAAATATCTAGCAAATGAAGAGTACGGGGAAGAAAGGGAAAAGGTAATTTTTTAAACAGAATGAGTTCAAGTCGGCAATGTATAGTCAGATACCCATAGATATAAACATTACTGAAAACTATAACGTCGTTAGTAATAAAATTTTATTTTTGTTTATAACTGCGTATACGCGATGTCATATTACTTGTCACAGAAAACTGTCCCGTATTTTGTGTTGCTCGTCCAGTCATTTTCGTTTATCCTGTTTGTGATTATCTATCTATGGTCGTTTCTTAGTTCAACTGATAAGCTTATTATTTGGTTTCCGTATTTTGGTGTGTTTTTTAATTGCTTTTATTTGTTGTTGGGTTGTTTTATTATTATTTTCTCAAAGAGGGTAATAAGTGTACTCGGTAAGTTTTTTAAAAACATTTGACCTTTTTTTCTTACTAAATTAACAACCATATTCTTTATTTTTATAAAACACAGAATTTTCACTCATTTAACCCATTATTGGCCAAGCATTGAAAAAATAGGTTAAATTATTAAATATTTGTTTAAAACAATTTATTAGTACATTGAATAAAAGTAAATAATACAATTTTTTTCACAAAATAAAGAAAAATTAAAAAAAATACTGTTGCGTAAGCGCAACGTTGGCCGAAACACTTAACTTAAATGGTATTCTTCAAAACAATCGGGGTGTAAATGAACATTACAACTTCTACACATATAAACTGTCTGACTGTGACAAAATCTGCATCTTCTTCTTGTAGGTTGTTTAAATATCAAATGACTTGATTGGTTCCGACGCATATCAGTTGGTATGTTACCAGGAAGTGAAGCTGAAGCTCTCAAGGTATTCATTTTCAGCAGGCGCAATGCAACATTGGATTTAAAATCTATTTGGGACATGTTTGTATTGTTTACGATGTTATATAATTTCCACGAGTTTACTAAGATATTACCAATAGTATTTGTAAATGAAGGCCACCACCATTTTTTTCCTTTCATACCAATCCTATAATTAGCTACACCATTATCGTGTAGATCGACGCCACCCATGTAGGAATTGTATTGGGATATTACAAAAGGTTGTGTTACATTGATTACCCTTTTTTCCATTCTGTTGTATCTTTTCGCTGTTTTTATAGGCTCTACATGATAATGTGTACTTATCAAGGTAACGACAGAATTATCACACCATCTAGCCAACGAAATATAAGTATCCTCGTCAAAACAACTATCGTACGATCCTCGTTTTCTGGTTTTTTTCATTATTTTGGATGACTCTAACGGAGCATGTTGAGTTCTATCTTCGCGAATTGTTGCAGTAGCAAAAAATCCTTCAGTTTTTAATTGTTTGAATAAATTGTAAGAGGAGAAAAAATTGTCGAAGAAAACTTCATGATTGTTTTCATTTTTGAGAACTGACAATAACTCTAAGACAACCTGTGGTCCTAAACCCAGAGCATGTTTCACTTTTTTAGGTGATGCTCCTGCATAAGGAATAAATTGAAACATATAACCATCGCTTGAACATAGGCACCATAATTTAAATCCAAATCTGACTGGTTTACCCTTTATAAACATCTTACAGGAATGTCTACCGAAATAGGGCACCATTTCCTCATCCACTCCTAACTTCTCTGAAAAGGTAACAAACTGCATAAACTTCTTATTGATTATGTCAAAAAGGGGCCTGATTTTAGAATACTTGTCATCTTTGTCCAACTGTGTGTTATCATTGAAATGTAAATTCTGTTTTATACTCCGAAATTTATTCCGACTCATACACTGTTTTACTACTTGAACACCTTTGTCTTCTTCTGTGGACCAGTACATATCAGTTTGTGGTAAAACGTGATACCCAGATAGCACTAATATCCCAATAAAATTTAGTAGTTCTGATTTCGATACCGAAAATTCATGTCGGTTTTTCTGTTGTGCATATGCGTTAAAATAGTTTACTATCATCTCTTGAACCTCATCATCAAAGAATTTAAAAAATTTATCCAGTGGAGATGTTCCAGCGAGGTTGTTTACCAAATCTTCTCTAATTTCATGTTGTTTAGATATCGGAAAATTGTTGTGCATAAACTCACCTTTTCTCCAGTTTACTTTCTGTTCTTGTTTTTTGTTTGCACCTCTCTTACGTTTTGCTTGGTTATTCTCCTGGCCAGTCGCTGTTTCTACCTCAATTTCCTCTAAATTTTCCTCCCTTGTATGAATTTCAAAAGAACCAGCTATATCCACCTTTTGTAGTTCATTTTCTGTCATCTCCTCGGAAAACAACTCTTCGTCGGTCAACTCGTCAACATCGGGTGGAATATAAACAACGTCAATTCGATCTAAAATAATTCAGACCGTACTAAGATTTATCAAGATATGTATTATGTATGTACCTAATATGTATTTTACCAGTGATAAACAACCTGATTACCTCGTTCTTGTTCAATATCCATAAGTACCTCTTCTAATGCCAGTTCCAATTCCTTTTGTGTTAGTATTTTCGATATTTTTTACCAGAATAATCCACAATAGTTTTTTATATGATTGTTTACAGATAAACGCTCAAAACGACCCGCTTTATATAGAAGCCTAACAATGACTAACCGAACGTCTTACGATAAATAGCAATTCAACAGGTCTGAACGTGTCTAAGACCTGAGTTTACTTATTAGGCCTACGTTGCAATCGCGCAACGCAGCACTTTACTGCAATAGAAGCAAAGTATGACAAATAAAGTAAACAATTTTTTTGTACAGAACTTTTATTTCAACCTTTTTTTAGCTGTCTATCAAAAATAATAGCAGCTGGTTATAACTCAGAACGTATTATTAATTCGAAAAGTATCTCGCTCAAAAAAGAGAAAATTGGCCCATTTTCAAGTAAACAAAATTTTAATTATTTATTTATAAAAAATGTCTAATTTTTTCTACAGTTTTATTTAACGTTGCTATTCACAAAAACATAAATATATTATAGATAAGATTGTTTATTTTCACAAAGAAAAATAAAAACTGTGGTGTTGCGTGTACGCAACAGTGGCAGGTAATGGGTTAATCGATAACTTTAGAGATCATGTTTGTCTTACATTAGCTAAATTAAAAATTGTTGTATTACTAAGGTAACTATTTCTTTATATAGTTTTGTTATTCCAATCCAGGAAGATATAAAATTAATATGGCTGGAATTCAGAGGGAATAAATCATCCAATTTGACGACGAGGAATCAATGGAGGATATGTTCTCTTCATTTTCAAAAACAGCCTTTCTCCAAATTTGAGAAAGAAGAAGGCAGGTTATCAAGAAAGTTTGCTTATATACATACGGTCCTGCAAGTCCTGCAAGTGAGTGAAAATTAGCTCTTCGAAAATTACCATATACAGTGGTATAAACCCAAACTAAAGCAGATATTCCATGAATATACGTGGAATAATAATTATCGCATATTGGAAGATTCTCTAAAAATACCAAGAATATCTCTATGCTTTTTGGAATATTACTAGAAAGTGAAAATGGGGATTTCCCAAATATTCAGAGAATATTCCCAAATTAATATTCTTTTTCGTATTATAAATAAGCTAGGATTATTCGATAATATTCAGAAAAGCATTATCTAAGAATTTTTCCATAATTTTCAATTTATACTATAAATATTCGTGTTAGATTCATTTGGAATTTTGCAGAATTATTTCAGATTGTATATTCAGGGGATATTCATCGTATATTCAGAATATTGCAGGAATATCTGCAGAATATGCAGAACCATGCTTTTAATAGGGGGAGGATGGAAGGTTTAGTATATAGGATGCATGTAAATGCATTTTTTTCTAATTTCTGCAAATCAATAAATTTTCATAGCCTGATGGGATTCCTTACTCGATCATTCACTGGATGGTGGCTTCAAAAATGAATAAAGTGGAACAATGCACAGATTCGATTTAGAACATGAGGCCAATAACATTAGTGCTTAATTCTGGTTAGATTTAAGAAAAAAATATATTTTAACTACCTGAGCATAATAAAATAAAATTCAATATTGAATTGTCCAAATATTCATTAGACAAACATAAACTTTATAACTCTCTATAAACTTTTAAAATTTATAAATATTTAACTATATTGAAATCAACTGTCTCGACCCCCACTTCGTGAAATCTACTCATATTACTGTTTAAAATGAAATTTACGGTTTCTAGATAATAACACTATATATTTAAAAAAATATCAGAAATTCTAAGGAATTTGACAATTGTTTCGATATTAAATATCATCGAAACAATTGTCAAATATCTTAGAATTTTTAACATTTTTAAATATACTGTGGAATCATCTAGAAACAGTAAGTTTCATTTAGAACAGTAATTTAACTATAATATCCAGTGTTCAATAGAATTTTTGCTCAATTTGGCTTTGCATTTTAATGGCCAGAGAGATAAATTATCTGTACTTGTTGCTTCTAACTGTTAGTTCCGCCCACTAATTTGACAGGTGTACATTGTTGCTATGAATCTTTGAATTATCAAATAAATACGGCCATTCCGTCAAATTTCATTCATAGCCAACTTGAGGGGAAATTTTGTTGAACGCTTGTTAAAGTCCAGCACACAGCGAGCTTTTAGCTTTCGTTTTACCCACATGGGTGAAACTGTCCGGATAATATACTTAACTGAGATGCAACAGAAAAACGTCCTTTCTGTTGACATATTTACCTGTTCGGGTAAGTTGGTGTTAAAAGCTGACAGCGTATGGAACCTATAATCTTGCATTTTATCGTTTTTGAGCCAAAACGACAGCGCTTCACAAATTATATAAAGCTGGAATCTGCTTGTTGAACATCATTTTCGTAAAATGAAATATTTATGGAAACTTATATCTTTTCGTGAGGAATGAAAAAATTATGAACAAACAAAAGTGACCAAATACTTGTTTCTATAAAAAAATATGGGGTTAAACTTTAAAAATTCTTTTTAAAAAATATTTTTGGGATCCAGACACTGCGGTTAAGGCTACATAACTGAGGTATAACTGAAAAACTTCCCTATTGTTGACGTTTTTCAATCAGATATATCAATTTTACCCGTCCAGTGTTACGGTTTTTCTCGTTAGTATACATCAGTTGCATAAAAAGACCACAATCATGCAGTTTTGGTCATAATAAATAAGCATTCCTACCTTAATATCAAGTCAGACTAGCTTCGTATGTCAACAATTTCTAGTTATACCATTATTTCAGTTATTCAATAGCCTGGCCGTCAATTTGTTTAGCACCAACTGGGTTAATAGTTTAAAGTAAATAATTAGAATAGTTACAGTAATCTGAATATACACTTAAAAAGAGTGAACTTGTTATATTATGTACCATTGAAATGTAAACAAAAACATTTCACGATTCTAATCAAACAGCTGACTTGCCATATGTCATAGCCTCGTTCATTCTTCTTTTACAAACGTTAAGAGATCTGTGATTCGTACGGAAGGTGGCCTACCGGGGTACTGTGGATGTACGTCAGGGTATAATGGGTGATGTTTTATTTTGTAAATATAGTCGTGGGATGTGGTATATTAGTGAATATGGGGTTTATTGTTGACTAGCCAATTATTGTTTTATACGGGGGATTTTATTATGCGATGTGCAAGTAGAGTAATTCACTCCGAGATCATAGAACGTATGTGCTCCAAACAGCTCGAGGGAGAGTGTCTCGAACGGAAAGGTGGGTTGTCAATGAAACCTGTCGTGTTTCTTTCCTTTTTCTGATCAACGTGGTGTCGTGATTGAGGTGTTTACTGGGAGCCCCAAAAAATTGGTATGAAGATTCCACATTCATCCCGCAGGGGAACATGAATTTGAGGGGGTAGTTTGGTTTGGGTGGAGTAGTGTGGATTAGAGAAGTTTGTGGAGATAGTATTTCGACCAGACCTCATCTGTGAGATGCAGATGGATTATGCAAACCCAGTCACCTACATTGCCATGTGGTTAACTTCATGTAACGGCTTTTAACTACTTATTAGCAGCACACAGGAGAACCCTGTCTTAGCCAAACAGGTGAGATTTATTTTATTCAACATTCGCTGTAACTAGTAATTGTTCCTCATAGTGTTGCGAATAAGATGACACCACCTAATTATATGTTCAGGATAGAGCTTGTATATAGTATGTTGGGGGTAAAGTACTTGTTAGTAAGGAGTGGTTATCTCGAGTTTTGTTAGTTTTAGACTTCATAAGGGGATGGATGGTTCAATTGAAGTCTACTTTGGGATTTTTTTAAAGTGGGCTGTCCCACTCTTGTAGTAACTGGTTACTGGTAGGATAATAATAGGATTCACACTGGGATAAATGTGATGAACTCCCGGGGTGGTTTAATGTCAATTGAGTATAGTGACAACACTAAATAGTGTTTTTTTTAGGGTTTGGTTTTTATTCATAGATTCTGGGGTACTGTCGGATTTTTGGTTATTCGGATTTCTGTATTGAATTAGATCTTGAGTCACTTGGTGTTGGTTCGTAGTACCATGGCGTTCCTGCGATGCTTGCAGCCTCACCTTAGTGAATGCTACCCCAGGAACAACTTGTGGATCGCCAGGATTTATCACCAGCGGCTAAAGACGCGCAAGTTTTAAATATTTAAATTTTTCTTTAATTTTTATAGTGTATATATAACATTGTATGTATATATAATTCACCATTTGTGAACATACAAGTGGCTTGTAATTTTTCTTGATCATTTATTACTCTAGGCAGAGTAGGTAAGTTGTGTCTGAGCTCACACGGAACGTTAATGTTAATTTATATTGTTTTTGCTTTTGGTAAGTTTACAATTTGATATTCGTAGATAAGCCACGGTATGGATAACCCTTCAGGTTCTCACCGTTTTCACAGTGTATTATTGTAATTTTTTTTTCAAGTTTCATAACCAACTTAACTCAGAACTGGTCTCTGTTTCAAATCCTTCTGAGCATTGTTATATCAATTTTGGGTTAGGGGTATATAGGATTTTAAATAATTGTATCATTGTATATATTGAACTATAAGGGACTTTGTAAACGTCCACAGTTCGTAAGGGATTTCATATTGATCTGTTTTTTTTATAGTGAGGGTTGATGGACCTTAATTGTCCACTGTGGGAATAACTACTTCCCAAAATTTTCTGACTAATTACATAATTGTATTCAAATCAAACCACCACCTCAATAAACCATTTCTCTTGTGAGTTGAATGACGAGTTTGATTTAAGGTAATCCTTTCCTAATTGGGGGTAAACTACGGTTAGGGAACTAAACTGAGGTATTTACTCGGGTACGGTTTACCTGGCGCCTTGGGTTATATAGCTTATTTTGATTGCTCGTTACCAGCGTACGAACCTCCCTTCTTCGACCGAAGTCTAGCGGGTAAAATACCTTGTGGCATAGATCGGCCATCCGATCTGCTGGTAACTTGGTGAATTAGTATTAATTTGATTTTGGGGCCACAAGTTCGATCTATCTTCAATAGGTCGCTAACGTGAGTGGGATAAGTGCATAGGTGCACGGGGTTTGATTTTACGTTACACCAGGTAAGGCGGTGTTAAAAGCTGGCAGCGTGTGGTTTCATAAACTTGCGTTTTATCGTCACAGTCTCTAGAATGTATTGCGACGGCCTGAGATGAATGTGCCGGTTGCTGTAATGGTGTGGTTTCTGCAATTTTAAAAGTAATTGTAGTAATCATTTGTAGAAATTTTACAAAATATAATATCTGCTTAAACGTGTCACTGTGCAGAATATATTACATTGGCACTGGTATTCTGTACTGTCGCCTAAATACAAAGCGTATGGTGATTAATTATTGTATGTTCTTCTCTTGTAAGTTTTTACCTAATATAATTTACTTGTTCAAATGTATGTTGACTTAGTTTTATCAACAGATATAAATGTTTTAATTTTTTCCGTTTCCATCATCTGACACCAGGATATTCCCTTCCACAAATTCTAAGAAGGTATCAATCCTGTCAGAAAGTATTAATTCATCGTGCGGCCAGGTGACACCAAATAAATATCAATAACAGCTTATTGTAATGTCTACTCAAATTTTATATTTACCAGACTGAATAACTATTTTGGTTGGTGAATCATTCAATAAAATATGACCTTTGCGTTTTAACCATGGAAATATGGTAGGCCCAGATAGCTGAAACAAATGCTTGGGATATCCTCCTTTGAAAACAGGTTATTCCTCAAAGTGAAGTTCACTCAACCTATAATACTTTTGTAAAGCATCTGTAGACTTTCCAAATAAATCAACAAAGTTAAACTCTTCCAACCAAATGTGTGACATAAAAAGTAAATAATTGTTTTAAATGAAACTAACTGTTTCTAGATAATTCCAAAATATATTGATAAAATGTTAAAAATTATAAGAAATTTGACAATTGTTTCGATACTAAATATCATTAAAGGTAGGTATATTTTTATATTTTCACATGACTATAAAATACATCTACTACAAATTTATATTAAACATTATGTATTATTATTGAACATATTTTTAGCTGAAAAGGGTTCGTCAGCAGAAAGCTTATTGTAGTACAAATTATTATTACATATGGTATTTAAGGCAAAAGGACAGATCACTGTTAGCAACCAACAAAAATATAATTACACAACTTACAATGCATAGGTACATGTAAAGTAAAATGTAAAATATTAAAAAATGTATATATACCTATAATATATTGCATGTAGAAACAATTTCTCTCACCTGAGAGGGTCTTTGGGAAATCCAAACATAGTTATTCCTTCTACTGTTCTTGAGTGAGATCTACGAAATGCACAAGTTATTCATCCCACAACAAATATAATAATTTCTCATTAAGAGTTCCACTAGTCACGATATTGTTGAAAAACAAAATTAAAATGAATCTTTACAAACAAAAAGCATGTGCTTGTTTAACAACGAATCTTTTTTGGTTAACAATGAAATATGACATTGACATATAACTTATTTGAAACATGGCGCCTATCACACCTGCCCATTCAGAAAATGAATTGTCAAAAAGTCGAAGTTTCGCCTCTTTGTGTTGGTGTATTCTTGGCTAAATGATAAAATGGTGGATATTTTATACTCAATATATTTAAGCTATGGGTGGATATGAACCGTCTTCAGTTCATAGGTGGATATCATACAAAATGGAAAAGAAACGATCCTATTGACACTAGACTTTGACTTTGACGCATGCCAAGCTTAAGCTCATCACAGACAAATAATATGAAAAAATAACCAATAAACGTGTGTACATAGGATGCCAGTTGCATTTTATTTGTCTGGCGGTTTTTTCTTGACGCGATTGGGTACCTGTCCAGATTTGGCTTTACGCTAACTGTTATTATTATGATTTATATCTTTGTTCTCTTTTTATCACATGACGATATGACGAATAGCATTATATCCACACCGTATCAACCGTTTCTGTAATGTTCATATCGAGCTTATATTAATATATTTTTCTTATCTCATAATCTCTATCTGAACTTTGATGGGTTTAATACATCGTTATTATTTTATTATTTGATATATGTGGGATTTAATATCCGGATAAATGTTTGAACTATAACTTTCGTCACGTGTGAAGAATAATAATAATTTTTTTTAATTATAAGTAAATATCTCGACCCTTACTTCGTGCGATCTACTCACATTACTGTTTTAAATGAAACTTAATGTTTCTAGATAATTCCACCATATATTGAAAAAATGTTGAAAATTTTAAGAAATTTGACAATTGTTTCGATAATGAATATCCTTTTTTCAATATATTATGGAATTATCTAGAGTAAGTAAGTTTAATTTAAAATAAGTAAATATGCCCGGAATATTAAGTTTGGTAATATTCTAAAATTAATATTTTAAAAATATTCAATTTGATAATATTCTAAAATGAATATTCTAAGAATATTCATCAGGCTTGGTCTGTGAATATTCACTGAGGAATATTAATAGGATATTCAAAATAATATAATTGTTATAAGAATATTCCCAGATTATTCAAAATATTATCATACATTTTGGTGTATTTAAAGATTATGCTATGAATATCCCATGTTGTCTGGGAAACTAACTTTAATTAAATTAAGTTAGCAAGACTAGTGAATGGTGCTATAATATGATTAAATATAATTCACCTGAAAATTGTAAATAGGTCAGCATTTGTGTATTTATGTTAGAAATATAATTGTAGATATACCAACTCATTGCCTGCATTAATAAAAAAGTCTCGATTAGCAAAGTCAATAAACAGAACCAAGCTTAGAAAAAAGTTACAGGAAATGCATTTGAAAGAAAACAACAGCACTCGTAGTAGTCTGTATAGGGGTCGAGGTTCGAACTGAGTAGAATCACAACACAACTCTGTATATAATACTATGGAGTCAATCTTAGAATATATCCAACAGCAAATGAAAAATATGGGGACACATTTAGAAGAAAAATTAGACGAGATACAAAGAAGGATGACGGTGGAAAACACCAAGTTAAGAAATATAATGTCAGAATAGGATGAAGGAATAAAACAATTCGAAATTGGGGACAGAAATATGAAAAAATAAAATCGTAATATTTGCGATAAAAGAAGAAAAAGAGATGAGACTTAAAGTTAAAGGGATAATGAAAAAAATAGAAGTTGTTATAGAGAAACACAAAGATATAAGTGAAATAAGAAGAATTGGTACTGTAGAAAATAACAAAACAAGGCGAATGTTAATAGAAATAAACGAGTGACCTGAAAAAAAAGAAATAATGAGGTTAACCAAGAAACTTAAGGGTACCAACGTCTTTATAGATGAGGATTACTACTGAGGAATACTAAGCCAAAGAAAAATATTGAAAACACATATGAAACAAGCAAGAGAAAATAGTTACAGGGCATATTATATTCCATATAACAAATTAAATATAGACTGAACAACACACACGGTAGAAAGCTTAGGTAGGATAACGGAAGGAGAAGAACACGCCAACAACAAACGTACACCGCAGAGAAGAGAAACAAAACATTTAGTGAAAGATCTCCTGAAGAAGATGAAGAAGCAAGAAGAATAGAAGGGTTCAAGAAATTAGCAAGAACTAACAGACAAACTGGGTCAATTTCAAAAAATATATAAATAAGTTGTGAAACAAATCCACAAAGAAGAAAAGGATACAAGAGAAAAAAAAATTGGTTGTAAGATTAATATTAGTAATTATAGTAGTAATAGTGGGAATGGTAATTGAAAAACAAATGTTGATAAGAAAAACGTATTTGAGTAATGATAATATCAAGTTATATGTACAAGGCAAAATGAGTAACATTGAAAATGAATACGTCAAACGAAAAAGAAATAAAGTAAGAAACTAAAGACAAACTTTTATAAATAGCCACTTGGAATATTAAAACCCTATTATAAATTGTTAAAATGGAAGAAACAGCAAGACATTTGGAAAAATACAACATAGATATAATAGCAGTATGGGCAAATAAGCGAGGTAAGCGGCTGTATCTCAGAAACTAATGATCGTAGAGAGTTACGGTAAAAAAATGTATAGGCAAAGTGGGCAACGGAAAATTCTGGAAATTATTTTCAAGTTTCCAAGATGGCCGCTAGTGGGCGTTTCCACCATCTTGAATTACATAAAGGTTGCATTTCTGGCGATTTTCCTCGATGAATGTAACAAAAAAGTATTTGAGTTTTAATACTAACTTGAAGTCGAACATTTTTTGTGAAAACAATTTTTCTCTCTTTCGAAATAAAGTTGTGTTTTAAATAAATGCCTGTAACTTCGAAACGACTCAATGAATTTGAACAAATTCGATATCATTGAAAAGAGCATTTATTTGGTTTTCAGGTTTCTTATAATCATGACAGTTGTAACCTACAAGACCGCCGACAGAGGGCATTATTCGATGTTATAACTAAAATATGGTATTTTCTCAAAAAACTTAAATACGATTATATGACGTTTTTTAGACTAGGAAATAGATAATTGACCAACCAATAAACCTGTGCAAACCGCATCTTGATATCTTGTAACTAACTCAAATGATTCAAAAAAATACTAAACCAGGAAAATGCATATATCCCCATTTAAAAATGCAGCGGTTCCTTTCTATAAGAAGGCAAGTTGTAGGCCATGGACACGACGATCTTTTAACAAAAATATTGCCAAGTAATGTCAAACTTTTGTCATACGCAGCCCAATATTGTGGAATGCTTATAATTAGAGTACTTTTTAATCAAAATGCCTCTCACAAATAATGAAGCCGTTGACATGACTGCGATTTATATCGCGTCTTTTGAAAATGCAGCTATAACTGCAAGACAGTTCGCGGCACGGTATCCAGATCGCCGTCATCAGGGGAGAAGAATGATTCTGCGCTTGGTACAGCTATTACGCGATAGTGGAAGTTTTCGTCGTCCTAAACGTCGCAGGCGTTGCAATGGAAGGACCGAAGAAAACATTATCAATGTCTTGGCTTACATACAATTTGATAGACATGTAAGAATTAGAACATTGTCTCTAGACTTGAGAATAGCACGAACAACTGTTTATTATAGGTAAATAGTATTATTAAATTCACGCTAGTAAATGGTAGCATTGGAGTACTGAGGCTTAAAATGAAAAACGGTTATATCTCAATAATAAATATTTATGCCCCCACGGAAACAACGGAGGATATGGAAAAGGATCGTTTTTATGAAAAATTATTTGAGGTATGCGACGGTTCGCCAAAAAAAGATGATGTGATGATATTAGGAGATGCGAATGCCAAATTAGGAAAGGAAGTGTATTTAAAAAATATAATAGGAAATGGAAGGGAACGATACAGAAAGATATTAACGACAATGGACATAGATTAATTCAGCAAGCAGGATCCCTACATGATATTCCTACCCACAACAAACAGCAATTTGAACACCAAAGAAGACATATAGTGACATGGAGACACCCACGGAAGAAATCGAAAATCAAATAGATCATATACTAGCAACAAAACAAATATGTAGAAATATAACTAATACAAGATCGTACAGATGAGCACAAATTGAAACGGATCACTATCTGGTAATAGCGACAATACAAAATTTATCAATACAAAATCAATATACTGCCCGCAGTAATAGTAAAAAACGCGATGCTAAAAGTCTACAAAAGGATGAAGTTGAAACTTTTTTTGAAAATGCGTACGAAGGGAATACAGCAAATCATATATTAAATACAGATATAGAAAACATCTAGCTAGTAGTGAAAAATAATATGATAAAAACAGCTCAATACGTTCTCAGATAATCAACAAGTAGACAAAGAAGCAAACATTGGTTTGATAAATAATGTGAGGAAATTAGAAAACAGAAAAACATGGCAATTACTAAATGGACGTGGACAAAAATTAACATGACATAATTAACTATGATTTCAAATGGAATGAAGCAAATTATTCATACAAAAAGAAAAAACATACAGTTGAACAGGAAATTTAAAAATATAGATGAACAAAGAACTCAAAATATGATAAAGGAATTTTACAAAAAAGTAAAATTACCATGCAGTCAACCAACGAACACAATAAGAGGAATAAAAGACAGAACTGGCAAAGCAGAGCACCACCATAAAAAAATTAAAAAATATGGGAAGAACATTACAAAAGATTATTGTTTATAGAAGAACACATAACTATGCACTTACACAATATGTAGATGAGTAACAATTGCAAGAAGGAGAGGGAACTCCAGAAGCAAATAAAATACAAGATGAAATCAAAAAAACTAAAAAATGGTGAGGTTACAGGTGACGATGGAATAGAAGCAGAATTGTTGAATTATGGAGGACAACAATTGCAGGAACGAATTTGTCATCTAATCAAAGAGTTACGGTTTCAAAATAAGATGCCTGAAGATTGGCAGACCGGCATATTAATACCCGTATATAAAAAAGGTAACAAGGCAATCTGTCAAAATTATTGATCGATAACATTACTAAATGTAGCATATAAGATACTTGCCAATTTAATTAATAATGGTCTGAAAGTACACGCAGAAAAAATTCTCGAGGACGACCAAAACGGCTTCAGACCAGGAAGGTCGACAAAAAATGCAATGAACACCCTAGGTCAAATACTGCAAAAAAAACTGGGACCATAACAGAAATACACATGCAGTCTTCATAGATTTCAAATGTGCCTTCGATATAGTAATTAGAAAGCGTATGGTGAACGAACTCGGAAGATGAAAAATCAAGAAAAAACTGAGAACACTGATTAACATGGTCTTAATAAATACAAGAGGAAAAGTCAAATTTCAGGCCATAACAACGCATCTATTTGAAATTAATAGAGGGGTCAAACAGGGAGACCCACTGTCGCCACAATATTTAATTTAGTGATGGAAGGCATACTGGGAAGGGCAATTTTAGAGAAGAAAAATGTAATGGTGAATCAATCACAAGTTATAGCATATGCAGACGATCTTACCATAATGGCAAATTTAAAAAAGATATAGATGGGCTAGACAGGGAAGCACAAAACATTGGTATGTTTATAAATGGAGGCGAAACAAAAATGTCTATAGGAAGAGAAGACAATAATGCAGAAAACTACTTTCAAACAGAGAAGCACTTCATTTATTTAGGAGTTATAATTGGAAAAGGTCGAATGGGAGATAGGATATTAAAAGGAAATCAAATTGTTCGGAATCGACCAATATGAAAAAGTCATTAACAAAAAAACAAGAAAAATATTTATAATACGATTATTAGACCAGTTATCACTACGCAATGGAAACAAACACAATAACAAAAAAAGGAATATGATCTTAAAATATTAGAGCGAAAAATAATGGGAGTGGGAATAATTCTGGGGCCAGACATTACAAGAGTTGGGAATGTGAGGTGGAAAAGTATTGAAGAAATCAACGGAAATGATCAGGAAAATTAAAGAGCGGTTCCCGATCTAGCTTCGACTTAGAGGAAGACCCAGAAAAATATGGAAAGATTCAATTGAAGAAGATCCAAACAGCATAGGAATAAATAAATGGAAACTAAATTAGTAGTAGAGTAGAGTGGCAAAAGATAGCGAAAATGGCCAGAACACACAACAAATTGTAAAAATAATTAGAGGAGAAGAGGAATGATCCACCTCAATAAATGAATCATAACATATTGCATTAGCATTAGCATTAGTCATAATCCGTAAGGATTGAACGGCTTGATGATGATGATATACATTGCAATTTTCTTCTGTGGTTCAACTAATAAAAGTTTGTACTTTTTCATTTAAAGTATTTGATGGATTATGTCTCCAAATATCATAGTAATTTAGAGGAGGGTTTATAAAGTAATGATTTCACTCCCGTATGCGGCGAACACCAAAGGGCAGGTACAGACCTTGTTCGCCAGGAAAGGTTATGTTAGTTAGGAAGAGACTGTTAGTAATAGGTTCAAAAATAAGGTTTCATATCGGCTACCTTAAAACACTGAAATTAATTAAAAGCGGCACTTTAGTTCACCAATAGGGACAGTATATTTATTCTAGGATAGGACTCAATCTAATTTTGGTTTTTAAAAGGCAAAAAGTACTGATCTATGATCTGGCAGAAACTTTCTCTTCGTTGAATTTGGTCTTTAATACTTTTCACAAGTCACAGTAATTACCTCATGCTCTTTGATTATAGTAATTTGTCTCGAAATTATACTTATAGGGTTTGATTGATTCAATATCATTTCTTTAATGGAATTAAAATGTTTCGATTGTATTGCAGTGGAAGAAAAGGAAATACCCTCATATTTACAAACAACAAATTCTTTTCCTTCGTTTAAGCAAAAAATTTTGGGGTCTCCAGACACAAATTCCGTAATATACGAATCATACCCAAAGGAGGCTAATTCATCAGTCTTGTTTCCAATGTCCTATGAATTCACCTGTAGGAATCTCATAGCCATGAGAAACATATATACAGGAATCTGTGTCATAGTATATTACCCTTCTAGCAAATTTCTGGAGATAACTGAAAATTTTAAAACGAGCCAGATCAGTAACCTAAGATGTTATTCCAACGTTTACCGACGCTTACTCCCAGTATCCTCATTAACCGGTTAAATTGTATTGACATGTATCGAAGGATTAATTAGCATCGAGAATAATTCAGCGGGTTCATTAATAATACTCGTTTTTGGTTGGTTTTCTCGCTTACCAAACTTACCACAAAACGAGTTGAGCCAACGAACGAAGACTAATGTTTTTGCAAATTTTACTGAAGTTCAGCTTAATATCCTCTCTTTGTAAAAATATTTCCATGAAACGATCTTTTTCGTGTTGTGTCCTGCAGTTTACCGGCCTATCAAAAGACTCCTGCTTAATTTTTATAAATTTTTTCATCATCTTTGTAAACAATTCTGTTACATCCTTCCCAGCCCATATTCTTTCATGGGTCCAAATTTCTAAAATATTTTTGATCTCGTAACCCGTTTCAATTGCCTTCGAAACATCTTCAATTACCCATAGACCAGATAATGATCATTCTTCGTATGAATGTAAATATATTTCGAAATTGAGACTATGAATACAGGAGCGACATAGAACAAGTACAGATTTCTGGGAGGTAAAATTTCACATTTAAAAAGATCAGAAACGACGGAAATATTTATTAAAAAACATTCTTCACCAACTAAAATTTTGAAGTGGCCTACGTGGAACTACTTACATTTGCAAATCCAGATATAAAAGGAACAAACATCAATATAATTGGTTTTTTTCTCCCTCCTTAGCCTTGTAATATTCGTAGGTGTTACCTGTACGACCACCGTAAAATGCATCTCTGGGATTTAAAGTGACCGGGATCAGAAGCGGATCTGTATATTCTTCATGCCCCAGAAACTTTAGCCTTTCAATATCGGTCTGAGTAGCTTCGAATCGAATGTTTAAAAAGGAGTGGCCTATCAAAGGTTCATCTCTCTGCATTTGTCTGCATTTAGGGCACTCGTGATAATAACAGCCTTGAAACTCAAACACCAAGTTGGAACAAAAACCATCGCCTCTATTCCCTTCCACCCGAGATTCTGAACCTTTGGCAGCATGTTGAATATCAATACCCCCGCATTTCTCCTCCCAGAATAACCATTGTGAAGCTATACGAGAGTGAGTATCCTTCAATATGTACCCTTCCTTAGGAATACCTATAGTGTTGGGTTTTGAAAAGTTTCTGCGGAAGATTTTATTGCGGGTAGTGGCAATAGTTGTGGCCTCCATAGATGAACATAAATTTGTTTCGGATAGCATCAGTTATCTGAAATTTCGACAATGTTTGGCCAAAATTTCGACATTAGAAATTCAATTCTCTACAATTACCTTTTGAAATTTGAAGACATAATTTTCATTTACTTTTTATCAGTGCCCCTTCATTAAAAAATTGTCTAGGTAAGGTGTACACACTAGATAATAATTGAGAGAATGAAACGACGAGTACTGAATATGTAGTTTATTAAAAAATCCAGCTAAGCGCTTTCAGCCACTAGGCCAGTATCAAAGCTGTCTTCAAAAAAGTATATAACTGGTATCTTGAAACATAAAACTTTGTAGTTGTTATGCGTAACTAGATAAAACAGTTTGAACTTACAATACTTGCAATCAATTAAAACAAATAAGTTAAAATTACCCCCATAATATGGGGGTTTATTTTACATGTGGGCAATAACGAAAATTATTTTTGGATTTATTACGCAGAGTCAATATATGATGGACCAAAGATGAAATAGGATCGTTACATTGAAGAATTTGTAACCTAACACCAACTTTAGAACATATTTTTATTTCGGAATCAAGGCATTCAATGTAACACTGTTGAAAAACGCAAAGATAAGGTTCATGTAGAAGAGAGCCATCAGATTGTACGTTTTCCTGTCTAGTTTTCAAGTCCAAAAAAACGAAAACAAAATCTTCAGTACGAGTGTCTGGCTAAATCTAGATATGATAGGAAGGACAATATTTTCTACAGATCTTGCAAAATATCTCCCTATACGCATGAGATCTGTCAGTGCGAACAGTCTTCAGAGATTCTTCACACCGACAAATTTATTCGCAAATACGATGTTGTACATGATTTTCAAGACTTACTTGTCCACGAAAATGTCTTGCAAAAATTGCAATTGAATTTTATTTATTTGTTTTGTACAAACAGGAGTCTGTTGACACCCGGGCATGTTCCACCGCAATGATGCTTATTTTTGTCATTGTAAGAGACATGACAATCCTACACCAATAAATACAACAAAAAGCAGCAGTGAGCGAGGTTGTGATAGCCCCATGATATATTAAATTCGAAGAGGGTCATTACATGCACCCTAAAAAATGACGTCACGTCCTTTGCTACCATAACTGTACACAACAATTTTAAATTTGTTCAGATGTTGTTGCAACTGTCGAAACTCCGGTATTCCACACATCTCGGGGGGAACCGGAACAGCAGAGGCATCCAACAATTCACTAGCTCTGCTCGTTGGAAGTTTTCCGATACCACGTCAAACTCTAGTATAGAGAAGACCTTCATCTACAAATGCCATAGCGATGAGGTAGAGAGAGATTATTCCTAATAATAATAACAGCTATATATTTACGCTTAGAACTCTCCTAATCGAAAGAGTTATAATTAACGTCTTTTCCCTTACCTTTACCGATGTAATCCACAAACAGACCATTTCTGTTTTCAGACCAATTAAGTTGGACTGATATATGGATGATATTTTACCCTAAACATGGCCACAGTGAGTTTTTGCTTGTTTCACAAAAAACTTAATAGCTGCCAAGGAATACGGCATAAGAATATTCTCCCAATAAAAATCGTTCGTCAATTTTCTGAGTGTTCTTCTAAGTATGTCTCGCATTTTAATATATATTTTAATTTGTTATAGGTAAGCGGCATCTGGGGATTGCCAGCTTTCGTATGTGATTTCTACATAGCGATGGACGTCACCTGCTCAACATCATCAATATTCAATCTGGTTGCTATTTCAATAGATAGGTGAGTTTTTTTTCCCATTATAATTGAAATACTATTGAAATATGACAATTTGATTAAACATGATCCATAATTATTGCACGGTCAATCCGATCGCTTGCCATACTTGATTTTATAATAGTTATAATTGTTGGTTGCCAAGCAATAACAAGTCGCGTCGGTGAGTAATTACTTTTCTAATTCTGACAGAAGTGAACAGTAAGTAGAATATATCATTTCTTGTGGAAAAATAATAATCAATAAGAAATTTGATTCTATATTTTTCTTCATATCAAGATCAAACTTAACATTTTCGAAATATTTTCTTAACACATGCTCATTTACAAAGAATTATGGAAATGCCGCTATTGGTCTAATTTTTTGTTCTTATTATTATTAGCGTTATTAATTGTTGGTCAATTTGCTGGCCCTTCAAAATCAAGACTACTCGAAATAATAATAATTCGGAAATAACGGTCTGACCATTCTACGAAAGACACAACAACTTCTTTTCTGGCTACTATGATATTCAATTATATCCCATTGGAAGAACGTGACGTCGATCGACCATTTTGTCGATACATACATCTCTGATGATTTGTAATTGCAAGGAAAAAAGCATAGTATGCTCACCGCTTTCGACCATCTTGGGTCTCCTCAGAGCGCCGTAATATCCTCTGGGTCGAAGTCTTTAATACGAACTGATGACAACACCATTGGGCGCTGCTATTTGATTCGTGGAAATATCCATTTACCAAAAACGTTTCTGGCGCCATCTCCACTTCCAACTGCGAACCACCACTTCAGAAAATATTCGTTTGTAATTGTCTTATAAAATAAAATTTCATCATATACTACTATATTATAAATGGCGGTTTTCCACTCTCCATCTCTGTTATATTCGAAATATCAATAATTTCGAAAGAACAGTTTAACCGTTCGCCAATGCCAAATATTTAATTATATTCCTTTCGAAGAAAGTGACACCGATCCACCCTTTTGGCGATACAGACATTTCTGATAATTCGCAAATGCCAGCAAAAGAGCTCAGTACGCTAACCGGCTTCGAACTTCTTGGGTGTTTTCAGAGCTCCGTAATGTTCTTTCGTTCGGAGTCTCTAATAATAACAACTAGTTTGGAAAATCATATTGATGCGGATGGTACCATTATTTTGCAATAACATCTCATTCACTTCCAACAAGATGGAGCTGCATAATATTACTTTCTTCCAGTTAGACAGTGACTAAGTAATATATTTCCTGTCCCATGGATGGGTCGAAGAGGAGCAATAGACTTATCGTCTTTGTAATTGCTCCTATTGGGACAACTACAATCAAACATAGTCTCGAGATATTGAAGATTTAAAGAGAAGAATAACAGCTGCGTGTAGAGATCTTCAGGTAGAAGTTTTTCGAATTGTTAGACAAGTTTGAGAACAGAATTTATCACTGTTTAGAAAATAATAAACAACATTTCTATAATTCTATAAAGTAAGTTACTATCTATTAATTTCTTATGTTTCATTTCAAAAATCATGATACATAAATATCGTCATGGTAACTTGATTTCTCCATAAATTCTTAAAATAGAAATCAAGAACTTGCTGTTTTTTAAAAGATAGATGAACGACCTTTGAAATAAAGTATCACTCAACCCCCTATATTATTTAAGATTTCAGGGGTTGCGTGCACCTTCGCTAGATTGTTAGATAGTTGATGTAACTCAATTGAAAACAAGCCTGCAAACTGTCCCCATTCAAAAAAATCCCAATGGCACAGGATCGATTGGACAGGCTTATTTCAGTAACATTTTTGCATAAAACCCAAAGTAAAAAATTAGATACAAAAGTAAGTGTTTTGAGATGAACAAATAACCAAACTACCATTTTGGCATCCAATCAAAAACCAAAAAATGAAAAAAAATTCTGGTAAATTTGTGAATTTTCTTAGAAAAATGTTTTAATGTACGATTTAGAGAAAAATGTTGAGTAAAAAAGTTTTAGAACGTGTTAAGGTCTATGAGAAAGCTCACTTTTTTACGTCAAATGAAAAACAAAAGAAATACGAGTTTTTTTCAACTTTGACAGGCCGCCGTTTTGTTTTTACTGGGCCGATTTGGCACATTAACGAACTCGTACAAGATTGTGGCCTTACCGATTTTTGTACCGAGTTTGATTTCGATCCGTCAAAAATACGACCTCTATCGTGCTTACAAATTCCGTTATAAGATATATATATATATATATATATATATATATATATATATATATATATATATATATATATATATATGTTGAAGCAGTTTCATTTGGTTGTGTTCAGTTTGATGGGGATTACTGAAGTGGGTCAGATTGATTTTCGCATCTTGTGTTCTATTAGCCATCATTTTGGCGAATAATTGTAGAATTGTATGAGGGAAAGACATGTTTAAGTCAGTTATAGATGCGGATAGTAAAAGCAGTGAACGGGGTCCTCGTTATATTACTGAAGGATTGTGTATATAAGCAGTGGCAGTTACGAAACAATCTATGTTTCTAATTGTAATGAGAAATGGGATAGTTTAGTTTCTACATGAATCTGCGAAACTCACGTAAGCTACTGATGAAAGTCGTAAGCAGAGAACACAATGTTAATCAAATTTCCGTTGAATAAATTCCCGGTTTGAGATTTATTTCACACATTTTCTACATTTTCATCGCAAAGTTCATTCATACTTCTTGTATATGTCGCATTTGCTCTGTCATTTCTTGTCTAACAATTTATAATTTTATTACGTGTCCAAATTACTTCTGAAAGATTTTCCACAATGTACTTTCCATATTTTTCTATTCTCAACAAAATGATATTTCTGATTCTTGTTAGCATTATTTGAGTTATCCAACACATTATGTAAAGTATTGCTTCAATAAAATATTTATGAAGTTCTTCAAGTTTGACAGTACATGACGTTTATTAAAATAGAAAATAGATGCGAACAATCCTTTATATATTAGGTAGTTAACTTAGGAGAGTTTGTTGAAAATGAAAGGGGATACGTGACATAATTTTGACAGTTGTTGAGAAACTTTTTTATCAAAAACAATTATCAAAAATCATAGGGAAGAATATTGAAATATTGACCAATTATTGAAATGAGAATACAAATTTTATAGTGTACTAGGGTATGTATGAATTCTATTCAAAAATTAATAATAGAAATATTAGGAAATGAGAGCAAAAGAATAACTTATTCCGAGTCAGATTGTCAGACTCTGGTGGAGATAATTTAAAAGAAAAGACATTCTAGAGTGTAAGAAAATTGATTCAGTCACTTGTAAGCAAAATATAAAAGCGTGGGAAGAAGTTGAAGAGACATATATTTCATTAACAATTGAGCCCAGATTTTTTGAACAATAACGTTGTAAATTTGGTAATTTAAAAAAGATAGTGTACGTTGTAGGAGTTCATATAAATATAGAACACGTATAGGAGTTTTGAAAGAAAGGAGAGAACAATTTAAAGAAAGGTTTGGTTAATTTTTTATCAGATTTAGAAACAGTGTATGTTGCAGAAGTTTTTTTTTATTGTTTGACATTGAAGGTTTTTTTTGTAGATTGTAATTTAATATAATTTTCCTTATAAGGTAATATTACCGTAGGAAAGGATAATCCAAAAGATAACAAAGATCTTTGTTTGAGATATATAAGAGAAACAGCTCCTGTATAAATTGAAGGTAAGAAATTTTGTTATAAAATTTGAATAAATTTAGAAATTTTATATATAATAATTTTTGCTTCCAAAAGAAATAATTATATACATGGTGTTTCTCAAATAGGCAACATAATTTGGGTTTGTAGTTTATTTAAAAAAAATGGGTGTTAAAAAAAATTTTATATCTAGTTCTAATATTGTTAAGAGATAGAATAAATACCTCATTTGTAAAACGAAAGAATTTGTCAATACTTCAGTATTAAAATTTAAAACAACATGAATTTATTAAAAAAAAAGTTATTTAAAAAGGAGATATAGATTAATAATATAATTCATTCAAGAACCGACTCCCTGTAGAAGAGTCATACTGTCTAGAGCCGGAGCAAATACATTCATTTAAGACAATTCAACAAATTCTAAATAATACAAATTAAATTTTACTCACCTCTTATGTAATATTATAAATATTACAATATATATATATATATATATATATATATATATATATATATATATATATATATATATATATTAAAGTGAAATATATCTATCAGACAAATTGAATCAAATCAGCATCATACAAATAGTGTGAATCTTAGTAGTTCATTAGTAAACATCCAATAAAAAAAGAAATAATCCGTAAAGACATGAGTTGAACGTGTCAAGAAATTTTTAACTATCACATACAATTGATAAATTAATTTAAGAGATTGCTATTTAATTTAGTATCTATTTTCTTTTAAAGTATATTGCAAAATAAATAACACCAACAAGTAAACTACGTCGAACGTAATATTATACATAATTGTGGTGATCCCTGTATATATCATCACATAAATTTTCAAACAAAATTCGATTATTACAATTTTATATTTTATAGACACTTTCGGAAACCCCGTATATCGCATAAACTTTTATAATTATTAGCAAACGTCAAGGTCAAAAGATCAACGCTAGAAGCAATGTTATGTTAGTAATGCGTACGGTGTAGTTCGGTGTGTTTTTCGAAATGCATAAAAACAAAGTGATTTCGTCTATACTAACGCAAGGATAGATATATTGATTCAGGAAAACAATGTTTGTTTATCAACAAATGAACTGGAAAAACAAAATTAAAAACAATAAAAGGTTGTTGATTTTGAGCTGAAGGAGACGCCGTGAAAATGAATTAGAGGGTGGACGTGTAAAATTTTATCTCCTCAAATTTCTAATAAAATTTGAAATAACTTAAATAAATTATCAAAAATATTAATCAAAAGTGTTCAGACGACGTTTTAAAGTAAATAAATTAAAATACATTCCGTATAATTAAAAATAAGTGAACTTTAGTGAAATCATCTAGATTTGGTAAGAACTATAACTATAATTACCTTATTACAATTATTCTGGTGGTTATCCAAGGTATCTTATAATAGAGATACTCTGCTGACGATATTAACCACATATATCATCATTCCTACATCTTGGACTTCGTTTTTGTTTGATCACAGCTGATCATTTTTTCCTCCAAGAACAGCACATTCAATGCTATGCTCTATGACTAACGATGAACATTTTCCACGTGTATATTGAACTTTTTCTATAAAAACATTTCACTTGTATATTTTTGTATGTAGGTTAATTGTCTGTGGTAGCAATTTATTGGTTAAACGTTAGTATTAACTGTTCAATCTCCACTGATAACGGACACAAACACTAAATTCATATTAAATAAGTATTCACTAGATTTTTGCATAATAATAATAAACATTCTTAGACACATCACTTTGCCTTCCATTTTGTAAACTAAACAAAACATTTAACAGAACAGCACACTACACGTTTTCGCACTTAAAGATCTATGGTTGAGATTGAAATTTTTTTTTGGATGTACATTCAAACATAGAATAAGAATAATGATACACGAAATTTATTTGTTGAGTTTCAATAATATTTATAGTAATGAAAGCGTTTATATGGTTGTTGCGTAATAATGATACAATAATGAATTTAAACGTATAATATTGGTTTATTAATTGATTATAAAAATTTCTTATCTTTTCTCATTAATTAAATTATGTTCAATTGTTCAGGTTCGTCTTATTTTTCTCTGATAACTACCTATAGTTTCTTGTTGCTAGCAAACGTCAAGTGCCGAATCTCATCCCTGAGATACAGTATTTAAAAGGTAAAGTAAAATTGATAATAATTTTGAATTGGGTATAGCGGTAAGCGTAACCAATTCTGGCGCCCATAAATAATAATAAAACATATATTAAATTAAAATAAAAAAAAATATACATAATAAAAACAGCAGCCCAACTGAGGTAAATTAAAAATTATAATATAAAATAGCACTACAACATAAGGGCGTAAGTAAAATTATATATAATAAAAATGGCTCCCAACGTAGAGGCATTATTTAAAAATATATAATAAAATGGCAAGCCCAACGTATGGCGTTTGTTAGACGACTTAAGTAACGCTCGTTCAACAAATTAGCAACAGGAACAGGTTACAATTTTATTTTTGAGATATCTAGGGAAAATCTTATAAAATAATAATGGCTGACAAATCAATGAATATCGACGAACTGACAGTGGATGAGCTGAGGGACTATCTGAAATCCAGGAATATGGACACAAAGGGAAACAAACAAGTACTAAGGGAACGTTTGACGATGGCTATCCAAGCTGAAGAAGCAGCGGAACTGGAGAAAGGAGACAGTATGGTGGAAGAAGTTCATCACTATACAAAACCTAAACCAAATGAAAATGAAGAGTTAATAAATATGATGAAAATAATGATGGCTGATATTAGAAACACCAGAGAAGATATAATAAAAAACACAAAAGAAGAGATAAAAGGTACACAGAAAGAAATTAACAGAAGGTTAGACAAACAAGAAGAAACATTTTCAGAACATATGGTGGAAATGAAAAAACAGTTCGAAGAACACAAGAAGGAACAAGAAGATAAAATGAATAAACTATATGGACATTTAATGCGAGAAGGCACCATCCGAAAACAAGAGATAGAAGACATGGGAAATAAACTACGAGAAGAAAGAAAGGAACAGATAGGCAGAATGGAGAGAAACATCATAAAAACCAATGCCAAGATAGATGATGTAGAGCAAGGCATCCAGTTGTATTTATCGATTGCGGAGGAGATGAATTTAAAAACTCAGAAAGAACTAATATGGGAAATGGACAAGAAGTTAAAACAAATCAAGGAAGATAGGAATGTACAAGATTTTACAAAATTGGAGAGGGAAATTAAAGAAGATTTAAGAAGAAAATGATGGAATTAGAAAAAGAATTTGAAACCATAAAAAACAAGACGAATCCAAACATCAATACTCAAGGGGTAAATTACATCTATAACCATGGGGAAAGTAATCTTAAATTTGACGGGGATAGGAGAAAAATGCATCCAAAAATGTTCTTGAGATATCTTAAAAATAAATTAAAAGGTATCAGAGAGATAGAAGATTTGAAAGAGACAATTAGATCTCATTTGCAGGGTCAAACATTACTTTGGTTCACATGTAATGATGTAAGTATAAATAATTTCAACGATTTTGAAAGTAACTTTTTGAAACAATACTGGGGGGAAACAGAATAAGGCTATGTTAGGGAAAAGTTATATTTTGGAAAATTTGATAGTAGAAGAAGCAACAACATGAGTAGTTATGCTTTGTCTTTATTTTCCCAGGCACAATATTTAGAGCCAGTAATTTCTGAGCAAGAAATTATAATATTCTTATCTAGACATTTCAATGACAATATTACCCAAGGTATAGCAATACAAAATATTACAAATTTCCAATCTTTACTAGACTATTTGAACCGAGTACAGAGAACGGTGCACAACAACAATAGACGTGACTATGATGACTATTACAGAAACGTCAACGATAGACGAGACTTTAATAGAAGTAACAATCATAGACAAAATAATAATCACTATTACAACAACACAAATAACAATAATAACAATGATAGACGATATGACAGAAATAACGATAGGACTAATAATAACAATAACAGGTACACAAATTATCCAGATAGGAGACAGCATAATAATTATAATAGAAGAGAAAGAAGAAACTCTGACGGAGACATAAGAAGGACGAATAATATAAGACGTGACACAAGAACTAACAGGACGAACAGCCTAGAAAGAAACACAACTAATCGTAACACAAACTTTAATCGAACTAATACAAATAACAATAATCATAATAATGATAATGTTGTGGTTCCCGTGTCATCTTCTGGTACGGAACAACAGTTTTTCCACTAGAGGGTGAATATGGTAAGTTAAGTTGGTGCAGCTATGTTCACCCACGCGAATTTCTAAAGGTACAGGACCAGCTAGAACAAAACAATGAAACATTAATTTATATATACGGAACGATAGAAGGCACTAGCATAAAAATATTAATCGATACCGGGTCAGAAATATCTTTAATAAATAATAAATTTGTAAATGATTTGACAATATCAAAAGAAAATTTCGTCAAGGTGCCAAAAATAAATTTAATCGGCATAAATCAAAGAAAACTAACAATTTCAAATACTACGATAACTGTAGCATTAAGATTAAAGGAACGAGAAACTATGGTACAACTGTTAGTAGTGGAAAATATGGAATGCGAACTATTGTTAGGATCGGATATCTTATATGAAAACAAAGCAATTATTAATTATGGAGAAATGTACATAATCTTTAATAAAGAGAAAGTTGATTTTATTTATGAAGAGAAAAATGATAATTCGAGGAAGGATGAAGAGTTAGTAGAAGAAGTAGATAAATGTATTAATTATAATAAGAAATTTGAAGATGATATGGAGAAGAGATATGATTATAGGCAGGAAGGAAAAATGAGTGGAGATATGATGTTGGATGGCAATGGAGAAATAAATAATAATAATAATATGCCGGAATGGAATTTGGATATAGATGGGAAAATAGAATGGAAAAATGAAGTAAAAGGAATACTGAGAGGACATAGGAATTTAATTAATGAGGAATCTCGAATTGCAAGAAATTATGTACATAAAATTGAAATGAAAGAAAATCAACAATTCCAACAGCGAAGTTATCCGATACCCTACAAATATCAAGACGATGTAAAGAAAACTGTAAATAAATTATTAGAAGATAGAATTATAGAACATAGTACCACCTCGTATATCAATCCAGTTGTTATAGTAAAGAAGAAGGATGGAGATTTAAGGATTTGCCTTGATGCACGAAATTTAAATAAATGTACAATGCCCGAGTATGAATCGCCTTTAACTATCGAATCGATATTAGGAAAGATAAGTAAAGTTGAAGTTTTTTCTAAGCTAGATTTGAAGCACAGCTTCTGGCTGATACCACTACATCCGGAAAGCAGGAAGTATGTAGGATTCAAGATTAATGGGGAAGTATATCAATTCCGAGTAACGCCATTTGGCATACAAAGCGCTACATCAGCACTATTAAGAGCGCTAAATAAAATTCTAAACAAATATGACCAATTTACAATACACTATGTGGACGACATACTTATTTTTTCAAACAGTATAGAAGAACATTTAGAACACCTCAGAACAATCATAGCGGAACTTGACGAAAACGGACTAAAACTGAACATACAAAAATGCCAATTTTTAAAGAAAGAAGTAATATATTTGGATTACAAAATCACAAAGACAGGAATCGAGATGGATCCAGAGAGAGTAAGAACCATTAGAGAGTACATAAGACCGAAAAATTTGAAAACTCTTCGAGGCTTCCTTGGGATGCTAAACTATTTCAAACGGATGCTGGGAAATCTAACCGATTTAGAATTACCTTTAATGGAATTACTGAGAAAGGGAGTGAAATGGAATTGGACCAGCAAACAGGAAGATGCTTTCAATGAAATCAAGAATCAGTTCATCAGAAACATAAAATTATATCATCCGAACTATGAGAAAACTTTCATTTTAAGGACAGATGCATCTAAAAACAGACTAGCTGGAGTTTTAATGCAAGAATATGATGACATGTACGTACCCATATCATTTGTCTCTAGGATAACAAAAAGAGCAGAGAAAAACTATGGAGTAAGTGAATTAGAACTTGCTAGCATCATATTCTGTGTAAATAAACTCAGATACTTTTTATTGGGAGGAAAATTCATAATTGAAACTGATAATCAGGCTCTGCTAACGATACTAACCAACAAGATGAAAAATGCCAGAATACAGCGATGGGCATCACTCCTACAGGAATATGACTTCGTGATTAAATATATTCCAGGGATTCAAAATGTAGTACCAGACTCGACAAATTTTCACAAGTATAAGACATCCTAGTAGTAATCCTGCAGAACGAGGAATCAAGGAAGTGATCAAGCATCTGAGGATACTTACATACTACGAAAACCGTATGTGGGAAGAACGATTAAAGGAGACCACAGATTTTATAAACAATATACCAAATATCGTTACGGAAATAGCGCCTATTTCTTTATTCACAGGAATAGAACCAGACAGACCATGGTCCAGTGAAATTGACTACAACAAACTGATTAAAGTAGCCAGAGAAAGACAATCTAGACAAGCTGACAAATACATTAAACGGAAACTAGCTAGACTTAGAAATAGGAAAACATTTAAAAAGGGTGACTTGGTAATAATAAAAGCATTAAGAGTACCTAATCATAAAAAAGGAATATGTTCTAAGTTACAGTTACCTTATGAAGGTCCTTATTTAGTAGAAACCAGTCATGGTATAAATAGCTATAAGTTGATACATCCTGACACTCATCGAGAACGGGGAATTTTTCATATAAACCAGCTGCATCAATTTAACGCCAATCAGCCATAACTAAAATTTAAGAAACACTAGAATTAGAAAATATTTAAGTAATCAAGTATGAATTAATTTAATCTAATCAATCTTAATAAGAGTTAGGAATAGTGTAATAAGAAATTTATTGATAAACTAAGTATAAGTTAATTGCGACGATTTAATAACTTCTTCATGAAATTGACATAGGATTAAATTGGGAATTAATTAAACAAGTAATATATATGATAATGAAATTATGAGAAGAAAATCAAGGTAAACTTCTATAGAACATTCTTGTCAAATCAAGAATAATTCCATAGAATTTTAGGGAATGTTTAAGTGAAATATATCTATCAGACAAATTAAATCAAATCAGCATCATAAAAATAGTGTGAATCTTAGAGTTCATTAGTAAACATCCAATAAAAAAAGAAATAATCCGTAAAGACATGAGTTGAACGTGTCAAGAAATTTTTAACTATCACATACAATTGATAAATTAATTTAAGAGATTGCTATTTAATTTAGTATCTATTTTCTTTTAAACTATATTGCAAAATAAATAACACCAACAAGTAAATTACGTCGAACGTAATATTATACATAATTGTGGTGATCCCTGTATATATCATCACATAAATTTTCAAACAAAATTCGATTATTACAATTTTATATTTTATAGACACTTTCGGAAACCCCGTATATCGCATGAACTTTTATAATTATTAGCAAACGTCAAGGTCAAAAGATCAACGCTAGAAGCAATGTTATGTTAGTAATTCGTACGGTGTAGTTCGGTGTGTTTTTCGAAATGCATAAAAACAAAGTGATTTCGTCTATACTAACGCAAGGATAGATATATTGATTCAGGAAAACAATGTTTGTTTATCAACAAATGAACTGGAAAAACAAAATTAAAAACAATAAAAGGTTGTTGATTTTGAGCTGAAGGAGACGCCGTGAAAATGAATTAGAGGGTGGACGTGTAAAATTTTATCTCCTCAAATTTCTATTAAAATTTGAAATAACTTAAATAAATTATCAGAAATATTAATCAAAAGTGTTCAGACGACGTTTTAAAGTAAATAAATTAAAATACATTCCGTATAATTAAAAATAAGTGAACTTTAGTGAAATCATCTAGATTTGGTAAGAACTATAACTATAATTACCTTATTACAATTATTCTGGTGGTTATCCAAGGTATCTTATAATAGAGATACTCTGCTGACGATATTAACCACATATATCATCATTCCTACATCTTGGACTTCGTTTTTGTTTGATCACAGCTGATCATTTTTTCCTCCAAGAACAGCACATTCAATGCTATGCTCTATGACTAACGATGAACATTTTCCACGTGTATATTGAACTTTTTCTATAAAAACATTTCACTTGTATATTTTTGTATGTAGGTTAATTGTCTGTGGTAGCAATTTATTGGTTAAACGTTAGTATTAACTGTAAAATTGATAATAATTTTGAATTGGGTATAGCGGTAAGCGTAACCAATTCTGGCGTCCATAAATAATAATAAAACATATATTAAATTAAAATAAAAAAAATATACATAATAAAAACAGCAGCCCAACTGAGGTAAATTAAAAATCATAATATAAAATAGCACTACAACATAAGGGCGTAAGTAAAATTATATATAATAAAAATGGCTCCCAACGTAGAGGCATTATTTAAAAATATATTATAATATATATATATACATATATACATACATATATACATACATATATATATATATATATATATATATATATATATATATATATATATATATATCTAGTTCCCTAGTTCTGGAAATAAATTTACACAAATAACTATCATAAAAAGTATAGATTATCACGGGAAGTGTGTCAGTAGACACAACCATTAGCAGGAAAATGACAAATTAAGTATAAAGTTATATAAAAATTAGTGAAATATGTATCAATCTTATCAAATATGAATGTGATTATTTTAAAAAGGATTATGAGAACAAATACCGAAAACAATATTATTTAATTAAATACAAAAAAATACCTGCACAAGTAATTCCGAATATATGTCAAAGTCAATGAGTTCCACAATGTGCTGAACACTGCCGTAGGTATGTCTGTAGATATTAATTGCCATATTATAACTTGAAACCTAAAAGGATTAAAAAAAGAATATTTAGTCTAGTGTTTGATTAGCATAATTACACATGTTCCAATAGTAGAAGTTTATAATTTCATAAAGAATTGAAAACTGTATATGAAAAGATAGATGGAACGCAGCTCAAACTTATGAAAGGGAAATTGATAAACAGGAAGTAATGAAAGTAAATTTATAATTGCCAACTTAATTTTATTGATTATTTATTGCATACTGAAAAATAATATCAAAAACAAAAATACTCAATAGTTTATATGATATAAATATAAAATGAGATTGAAAATTAAAAAAAAAGGATCAATTACATAAAGGTAAATTAATAATTTAGGTTGTAGTTTTTGTAAAAATAATTATTTATAAAAATATCTAAACAACATGTTTATATGTAAATTAGCTATTGTATTATGAAAAAAGGACATGATATATATTCCTTCATACAATAGAAATAATAATGAACTAGTGTGAATATCCTCCAGAACAATTAAATTAAATAATTCAGATTTAGAACTAAAACACTTTGAAATGACAATTTTTTATTCAAAATAACAGATAAGTGAGCTTTGGATTAATCAAGCGAGGAGGTTGTTGATTTTAAAAACAAGGGAAGGGAGTTTTCGGGTGATGGAGAGGAAGCGTCTATAGAGAGACTCTTTGTTTAAAAATTTATCAGAAATTGGTATAAATGTTAAAAAACACAATCAAAGGTAAATCAAAGCATTTAACTATTGTTTATAATCCTGTGTAAGGATGAAGAAGTGTAGAAAGTGAATATCTCCTGAGAGATATCTACAAGAATTTGGAGATGCGAGTTGCAGCCCGGCAGAGAATTCAATATTAAGGTCTGTGTCTTTACAATTACATTCATTGGAATTCCATATAATTCTTTATAAAGAAAGTGAACATTTGAAATTTATCAGAACGTTCAAATTGAATAATTTCATTAAATGGCCAAGAACATTTATCATATGATGCATCATAATTTTATCTCAATTGAGAATTAAACAGTTTTAGTTAATAATAATATTTGTACTTACTTGATATAATATAATTCACTGTATATGTTCACGAGCATCATGAATTTTCACATAACCTCTCATTCTTTCTTTTATCTTCAGCATGAATAACTATTTGCCTATCACTGTCTTCACTTTCAACTCACTCACATAATTTTAACTAAGTATACTTATATGTAATTGATTATTCAAAGTTTATATCATTAAAATTGTTTCACCATTATAGACGCGCTGATAGTGTGTTTAACAGTAAAGCTATTTCTTATAGAGGGAAGAACATCCTCCTATCGTTTCAATTATAACAGCGCATGCGTTCAGATGTTTGCGCTGACGCACTGATAGGAACATTCTTATACCGAGAAATGTATCTGATATAGGGTGGAACAAAAACACAATTTTCAATGTTTAAATCTTATTGCAAATTTTCATAATAATTTATTAAATTGTTTACATTTGAGTGTTGGTATTTTATTCTCATCACATCCATCAGAAAATTTTCTATTGTCAACATATTTCAATAATTTTATATAGGAGAAACTTCAGAAATTAATTTTCAAAAAAAAACTTTAAAAGGAAAAAGGTAAGGTTTGAATTAAATTTGTCAATCACTGGTATTAATGCATCCTGAACTCAAAGGGAGGAGTATCATACTTCCGACTGAGATAAATAAATATAAATATAACAGTTAATAAAAAATTAACATCTTGAGCTAGCCGAGGTAAAACAAATACTATATTAAATAATACTGTATTAAATAAATAAATAAAACATATAATCAATTATAATATATATATATATAGAGGGGGAATTATCGGGTATGCGGTCAGTGAAATGAAATGAAACTATTATCCTATGCTCAATATTTCGCCACCGTTTGGTAGCTTCATCAGGAGATACTACAAAATTTATTTAATAATCAATTGCACACAATAACAAATGGTTAACTTACAGATTCTAGAGTCTGGAATTTAGTGACGTCTAGACATTAAAAGGTTTAGGACAAGACTAATTAAAATAATTTTAAAAAACCAATAAGGTATAGATATAAAAATTTTTACAAGAAACTGACAAGAAACACACTTAAACAAATTACAGGGTGATAAGACAAATCAATATCTAAAATGATTTTAAAAGTTGACAATAAATATTACTAAGTCCATTAGTGTCTGATTTGAGGTTTATCGCGTTAGGGTTCCTAGCAATATGATACATCTCATAAAACAATCGATGGTTTTATCGGTCCGCATGTTGCAGTATCTTAGCACTATTGTAGTCGAACGTATGTCCTGTTTTTAAAAAATGATCCACAACTGCACAATTATTTTTGCCAGTACGACAATCACTCTTGTGCTGGGTAATGCGCTGCTTAAGCCATTGTGAGGTTTGACCAACATAACATCCCTGACACTGTGAGCAATCCATTTTGTAAATAACATTTGTGTTGTATAAAGTAGGTGTTGGGTCTTTTACTTTAGAAAAAAGGTTAGAATTGGAAATGGTGTTCTTCATTTAATTGTAAACATGGTTTCAAAGAATGGGCAGAAGAATGTCCTGTAAGCTTAATTACTTCTTATTCACCAACTCATTCTTTTTCTAATGCAGATATTGCAGGAGCTCTATGTGGATGATTGGTTATTTTTATTTTTTTTTGTGTCTATACCAATTGATTCTGCCGATATTTTCGTCCACTTTGAAATTGTATTAATTCCCAATGATGAATTTTTGTACCATATTCCTTTCTCCCAATTTGGATGTACTGTTAAAAATAATCTTGTTGTTGTTAGATAAGGATTGGATTCTCTTTTTTCCAATATTTTTTAAAAATAAACGAACGGGACACAAATTGTTGTTAGCATTATTTCTTACCAGCCACTTACTGCCAGATAAAGCTTTTGCTCCTCCTTGTGTCGTTTTGGAAAAGATTGGATTATATTCTACCCTGCCAGTAAAATTACCTTTATTATCATATTCTTTTTTAAAGTAAATTATATCACAATTAGCAGCTTCATTTCCACACCATGCTAATTCGAACGAACATAAATGAAAAAACTTTTTTTATAACCCATCAGGATTATCTTCAGAATAGCTTTCTACCATTTCCATTAATTCTTCTTTGGTAAACGCGTTAGAACTTCTTTTTCTGGTTTCAGGTTCAGTCTGAAGCTTTTTACGTTTTGTATCCCTGGCCAATCTAGCAAATTTATAGGTAATATCTTTGAATGGATCAATTTTGATGTTTAATTCTAGAAAATATTTTTCCTGAACCATTTGAGCAGTCGTTTTCCAAAATGTTCTCACACTAGCTTCAGTATAATCAGTTCCATCTCCTTTTTTCATGTTAAAACCATAATCTTCAAGAATTTTTGCTATAACTTGTTCAGAAGTATCCTTTTCGAACGTATAATTACGTGCGTCCAGAAACATTCTAAACTGTTCCCACGCAGACTTTTTTGTCTTCAATGTATTTCGCGGTATACCTTGCTTAATTGTACTCTCTAATTCATTTATTGAATTATTTCCAAATCTTGTATTATTCATGTTAATAATACTTATTTAAATATTTGCAAGTTTTAATAACTTTTAGACAGTTAAATAAATAAATAAACAACTTAGTTTCCTTAGAAACCACCAACAAAGATTTTATATTGAATTTCATCACAGAGTGATAGAATTTTATACACATAGATTTGATATATTAAACGTCAAAGAATTGCCGCGACAAGACAAAAAATTGCCAGTTCAAAACCTTCAAATTTTGTCAGTTATCAATTTACTCTAGTGAAATAGTCAGTAAATATCCTAAACCAAAACGCAACTATTGCAATGAACTACTTTCCGTGGAACACTTACTTACTCAGTGTCCGCAATAAGCAGCGAAACGACAACAGGCCCAACTTCCTTCTGGTGAACTTGCAGACATATTAGTATCATCATGTAATGTGCACAATTTAAAAAAATTTCTCATATCGATAGATGTTCTGAGACTCATATAGACATTATTTTATGTATAACTTGCTTCTTTTGTAAACCTTAATGACGCTAATGACCCACGCGGTTGATGCGTATTATTAAAAAAAACTTTCTTTTGGTGACTTAAAGAAGAAGGTTCAAGATTTCGTTGGAACTTCTTCTGACATAAAGTACAAAAGGTTGACTTATCGTCTAACCCATCTTACACAGCGTATTCATCGTTTCAGTTGCGAGGAAGGTCAGCATGAAAAGGTTGTGAAAGACAGCTCACTTCAAAAATATTGCTTTTGGGAGGTGAATTGGATAGCAAGCTCAATGTTATGGAAACAGATAGGCAGTTACTCCGGTAAATGCAAATCAAAGTTTTCCATTATCTAAACCTGTACCAGTTCATAAATGGGGAATAAGATTTTCTGGTATGGATTCGAGAGAATCAGTACTTGGGTTTCTTGAACGTGTTGATTGTCTCGAAATCTCTAGAGGTATCACGGATGCTGAATTGTTTTCTAGTTCAGTTGATTTGTTTAGTGATCAGGCATTCAATTGGTATCTGATTAACAGATGCAAGTTTCAAAATTGGGAACAATAAGTGACCAAATTGAAGTCAGATTTCCCTCCTCACAACTATCAGGATGATTTACTGGATGAAATCAAGGCCAGAAAACAGGGTCAGCATGAAAAAGTTACCTTATACATTATTGGCATGTGTGGACTATTCAATCGTCTCGATGACAAACCTAGTGAGAAAAACATGATTCGTATTATTCGTGAAAATCTGTTACCTAATTATGCACAACCTTTGGCTTTAATTGATATTGATACTGTTGATATTTTGACGGAAAAATGTAAACGATTACAGGAAACATTATCTTGGGACCAACAATTCACATCCAATCATAAAAATGGTCAATATTTACTTGAACCAGATTTGAGCATACCTAGTACTTCTTTTAAAGATGATTCTTATTTTAAGTGATCTCGTGAAAATATATCTGTAGTATCTTCTACTTGGTCTTGTGGGAATTATCAACAAACAGGTCATAAGTATTGTCGAATTCCCAGGAAGAGGTTTTGTTTTGGTTGTGAAACCCCCGGTATGGTAGAAACTAAATGTCCGAAATGTTCAAAAAACGTACAAGGCGGCGGTACAGCTTCCCACTCTACCACAGTCACTCAGAAACCGGGAACATCAGAAAAATCCAACACAAAACCAAAAACAAAGTCTCAGGGAAAACCAGACGAATCCAAAAATTAGGGTTGCCTCAGAAAGATACTATAAATTTCCGTTCAGTTGCAAATTTTCCTCCTAATAACCAGGAAATTCAAGCTGACTGGAATTCATGGCTTCTGTTTGTTAAAAGATTTTATAAGTTGAATTCAATAATTTCAAATGCTGCAACTGTTTCAGAGGTAAAACCTAAATCTTTGGAAACTATAGGTTCGTTGTTGGACAATAAGGAAAATGATTATCGACCTTATGTCGATATCATAATTTTCGATAGAAAAGTTTCTTGTCTTGTTGATACTGGTTCAAATATCTACCTCATTAATTGTTGTCATGCATTGGATTTTATTCATAACTTATCGATACCTATCTTAACTGAAGATAACGAAAATATCTACTGCTGATGGTCAGTTACAGGATATGGTTGGTTATATCGAAACACATGTCATCGCAGACAAGATATCAAGGCTTATGAAATTTTATCTTATGTCTTCTGTTAAACACGATATTACTCTCGGTATGGACTTTCTAAAAATTTTTAGCGTAAAAATAAATTTTTCTAAATTATCTCTTACTGTAAATTCACTCTCTTTAGCTGTAGTAAACATAATTCAAGATATCTCTCATTTAACTTCAAGTCAAATAATTGAATTAAATCAAACTAATGAATTATTTAAAACCATTAGTCCTTCAGACAGAATTGGAAGAACTCATTTAATAGAACATTCCATTGATACCTGAAGTTCTCCTCCTTTTAAACAAACTCAATATCCATTACCTCATGCTATGCAAGCTTACCTGGGAAAGGAAGTGGATACTTTGCTAGAATTAGGTGTAATTCAAGAAAGTAAGTCTTCATATTGTAGTTCTATTTGGTTGGTTCAAAAGGGAGATGGTAAATATATAATGTGCTTTGATGGACGTAAACTTAATAGTGTAACGTTGAATAAAGATGCTTATCCCTTACCTTCAATCGAAGTTATACTGAGTCAACTTCGAGATACCCATTACATATCTAGTATCGATTTAAAACATTCATTTCATCAAATTCCGTTGGAAAAGTCATCTCGGGAAAAAACAGCTTTTGCAGTTGAGGGTAAAGGTTTACTTGAATATGTAACTACACCTTTTGGTTTAGTCTCTGCTCCTGCTAGTATGTGTCGTTTGATCTATTTGGTCATTGGTCCTTCCCTAGAGCCGTACTGTTCTTAATATCTCGATGACATTATAGTTTGTACAGCAAATTTTGATAAACATATGGACATTCTTGGGAGAGTATTTGAAAAATTACGGGATGCCGTTTCAACTGTTAATTCAGCTAAATGTCAATTTTGTCGTTCTTCTGTCGAATATTTAGGCTATGTGGTGGATGAAAATGGTCTTCGTACTGATCCAGAAAAAGTTTCTGCTATTTGTGAGTACCCAATTCCGAAAACTGCCACTCAAGTTCGTAGATTTCTGGGTATGGTTTCTTATTATCGACGTTTTATTAAAGATTTTTCTTCCTTATATGCTCCAATTTCTGATCCTATACACGATCGAAAGAAACATCAACCTATTACTTGGACACCACAAGTAAATCAGGCTTTTCATGAGGTGAAAACTGTTTTGACCACTGCTCCTGCCCTGAGTAGTCCTGATTGCAACAAACCTTTCTTCCTTATGACAGATGCTAGTGATGTTGGTGTAGGAAGTGTTCTTTTTCAACTGGAAGATGTATTGGAACATCTCGTAGCTTACATGAGTAAAAAACTCACCAAAGCTCAAAGAAAATTTAGTACCACAGAAAAGGAACTGTTAGCAGTCTTGTTAGGGATAGATCATTTAAGATATTATCTTACAGGACGTCATTTCACTGTAATTACCGATCATTCATCTCTGGTTTGGTTAAACAATATGAAAAAAAAAACCTCTCCTCGCTTAGCTAGATGGATATTGCAATTGTCGCAATATGACCTTTCTATTGTACACCGTAAATCTACTGGAACTGCTTTATCTCGGACACCTGAAGTTAGTATTTTAGACTTATCTACCTTACATCCCGATAAGTGGTACAAAGACATGATTTCTAATGTCCGAGTATTAGAGTTGAGAATAATGTCTTATATAAACATGTCTTCAATAAATTTGGATCTATTAGCAATGTTTCGGATTGTAAAATTGTCGTTCCTACTAAAAATTGAAATTTTACATAGTTTTCATGAAAGTCCAACTTCTGGTCACTTCGGTATTTTTGAAACTTTAGAAAGAATTTCAGAAATTTATTACTGGCCTTATCTCAGGAAATCAGTGTATGAATATGTTACTCGTTGTAAAGTATGTGCATTCTGTAAACCATTCAATTTGCCACAAGCCGGATTGATGGGACAATATCGTAATATCAACTTTCCTTTCCAATTAATATCGTGTGATCTTTTAGAACCATATCCCAGACCTCGTAAAGGTAATCAATTCGCACTTGTTGTAGTTGATTGGTTCACTAAGTTTGTATTGGTGCATCACTTATGTCAGGCTACAGCTCGGTCAATTGTAGATTTCTTGGAAAACCATGTCTTTCTTATTTTAGGAACACCTCAAATCATCTCTTGCGATGATGGTAAACAAATCACGATTTATCTATTCAAAAATCTCATGGATAAATATTCCGTCGAAAAAGTTTGGTATAACGCTAACTTTCATCCTCAAATTGATCATACCGAAAGAGTAAACAAATCTATTGTAACAGCTATACTATCATATAGTTATGAAGATCATAGGACCTGGGATGAAGAAATATGTAAAATAGCTCCAGCGATTGGGCTGTCGAAACATGAGGTTACCGATTTCACCCCTTCATTCCTTGTGTTTGCTCGAAATGTTCCTGTCCCGGGAAAATTTGATGGTACAATTGCTGAAAATGGAAATAATCAGGTTATCATTTCCGATAAAGTACACAGAGTTCAGGATACACTAGAGATGCCACAATTTTTCGAAGTTGTGAGGAAAAATTTACAGGCTGCATATCGTCAAAGTAGTCAACGTCACAATTTGCGTAAAAGCGATCTTAGATTTTTTGTAGGCGATCGTGTTTGGAAGAAAAATTACCCAAAATTGGACAAAGCCAAATATATTTCCGCTAAATTCTTACAGAAATATACTCAATGCACGGTATACCGCGTTATTTCCCCCTTAGTGTATGAGTCAAAGGACGAAACAGGAAAAAATATTGGTAGATGGCACATTAAAGACCTTAAAGCTGGTATCTTGTCTGATGATGAAGGTTCTGAGGTAGATAAGTCTGACTCTTCTACTTAGCAATTTATACTTGCATAAGTGTCTGCTTGTTATGTAATGTATGGTGATGACTCGAAATATTAGTTTCCTCTCTTTTATCTTACCGATTATTATAATTACCTATTATGATAATAACTTTCTTTTCCGTTGATAGTGTTGTAAATAAAATTTGAAGGAAATTAAATATTTCCCTAGTGTAGTAAGCTTTGAATTTGATAGTCATAATACAAGACTCCTTTTTTAAGATAAGTTTCTAAATTTTTAGGTATTTAGTATTATGAATTATGATTTTGTGGTAAGATTTGAATTTGATAGTCATAATACAGGACTCCTTTTTAAGATAAATTTCTAAAATTTTAGGTATTTAGTATTATGATTCATGATATTGCTTAGTAGTTTGCATCTGACTAGTAAAAATTAAGTACTTTTTATAAACTATTAAAGGATTAATAATTTGCTGCCTTCAAATATTTGTCGCAGGCACCTGAAACCTTAAGGGTGACATCGTATCTTTATTATCGTATCTTTATTACCATGTATTTTTAAATATGTCATAGAATGTTGAAAGTTATTATCATTATTATCATTTTTTTTTATTTTTTTTTGCTTCCTCTATCTACTTATATTTTCAAGATATCATCTTATATTAGGATTACATTCTCATGTCTCAACTATAGTTAATGCCTTATCTATTACTTTGATTTTTATCTACTCTATCGATGGTTATCTTAATTTCACGTTTCTTTTTGATGCTCTGTGATTGGGGGCTTGAGAATTCCGTCACCCGGGGATAATCCAATCGCGGATGTAGGAGCCCTCCAACCTAACCCCCTTTTGGCCACATATTTTTTCATCATTTAATTGGGATTGGTGCAGTTGGTTTTTGTTCATTATATGCTTCGTAATACCGTTCTGTCAGATTGTACGTGAGTTCAGTAGGGGTTGCTCGTGCCTTAGATTTCACATATTGTGAGTACGAGTCTCTTGACTGTTTTTTATGCCGTATCTACAATTTCCTGTTGATTACGTTCATAATTTCCTCTCACGAAGTTCGGACAACTTTCAGCACCCACCAAGTAAAACAAAGTTGGTCATATATGTTCTATAACATACTCTTGAATTATGTCTAGTATCTTATATAACTTCATATAGGCTACAAATAAGCTCAGGGATTATTGCCACACCTTTGAGTATGACAGGTTGTTGAAGACATTTTGTTAGTATTGGGATAATGGTCTGTTCCTTTAAGTACCGTGTTTGTAGTATTCATATATAGTTATAAGTTATGGAAACTACCTTTACCCATTGTGACATGTCTTTTAAGAAGACACAAATACCTGATTATGACTATTGTTCTTTTGAGAACATTATCTTTACTTCTCTTCTCTATCTTATCTCTTCCTTCCTCAGTTATTTGTTGCTTTTGATAGATACACATCTTATCGATCTATCTGCCTAGATATACGTTGTTATTCTTTCCATTCCGTTTAGTTTATTTTTGCGTTTTTATTGGTTAAAGAGTTTGAATAGAATGTGACTTTCTGAAATTCTTCTCCGGTGTTGTTTTCAGTTCAGCCTGAGGGTAGATTAGATTAGATTAGATTTTAACGGGGTTACAGTGCACTGAAACCAAAGGTTTATTGTGCCCCTCCTATCAGATCTGTTGTCGCTACTACTACAGCTCGCCTTCCAGTTCTAAGGTTCTAATGAACTCTAGTATTTGGGACGGCTTCAACGAGGTTAGGTCCTCACTCTTACAAGTTTCTTGTCCAAAGCATTTCTAGCGTTGGCTTGCAATGGCGAGGAATTCCAGAACTAGGTGATCAGGAGTTTCATCCTCCTCCCCACAGAATCTACACTCGTCAATCTCTGCTAGACCTATTCTCATTAAGTGCTTCCTAAGGCGGCAGTGTCCTGTAACAAAGCCCGTGAGGAGATGTAGCTTATTTTTACTGAGGTCCAAATATTTTTTGGACCTAGCAGTGTCAAAGTTCCCCATGAACTTTTTGGAATGTTCCAACCCGGGAAGGCACCGCCAGAGTGCTTCCCTTCCTGTTTCCTCTTTCTTCCAAAACTCTTTCTTGTAGGAGCATTTTGCTACACCACAGTAAGGCTCCGGGCCAATAAAGGGCATTTGTGCTCCTTTCCTAACAAGTGTATTGGCCTTTTCATTTCCCGTGATTCCCGAGTGGCCAGGAACCCAGACTAAAGAGACCCTGTTATTCTTGCCTAATTCATCAAGTTTTCTTCGGCACTCCCATGCAAGCTTTGAGTCAATGACATGGGAGCTCAATGCTTTGATAGCTGCTTGACTATCAGAATGGATCGATATGTCACATTTCTGGTAGTTTCTTTCTAGGTTCTTTTCCACGCATCTTTCGATCGCAAGTATTTCTGCCTGAAAGACGCTCGGGAAGGAGCCTAACGATAATGAGTATCTGGTGCCAGGCCCAAATACTCCAGCGCCTGCTCCAATGGTGGTTTTTGAACCATCCGTATACCATCTAATGGTGTTTTCTTTGAGATTTTGGGTGGTGTATTCCCCTTCCCAGTCTCTCCTCGTATTTAGCATCGTGGTGAAATTCTTTTAGATGCTTACTTTCCTGATCATTTCATCACTGGGAAGATTCGCTAATTAGGTGTATCTTGTCAGAGAGGACCAAGCTCCCTGATTCTTAATACTCTCATTGCCTGAACCTTCCTTAGATATTCTAAGAATTGCCTCTTGGACAGATCTTTCTATCACCAGATGTAGAGGTGTGAGATCTGTAATGATCTCAAGTGCCCTAGTTGGACACGTTCTCATAGCTCCAGTGATGCACACACAGGAAAGCCTTTGAACTTTATCGAGGGGTTTCCTCGTGCTGTACTGACTGGCTTTTGTGTGCCAAACTATTGCCCCATACGTAATTGCTGGTCTCCTAATCATGGCGTACATCCATCGCAGTATTTTTGGGTTATAGCCCCACCTCTTACCAGCTAGATTTCTGCACGCCATCAATGCTCTTATGGCTTTACTAGCAGTTATTCCAACATGCTTATTCCACAGAAGCTCACTGTCTAGGGTTATCCCTAGATATTTAACCTCCGATTTCCATTCTATGATTTCCCCATTTAAGGAAATGGGTTTCATGGCTGGAAGTGTTCTTTTCCGGGTAATTGGAATTACTATGGTCTTGCTTGGGTTAATGTTGAGCCCCACAGACAAGCACCATTGCTCAATGATTCTGAGGCCATTTTGTAATAAATCACACAAGGTGCTCTCGAACTTGCCTCTGACTATTAAAACCATGTCATCAGCGTAGCCCATACATTCAAAGCCAAGCTCCGTTGGCCTGTAGAGCAACTCATCTACTACGAGGCTCCATAGAAGGGGAGATATCACTCCCCCTTGATGTGTCCCCCGAGTGGCTTTAACTGAGATGGTTTGATTCCCCACCTGTGTCTCAGCTATCCTCGTTGTCAACAACTCATACATCCATTTTACAATGATTTCATTCACTCCTCGCCTTTTTAGTGCTTCTTTGACAGACACATGAGTTGTGTTGTCATAGGCCCCTGATATATCCAGGATCGCGCACATTGCGATTTCTTTGTTGTTCAGAGTTCTCTGGGAGACTGCTGTCAGCTGATACAGAGCCGTCTCAGTTGATTGACCTGCTCTGTAGGCATGCTGACATTTATGAAGTGGTATATTCTCCAGATTCTCTGTTCTTATGTAGTTATCCACTACTTTCTCCATCGATTTGAGTAGAAACTATGTTAGACAGATGGGTCTAAAAGATCGGGGATCAGTCCGATCTTTTTTCCCTATTTTTGGTATGAAGTTTACCCTTGCCCTTCTCCATTTTCTAGGTATTAGATCCACTGCTAGACTGCTTCTTGTAATCTTCAGCAGGTAAGGAAGAATCTCCTCTATACCTTGCTGTAGGAGTGCTGGAAATATTCCATCCACTCCTGGTGATTTATATGGTTGAAAGGTACTTATTGCCAATTCCTACCGTTGTCTGGTAAATATTTTCTTAGCAAAGTCCCAATTTTCCTTGCGGGGTTTTTTGGCCTGAGGGTAACGAGAGACAACATTGAAGTTGCACTTTAGTGGATATGACTCGTGATGAGCACCTATTACTCTAGTGCAAATAATGGATGGCTAATGTTGGACCATCTTTATACCATCCAACTTTGAAGCTTTCTCTATCTTTTTTTTACTCTTCATATCCCGATTATTACTTTTCAACACCAATAGGTGTTAGAATTTTTCTTTGTATCTCAAATAACCTTTCAGGTTATTTTTTAGCGGTAATGGTATGCTATATTATCATTGTGTATGCAGTACTCCGAACTGGACGTTTTGTGTGTTTTGAGTTCAACTGTCATCGTCGGGTGAAGTGGTTTAGCTCTTTTGGTCCTAGAGTTGATCTTTATGTTTTGGAAAACGAGACCTGCTTTGCTGCTAAGGGGGTGCAATTTCAACTTATAGGTAGTCTCTTTCACCTTGACTCATCTTCTAGTTTGATATTGGTCTGGATGAGTTTGGATCATGTAGCTTGGGGGTGCTTGGGGATCTGAATCATACCAAACAGTGGGGTGAGTAGTCTTAATTTTCTTTGTGGGTTGTCCAGTACCCTGTATAAAAATCTGGTCATGTATCTTGACAGGTTGTCCAGTACCCTGTATAAAAATCTGGTCATGTATGTTGCCGGGTTTTCCAGTACCCTGTATAAAAATCTGGTCATGTATGTTGTCGGGTTGTCCAGTACCCTGTATAAAAATCTGGTCATGTATGTTGTTCGGGTTATCCTTCTAGACATACATTCAATTTGTCTATATCTTGTTTAATCATATAAGAATTTTAGCTTGACAGAGGCTTTATTCTGTTAGGGAGTTATATAAAGCTTCCTGGGATTTGTTCCAAAATTATATTGATATCGAATTATTTTTTCTCTTCTCTTCCCTCTTTCTATCTTATTTGAACTTGCTTACATCAGTAATGTTTATTCTATTGTTAAGAGGTTTAATATTTTAAGCAAATGAATGGTATCATTTTATGCATCAGGTAGAAATGTATTTTTTTTTAGTTATTTTACCATGTTGGTAATTTACTGATTCAAGGATCATCAATATTTCAAATTTCTGTTGTAACAAATGATACTCTTAACGATTTGCATAGGCATACCTGCTCCGGGTTCCTTCCATTATGGAGCATACAGTCAATTTTTTTTCCTTTTTCTCTTCATTACCGTAGTTACTGTTTCAAAAAGGATTTCTAGTGGATTTTCATTAAAAAAAATTTTTTCTCTGGTTGTAAGGGTGTGTAACGTGAATTTCGTTCACCACTCGTGATATTTCTCGTCGATGAAAGAGTAACATAAATTTCGTTTACCCCTCGTAACATCGAAAAATACTTCTAGTCGATGGTTGTCGAGTGTTAAGTTTCCGGAAGAGTTCGTTTTCATATGGATATTTAAGCCAATGCACGCTGAGTTTCGGCCCTTAATTCATCTACTTATTGTTGAGTTACAACAATATAAAAAATCTTATCAATTCTGGAACATATTCTTACAACGCTATTAACTAAAATGAATTTACGCCTTAAATGTATACAATGAAGAAAGGAAGCATACAGAGATCTTACATATTTTAAAAGTATCGTAAACAATAGAATCCAAGATTTTACAATCTTGAACATTGTTGTTATACCCCAAAAAGCATTTGCTTCATCTTCTCGAACTACTGACAGAGTAAATGAATGACCAAATAAATGAATAAATCAATTTATCGTTCTATAGGATAACAATGATACATGAACAGTAGGAGAAGATAAGGTTACATCTATTAATGCGTGAACTGGTTGAGGTGTCCTCAGTCATTCAGTTATAATGAATGTTATCAGTTTCGTTGCCTCTCTCATGAACCTGTGAAGCTTTTGCATTATCATAGTGTCATTTGAAGTTAATAAAGCATCAATGTCATCTGAATAACTCCCGGGTTCTACTAGCGAGCCCCTGTAGCGTGAATTTCGTTCACCACTCGTAATATTTCTCGTCGATGAAAGAGTAACGTAAATTTCGTTTACCCCTCGTAACATCGAATAATACTTCTGATCGATGCTTGTCGAGTGTTAAGTTTTCGGAAGAGTTCGTTTTCATTTGGATATTTAAGCCACTGCAGGCTGAGATTCGACCCTTAATTCATTTACTTACTGTTCAGTTCGTCATCTTATCGTATCGAAGTACATTTCATAGAAATGCACTTTTTCTTACCGGCCTAAAACTTTTCCATACCGGCCTAAAGTTATTTCACTGGCCTAAGCCGTCGTATCGACCTAAGCCTTTTACGTTGATGAATTCTACCTGCTGGGACCACGGCTCTATTCAGTACCGACTGGACGTAGCTTGACGCAGCCAGCTGATTGGTTCCCGATTCCTTGGACGTCATCCAAATCATCATTGGAAAGAAGAAGAAACAAGGAAAGTACTAACGTCCACAATCGTAAAAACTATAGAATATTTCGAACTAATGTTCATCGACTAATTAACTTAATAGTTTGTACCACATGTAAATTATATCTTTTTGAAATATTTGATTCATGTTTAAACTTTGATTTCCTTCAGAATCTAATTTTTTTTTGAAATTTCAATTTAGTTTTTTCAATTAAAATTTAATAACATTTTTATTTTCAATTTTTCATTCAACATATCCTTTTTATCTAATAAACTACCTGTAAATAAGTTTTTCAAATTTTCATACAACATATAATTGTTATTTAATAAAACTACTTGTAAATTTTAAATAACGTTGTTCATATTTTTTTCATAACCTTCCAACATCTTGTTTTGTTGACTTGCATTTGTTGATGTGAGGTAACTTATAGACTAGTAGGACTCAGGGTAGCGCCCACTCATCTTTCCATCTCGTTACGTAAAAATAAGTAGGATTGCCCGAGACCCGGTATAACCTACTCCCTGGGTATCTACTAGTATATAACCCAAGCCTGAGTAGCTCTTCGACGAAGTGACCGTGGCACCCCACAGACCACTATACATCGGACAAGTCAGGATGATGTGCTCCAGGGATTCAGGTGTTTGTTGATTACAGATTGAGCAATTTGATTTTGTTTTCATTAAATACGGGTTTTTATTTACATATATGTACAAAGTTTCTGTATTAGTAGAACGTTATTGTGGAATTAATATTTTAATAAAGAGGGAGAGCGTGTGATTGAGATAGTTGATTGATACAGATGGTGAGAAATCTCATAAAAGAAATTTATATTGTTGATGGTAAGTACTAAGCAATATTCTGTTTATATCTTCCTCATAACTAAGGTTCAGATATCTAGTCAGAATTTGTTCTTTATTATTTAAATCTATATTGGAGGTAATTAAATCAAGTTGACAGTATTTTTGTAAACAAGTTTGTAACTGGTATATCCAATTATACTTTATATTAACATTAGCGGCTTCATATAATTTAATTAGACGCATAAGGGCTTTATAGGTCTACCTGGTGTTTTCATGTTTTGCTGTTCTACTCAAAAGTTCCAGCGCTTGATTTATAATAAAATAGCCTAATTTACAAATATCAACTTCTGTTCGTATTATGTATGCAGCTGTGCGATTTTGTATGAATAATAAGTTTTTCCAAAAATTGCTCTGGATTTTTTCAATATGATCCAAGTATCGAAGAATCCAAACACTGCTTGCGCATGTGAAGGTGGGTATCACTACGTCATTATATAAGGTTTTGATTGAACTTAAGTCTGCTATATGAGAGGAATTTATAATTTTTAGCACTACTCCCTGTTATAATCTTGCTTTTTGTTCAGGGAATTTGAAATTATCTAAGAAAAGTCTATTAAATGAGAATTTTACTTCTAGGCTCTCACAAGAATTTACTAGTTGGGGTTGTTTGCTCATGTTGGCTGCTTTACAGAAAACGACCATTTCCGTTTTTGAAGGGTTACCTTCCAGTTTAAATTCATGGCAATAAGACTCTAAAGTTCTTAAATTACGGGACATTTCAACTTGTGATTCGGCAAAAAGGACAAGGTCATCAGCATACATTAGCACGTTGATGTTACTTTTCCCGTCTCGTGTAACACCTTTAGCATTATTGTTTATGAAGTAATTATCAGGATCTGAAACAAAGATTGACAAAAGAAGCGGACTCAGTGAATCACCTTGTAAAACTTCTTTGGTAATTTTGATTTTATTTGAACTGTAGCCATTTTCTCCGATACAAAGATAAGCTGAGTTATATAATGTTGAGTGAATTCTGAGAATTTTGACACTGACTCTTCGTAAATAGAGTTTTTCCCAGAGTACGCTGTAATCTAAGGAATCAAAGATTTCTCTAAAATCAACAAACAGAGCGAAGAGTTTTCTCGAGGATAAGCATAGGTAATTATTAATAATCGTATATAGTACAAAAATGTTGTCAGCACAGCTGCGAAATTTACGAAATCCTGCTTGGCATTCTGGGAGAATTTCAACATTTTCAGTATAGTTTGTGAGTCTTACATTGATCAGCTGTGTAAACAATTTCGTTTTATGATTAAGCAGAGCTACGCTGCGATAATTATTTCGCTCGTTCAATGGTTCTTTCTTATCAAAGTGAATCATTGTAGTTATTGACCATGTAGGGGTAAGTATCTCTTCAGAGATAATTTTATTAAATATATTTTTCAGGATGTCTATCCATTCCATGCGTACATTGTTCGAAAACTCGTAAGAGATGTTATTATCGCCAGGAGCTTTGTTATTTATTGCTAGATTCAGAACATAATAGATTTTCTGACAGAGTAAGAATTATTGTCCCCTTCTCCTACAACGTTCTTTCATTTTTAATATGAATTAAAATATGAGAGGAAGTAAATCCGTTATATCGTCCGATACTTTCAATCGGGCTCAACTTTTTCTATCAAACTACGTAGATTTTCAAGTTTCCAATAACTTACGTCCATTTATCTAGACTTTCTTCCCAATTTACGCCGTTATTTCAGTTTTTTTCTGCATATCAAATGTATTTACGAATTGCAATTGTTAGGCTAACCCTCGTTAATAGCACTTTTAATAACGATGTAAATATCAATATGCTACCAATTCATAGGCAAAATTTCTGGAAAAAAGTTGAACAATTTGACAAAGTTCATTTTTTCCATAATAATAATTTTTATAATGGGCTTAAAGTAACACATGAATTCATTTTTAGCTAAATACAGGGTAGGGTGGAAAAATTCCGGGACACGTCTATTTTTTATTTTAATTAAGAGTTTTTAAAAGAATATGAGTATGTCAGCATCAGGTATTTTGAATAAAACATCTCCCTTTTTTTCTCAATTGTTTTATTTCAAAAATGTATCACAAGCTGACGTAAAATAGTACAGGGTGGACAAAAACGCAGAAGGTTTTTGTTATTTCAACATTGTACCTATCCACTTTCATAAGTAATCTTTGCCACGGCGGAGAACTAAACAGAAGAAGATTTAAACTATCACTTGCCATTGGTTTTTCAATTTCATGTTAAAAACTGTCAAAATATCAGCTCATCTAAAGAATATTTCTCAACGTAACGTGTTTTCAAAGATGTTCCAAGTGACTTTTAACCACCGAAAACGAATCGATCCCCCATTTTAAACACTGCTAAATAGATTTCTACTTTCGCTGGATGTTTATTTATCAAAAACCACTAATATTTTCGTTATCAAAACACCACTTCCCTGGTCCTTCAGTCTCCCAAACCTCAACACAACCCTAGGAAATCCAAAAAATCCGAAACTCCTCCTGATCTGTATAAATAGACATTCCTTCATATTGAATTCTGCAAACATTACTCTATTGAATTTTTCATTGAGTATTTAGATATATATCCGTAATTATTAAGTATATTGTTGAATTTATTGCTAATTTATTATCAGGAGTATTAACATAAGAAAGTACAGTTCTAATTGGTTTCGATATTTTATGTATTTTAACGATTCCATATAATTGTGGAAATTGAGTATTTTTATTTACGATACATTTTTTCTCATAAGCACTTAAAAGATTATCTGAATCATTAGCAATCTCCCTCATTTTATCAGAAAACTTTTTTGTTTGGTCTCCTCTAAGAATTTGTATATCGCCATAATCTATAAAGTTACCTACTTTTGATTTATAGTTTTCAGTTTTCAGTACCTATAATAGTAGCATTGCCTTTGTCAGATTTGGTAATTGTGAGGCTCGTATTATCTACTAATTTTTATTGAATTTAAAACTGAAATGTCATTTTTTGTTTGACGTTTAACCATTGTCAGTTCAATATTTCTGAATAAATTGGCAATTGGTATTAACTCATGAAGAAAATTATTTTAATTATATTTTAAAGCTACTTTAGATTATGTAGCTAATACTTGTTTGATATTATTCGTACATTTTGGCGGTATGCTGTACTTCAAGCCTATATTTAAAAATTATATTTCCCTATTTGTAAAATCAGTGTCTGTAAGGTTTTCAAATTGTGATGCAAAGTGTGTTGGTATGTAAGTACTCAAACTTTCATGATGTTTAGAGTATTGATTTCTATGATGGGTGTATTCCATTTTTTTTTAATTTTTGCACATGTTTCTTAAATTTCTTGTGCTTCAACGTGCTGACACTTTCTTTGATTTGGTCATCGAAACAGTGAAATTCCACTGGATGTAGTTGAAACGTGAGCTCAGAATGTACAACTTTCATGTATGTGTCCAAGGTGTCGCTTATTTTTTACTTTCCTCTTTAAGCCAGATTTGTTGAGCACATTTCATAATTTTTGGGCTTGAGGTGTTTTATTATGACATTTTATATTCACATAATGAGGTATTACTTCTTTTGTAAGGCATTCTTGGTTAAAACAGATTTTTTCTGATGCTTTGAAACGTTTTTCTAGTAACTTCTTATATAGGCAGGTCAAGTATTCTATCGAATATTTTTTAATGGGAATTACTGTTTCGATCCTTAGTCTGTGTAGTCTACTCCATCAATAGATCCACAATATATTGAGAAAATGATAAAACTTCTAAAATATTAACAATTGTTCCTATATTACTATCATCGTCAGAATAACATAAGTTACATTTCATGTGATGCCTACCTGATGTTTGATAATTATTTTTAGCTAGACCAAGAAGTGACTTACCTTAGGATTGACGAAATTCATATTAATAGAATAAAAGAAGAAAATATGATAATAATTCTCTAGATTTAAAAATTCAAAGAGTGAATAATGTTACTTGATTATTCAATTTACAGGAAACCAACACATACTTCTGTGACTATTCCATAAAATTCCAATCATCCCATGTCACAAATATTAGCAGCATATGATTCAATGATTAACAGAGCATTTTCAGTTTCTATTAACAAAGATGATTTTTATAGTGAAATTAATAAAATTAAACAAATAGCAATATCCAACCGTTATCCGTTACATATAACATAACGTATTTGCATGGCATGATAGCGTGAATATCGTTAATAGCGAGCTGCAAGTTTCTGATTTTTTGCAGGTTTTGGTACACTCGATTTAGGAAGAAAACTTCAAAAATAAAGTGAGTAAATTCGGCATTTTTGAGAATTGTGAAATTAACTGCAGTGTTGCCAGGCCATGAAATGTAACGTCTGGCATTCTGAAGATGATAGTAACATCGAAGCAACTGTCAATGTTTAAAAATTTTTACAATTTTCCTTTATATTGTGAAATTCTTTACAAACAGATAGTTTCGTTGAAAAGTAATATGAATAGATTCCACAGAGTATGTTTAGTCTCAAATTTAACTGCAATCTTAGTTACCTCTATCGATGTAATTGTTATTATTGACACCACGGACCGCTTTAAATATTTATTATATAGCAAGTGACAACTTATTTTAATGTTACTCATCCGTTTTGATCACTTGTTCCATTTAGGAAGGTAGCGGATCAAACAACATGTTCTTTTGCACGATGATTTTCACCATTTACATTCTTTGGAAGAAGTTTTGCACTCATACACAATTCAAAAATCATCTGGTGAAGTATGCAGTTTCTCTTAGCGGTTTTCATGTATCCAGGTGTGTGCGTCATGTTCAGTAATAATGCTACTTCTACGATGATTAGCGTCGTTGATAACCAAAATATGACTATTGGATTTGCCTTGAATTTTCTACACACTATCAAGTGAGAAAGGTCTAATTGAGCAACCTACGTACAGCTTCGCAGAGTTTCTTCAAAAACATGTAACAGTATTTCAACATTAGCATTTACTTTAGGACGTCCACTATGGCCAACAAGTTGAGGTCACAATGTACCTAACTGCCGTAAATGATGATCGATAAAAACAGTCAATCTGTAACTTACTTAACTCTCATTTACGTTGGATGGCAGAAATGAGAAGCATTTATTACTTGCTCAATATATATATAATGAATTAATATATTTCATGGAAATAATATGTAATAAGCTGAGTACAATATGATACGAAGAAAATTTGTGGATGGAAAAATTAAATAATAGTTGCTGAAGGCTTCATTTCACGTGAAATGGTAGTTTCAATATTTTTCGGAGTTGATAGATCTGTGTGTTCTTAGAAGTTCATGAATTATAGTGAATAGTGAGTGAATGATCATAACTATTGCAACAAAAATTTATATTGAACAATAAAATACACTAAAATATTACCAAATCTAAGGAAATAAATATTTCATTTTGGGTGCTAATTACAAAGAACAGTTGACTAGTAAGATAATGAACTTATTTAAAAGTATGCCATAGATAAGAAAAAATATGGTAAGAATGGTATTAACGCTAAGAGAAGTTATTAAAAATTAAAACATTATACCAGTATCGGTCAAATATTTGTTCTATGGAATATTAAATTTATAATCAATTTAGTACTAAGACAGTTAGCTCTAGATATAGATACAAGACAATGCGTATTAAACATAAGTTTAGAGCTAAATATAAGGTAAGTGTCCAAAAAGACAAGATATATGTCAACTAAGATATAATGTACGATGAATCTTTTTGTCAATTAATCCATAAGGTAACATAAATATATTTGCCAATTGAGTCATAAGTTAAGATAAATATATATGCCAATTAAGACATTAAGTAAGACAACGATATTTTATATAAATAATACAATAAACTTACTCTTTTTCATACTTCAAAATACAAATACTGAATTCAATAAAGGTAAAAATTATAAGATAACTTGCTAGCGTATAAGTCCCACAATTCTAAAGATAATATACTAACCGAGGAAGTTAGTACTTTACTTCGAAATTTTCAGAAATATTATAAGGAACACCTAAATTTCAGTTCTCAACACCATATTTCAAAAACTCATGAGTGAACAAGTACTACCTTAATACTACTAGTCGAAATTTGAATAAAAAACGAATGATGAACTGCGTTCGACGTCTTAATTTGATTATTGAACCAACACGATAGCAAAAAATTAGAGCGGATCAAACAACATGTTCTTTTGCACGATGATTTTCACCATTTACATTCTTTGGAAGAAGTTTTGCACTCATACACAATTCAAAAATCATCTGGTGAAGTATGCAGTTTCTCTTAGCGGATTTCATGTATCCAGGTGTGTGCGTCATGTTCAGTAGTAATGCTACTTCTATGATGATTAGCCTCGTTGATAACCAAAATATGACTATTGGATTTGCCTTGAATTTTCTACACACTATCAAGTGAGAAAGGTCTAATTGAGCAACCTACGTACAGCTTCGCAGAGTTTCTTCAAAAGCATGTAACAGTATTTCAACATTAGCATTTACTTTAGGACGACCACTATGGCCAACAAGTTGAGGTCACAATGTACCTAACTGCCGTAAGTGATGATCGATAAAAACAGTCAATCTGTAACTTACTTAACTCTCATTTACGTTGGATGGCAGAAATGAGAAGCATTTATTACTTGCTCAATATATATATAATGAATTAATATATTTCATGGAAATAATATGTAATAAGCTGAGTACAATATGATACGAAGAAAATTTGTGGATGGAAAAATTAAATAATAGTTGCTGAAGGCTTCATTTCACGTGAAATGGTAGTTTCAATATTTTTCGGAGTTGATAGATCTGTGTGTTCTTAGAAGTTCATGAATTATAGTGAATAGTGAGTGAATGATCATAACTATTGCAACAAAAATTTATATTGAACAATAAAATACACTAAAATATTACCAAATCTAAGGAAATATATATTTGATTTTGGGTGCTAATTACAAAGAACAGTTGACTAGTAAGATAATGAACTTATTTAAAAGTATGCCATAGATAAGAAAAAATATGGTAAGAATGGTATTAACGCTAAGAGAAGTTATTAAAAATTAAAACATTATACCAGTATCGGTCAAATATTTGTTCTATGGAATATTAAATTTATAATCAATTTAGTACTAAGACAGTTAGCTCTAGATATAGATACAAGACAATGCGTATTAAACATAAGTTTAGAGCTAAATATAAGGTAAGTGTCCAAAAAGACAAGATATATGTCAACTAAGATATAATGTACGATGAATCTATTTGTCAATTAATCCATAAGGTAACATAAATATATTTGCCAATTGAGACATAAGTTAAGATAAATATGTATGCCAATTAAGACATTAAGTAAGACAACGATAATTTATATAAATAATACAATAAACTTACTCTTTTTCTTACTTCAAAATACAAATACTGAATCCAATAAAGGTGAAAATTATAAGTTAACTTGCTAGTGTATAAGTCCCACAATTCTAAAGATAATAAACTAACCAAGGAAGTTAGTACTTTACTTTGAAATTTTCAGAAATATTATAAGGAACACCTAAATTTCAGTTCTCAACACCATATTTCAAAAACTCATGAGTGAACAAGTACTACCTTAATACTACTAGTCGAAATTTGAATAAAAAACGAATGATGAACTGCGTTCGAAGTCTTAATTTGATTATTGAACCAACACGATAGCAAAAAATTAGAGAAATACATGAATTCTTTCTTATGAATGCGTTAAAGGGACAAAGTTAAAATTATAGAACAAACAAGAAAGAAAAAGAATTACCGAAATAAAATTTATTCCACTAATTCGAGAAATGACATGAGCGAATCTACAAGTTAATCTAATATACTCAACAACCTTGGCTGTTCCTCCAAAGTGTAATAAAATGCGCTTATCTCCGTTGGGTGAATCCAGTGACTGCTGTCACCCCTCTAATAGATCGTTTGGTTTATTCCATGGTATAGGAATCGGTATTATTCCTTTGGCTTCTTTTTTGTTGATTGTAGTGACCTGAGAGATCCTACTGTACACCAGTACCTCACGGCACAAATTAAGAGCCAGAAATCTACCTGCGGGTAACCTCGGGGGAGGTGTTTTCCTGGCACGAGCGGTCAAGGTCTCCGTGGGGCCTCTTGGGCTTATACAGTGTGCCAAGCCAGAGTTCTAAGGCAGGTTGCGTCAGCCCGTTCAAACTTGCTGGTCCGAGGGTAAGGGTTGTTGATAAAGGAAACAGACTGGTTGGATAAATATGTACAAGTATATTACAAACAGTAGTTAATTAAATTCAATAACACAGCCCTGATTTGGACAAAATGAAAGTTACTCGGGGGAGAATGCATCGGTACGTTACACTAAAAATTCAGTTAAGGAAAAAAGTCTTTCCAACTCTGGAAGTAGTTACCCGTTATCATGACACCCGTAAATGATGTCTTATATAGGACTATCCCTGTATATGGAATGAGACAAACGAAATAAATCTGACGCGGGCAAAACGTCTTCCAAATTTTTGAAAGGGGTCTTTCCTGATTATGAAAGATAAAACACGGTATCACGTATAGTTGAATATTCGGTACAATATAAGAAAAATAATTATCGAACAAACTCTCGAAATCGAATGGTATAAATGTGATATGACAAAAGTGCCAATAACTGTTATAGTTATTTTTAAGTTGTGAAGCGGTAAGTCAACATGCCTTTTCTTCCATTGTCATTATCATGTCAAAGTTGACAATAGGCAGTCTTTTTTTTATAAGATTTGCTATACTACTTTTTAATGGATATTTAATAGATAAACAAGTTTTTGTGGAAAAAATACAATTCTATGTAATTTTACTCCATGATATACAGGTCGTTTCATTATTAACTTCCAAGTATTATTAAAAATTATAATATTGGTTTGTCTCAATTATTACGTACGAATGTGAAATTGCCGAAAATTACAGGGGATTCAATTATGAATTTTTTAACTTACAATCCTTTAAGTACCTGTAGCTCTTCAATTAATCATTTTAGACCCCAAGTGTACTAGTTAGTTGGAATTGTTTTATCGGGAGGAACACAGAAAGGCACAAATCTACAGGTTGTCCCATTAATAATTTTGAATGCGACGTCACGTGACCAAAAACAAATACCTCATTGGGTAACACAATAACAAGAAAATATGCAAAATTTGCTCTAATTTACACCCCCAAAATTATCTACTACTGCCCAATTCTGATATATTCCTTGTGTTAATCGTCGTGGGACACCCTGTATATATATATATATATATATATATATATATATATATATACGTATATAGTCGACGTTACCAGACCATATATATCTGACAGACAACCACCTAAGACCCACTAGAACTAATCATATTAGAGACATATATCAAATCAATTTATGCCATATTTTGTATCACAAATTAAAGCAACTTTAGAGGGGTAAGAAAAAACGTCGATATAAAATTTCGACATGTTCAATAGTCGTTATTGGACCTTAATATGTACGACGGTATTGCAAGACCCAATTGTATAATATAATAATTCTATGAGCTTGGTCAAACCCGGCAACGTTGTCAGTTTTCCGGTGATTACCATAGCTTATTTTACGAAAGAAATTCGAAGGAAAGCGGGTGTGTATGTTATTTTGTTATTCACTATTGTGCTAAAAATGAATAGGGGAAAAACTTTTATTACTGGCGTTAGGTGTGAACTCAGCTAAGTTAATCTCAGAATTACTTAGAGATGCCTACAAAGTAGACAGTTTCTATTTACCTACTTACGAACATGTCTGGGAGGTATGATATGGTATATTAATCAGTAGAGATAATTTAGAGTTTTGGTAGAAAGGATCTAGACAGTTAAGATAGGAAAGATGACCTAGACAATTTCGTAAAATAAAAAATACTCTCTTATAGTACATCCGCCGTACATGTAGACAATCCTAAAATTCATAGTAAAAGCATGAAACCCTGGGCTTGTGCACAGAAGTGATGAATCACTGATTTGATAAACAAGAACTGTAAATTAGTGCCTCAGGTTATCTAACTTCCCAGTGAAAAACAACGCAAAAATTTTTTAAGGTTTTCAGGACTCTAGGGGTATAAAAATATGGCTTGAGATGTACTTTCTAATGTACCTCATACATGGGCGTATTTTTGTTTTTCAAAAGACTCGAGATCATTTTTCACTATCATAGTTCTTTAATATCATCTTCAAAAATTCAAGTTTATATAATTTGAAAAAGAAATATCAACGTTCCAATCAATTGCGAGAACATGGAAGATTGAAGCTTGCACTTACGATTTCAACGACATTCAAAGAATTAATAGATGTTATGAATTAATTGTAGCTTCAACAAAAGTTATTAGTGGCTACGACGCTGAAAATAAAACCTATACAGCATCATATTTAGCAATTCAAATGGGAACTAAATTGAAGTTCGTATGCGATATAGCAAAAAAGGCAAGTATGACAAAAAATCCACTAATGTAAGGATGTTTCTAGCTAAGTCAACAAAGTGTTAAATGAACAAAAATATGTAAAACCGAAACTATTGCCCTTAGCAGAAGATGGTAAAACGTTATATACATATATTAAGACTACCTGAAAAAGCTTTTAATAATTCAAACAACAGCAAAGACATCAACTTTAACTACAAACTTCTTGCCGAATGTACTTTGGTATTAGTATTGATTTTTAATCGAAAACGAATGGGAGAAGTTAAATTTTTAGATATTGCATTGTACAAAAATTCTAACTTAACCATAAACCAAGAGGAATGTTCAAATTTCCTCATTCGATTGGAAAAAAATATGAGTACACATTTTAAACGTGTTGTGGTATTTGGAAAGGATAGTAAGGCAGTGCCGATTTTATTCACCAGAGTTATGCAAAAATATATAGACTTTCTTTTAAATGTTAGAAAACTAATAAAATAGTTCTCATTTCTTACCCATACATTTTTGCCAATCCCGATTCCAATAAGAGGTGGATTAGCGGACCAGCTGTTTTAAGGAAGTTCGCATACAAATATGGGGCTAAAAATCCAGAACTTCTCATTAGAACTAAATGCAACTATCTTGCAACTCATGAATTTTGAAGAACATGAGATGGAACAAATAGCACGATTTATGAGCCATACAGAAAAACCCATATGGAATTTTATCGGTAAGCCATAATTTTTTTATTAAATGCCTTGGTTCATAGTATTGTTACGTTAAAGTACTTTATCTACACTTATTGCAATAATTCATATTACAAATAAATCTGAACTTTCCTCATTCCAATTGCATATCTAGCATAAAAGGAACACTAATTAAAGCATTTGCTGAAGTTACTCAAGAGCTTTGGTCTGAAGACGGTTCAGACAGAGTGGTTAATACAGTATAATTGAGAAGTCAGATTAAGCGATTTACTTCAAGGTTCATGGGATACACTCAACATGATGCACAGGAGTTTCTTTGTTACCTATTAGCAGGACTTCACGAAGATGTCAGCAAGGTATATGAAAAGCCAAAGCATATATTAACAGATATTGATGACAAACTCAGTGATATCGAGAAAGCACAAGAATCTTGGTTGAGATATCCGAGAATGGACAACTCCAAGATTGTGGATAACTTTGTCGGTCAATTAAAATCAACAATCAAGTGCACACACTGTGGTCACTGTACAGTTACCTACGATCCCTTTTGGGATTTATCTTTTTCGATACCCCAAAGAAAAGGTTTATTACGACTTTCACAATGTTTAGATTCGTTTACAAGAGAGGAAACAGTCGATTTATTCTATTCAAAATTATACCAACACCATTTCTAAATTTTATAATAAAACCTCTTATACCTTTCTTCATACAGGACTGCTTCTTTTGAATTCCTCAAACAAAGGTCTTTGTTTTCGATGAATCTCAATACTTAGCTTACCTTATAAAGAAAATGTATTAAAATTACAATTAACTAAACAAAATTTCTATATCCAATTAACAAAATAATTTCAATAATTTACACGACTTCCAAAATTTTCAATCAAATTATCTCGAACTTTCTCAAGTTATCAATTAATTAACCAAATTCAATAATTACATAACTTTGAATAACTTACTTTAAAATTACCTTGAGCTCCTTTCAAAAACAATATTCTACTTCTGATCATTTAATGTTCGATTTTCAAATTATTTATTAGTCTCAAATTATTTCTTTTGTTCAGTATCTTGTATAAATGTTTTTATTTATGTATGTTAACTCTGTTATATTAATCTCACGTGTTGTTCCACCAGCCTTGAATCATTCCATAATATTTGCTCTCTGTTTTTCCATATAATGTTTTAGTTTTCAAATTATCTATTAGAGTCTCAAATTATTTATTTTGTTCAGAATCTTCTATATGTTTTTATTTATGTATATTAACTGTGTTATATTAATCTCACGTGTGGTTTTACCAGTCTTGAATCATTCCATAATATTTGCTCTCTTTTTTCTATATAATGTTTTAATTTCCAAAGTATCTATTATATTCCTCGTATTGATTATATTCTCCAATCTATTTTATTTATACGTTTCTCTCTCTCGAAATAAAAATTCTCCCGTCACAAAAAATGTCTCCCGTTTCAACAACTTCTCTCCTCACTTCCTTCCTTAGTTTCCTTAAAGGCTTGTTCAGATAAATTTTATTTTATTTTAATCAATGTCATGTATTGTCAAACTTTTCAAATCCTCATAAATATTCTCATCTCCTTCTATAAATTATACCTGTACCCTTTTGTGTAACTAATAGTCAAATCGAGTTATGTAATGGTACCATTTCTGGAGTTAATAAACATCTACATAGGTTTATACTTATTACAAGAGCATATAATTATATAAATCCACAAATTGTTCCCTTTACTTTCAATGAGCCGCAAACACAGTTGTCTTCATTTCTTAGTTCAGATATATCTCTCAACAAATAACACGTTTCATTCTATATTCATCAATTAAATTCATACCAAACATACCAAATAACTTGACCATACAATGAAAATATAAAATATGAAAGGACATTGTGAAATCTTTCAACATTATTTTATTCACCTAATAAAATTCTACATAGGTAGATAAAAAATGTGCAAGTGTGTATCATAAGTAAAAATAAATTTGGTTAAAAATATATTGAAAATGTTGTACAAAACATGTCAATCTTATATTTTATTCAATGGAAATTAGTAGATCAAGTACCAACAATACAGCCGCATTGAACAATCATTTTCCTTTCTAATCATGTACAATTCTCAATTTCGTACTTCCGTATACCTTTTCAGACGTTAACACCCGTTTCACACCTACTTGTAATACCTACACTAATAAATTTCTCGTCACACTCAAAATTATTATTTTATTTCTGAAGCAAATCCACTAGAGTACGAAAACATCTTCAATATAGGTGAGGGTAAATATATTAAAATCCTTAAAATTCGTACAAGTTTTTTAATTACCACATGCCAACTAGTTTCGACTTAACAAGTCATCATCAGGGCGGGTAAGCTACAATTATGATGGTAAATTTAATTTAGCAAATCGAATTCTATTCAAACAACTGTAACTTACCAGTCAATCAAAAAATTTCCACAGGACGTATAACAACATGAATTTAAAATAAACAGCGAAAACAATACAAGACAACAGAACTAGACGAACTAACGTTTTAAATAATTTGAAAATTAATACACTCAAGTGAAGATAACTTTTTATAATCTAAAATTCTAAACAGTGGCGGAACTTCAATAGTTGATTTTAAATTTAATGATATGGTATTTTCATTATTAATTGATTTAAAAATTTCTAAGTTCTCCAAAGCGTTCAGTCTAGTTCCATGTTCAAAAACATGTAAAATTTTGAAATTTTCATCCACCACAAAAGAATGGTTATTAAGTTGTAAATGTCTGTAGAAAACAGACTTATTCCTTGTCAAATGTTCTTGGATTGTCAACTTAAACCTCCTATCACACTGCCCTATGTATTCGGCGGTGCAATTGTTACAAGTCAACCTATAAACCCCACTTCTATCAAGTTGTGAAATTGGGTCTTTGGTTCGAGAAAAGATGGTTTTTAAGTTTAGTGGAGATTTAAAGGCTACTTTATATTCTGATCTATTCTGAATAATGTTGTAATAGAGACACTTCTAATAAATTCCACAAACGTTTGATCGGATCTATAGGAAAAAAAATCAGGGATAATGATTTGATTGTCGTGAAAGCGGATAAGGGTAACGCTCTAATTATTCTTCATAGATCTGATTACATCACTAAGGTTGAAAACTTTTTAGTTAATAACAATGAACACTTTAATGAACACAGAAGTGATCCATTGGAAGCATATTTTCGAAAACTAAAATCTCTTATGTCTTCCTATAAGGTTTTTTTTGAATCAATTAATCTTAACGTTAGAACACCGATGAATTATTCTACACCTAGATTGTATGGCTTACCAAAAATATATAAAAAGGATCATCCTATAAGACCAGTTCTCTCATTTGTAAACTCACCTTGTTCGTTAATCGCAAGGGAGCTGAATCATTTTCTTAGAAATAATCTTAATTTTGAACCCCAACACACTCTTTTGAATTCTAATGATTTGGTAGAGAAAATTAAAGACATTGAACTTCCTTCGAACGCCATTCTGGCTTCGGTTGATGTAACCAACTTATACACCAATGTTCCTGTTGAGCTAACCTTGGGTCTCATTAGGGATTTATTGGTTGATTCTTCGTTGGATGACTTTGTGGTGGAGAATATTTTCAGGTTATTGTCATTCGTATTACAACAAAACTTCCTCAAGTTTAATAATAAAATTTATGAACAAACGAAGGGTCTTGGCATGGGAAATCCACTAGCTCCTCTCTTGGCAGATATCTTTATGGACTTTATAGAGAGACAAATTTTTAAGAGCCATTTCTCGGGTAATATCGTTTTCTGGTATAGATATGTCGATGACATGGTATTTTGTTTTCAGGGGGATGGTAACGTTTTAAATGGTGATTTTTTAAGTTTTATTAACAACTTACACATAGACCTCAAATTTACTTTGGAAATGGAAAATAACTGCACTCTTAATTTCCTGGATTTATCTTTGAAGAGGGTTAATCATCACGTTTCTTTTAGCATATATAGAAAGAATACTCAGACTTCTCATGTTATCCCTATCGACAGCAATCACCCCTTTCAGCAGAAGCTTCCGTCGTTCAGGTCATACGTTCATCGGCTTTTTTTGATTCCAATGTGTCCTGATGATTTTAAAGAAGAATTAGAAACTATCAAACTTTTAGCAGTTAAAAACGGTTACTCCACAATTCTAATTGACAATTTAGTTAACAGAAAGATGGATAAGCTTTTAATGAATGACTCATATGCATTGGACAGGAGTGAACAACAAAAATTTGTTAGCATTTATTAGTACGGTCCACTTTCCTATCAATTGGCCAACATTATTCAGAATAGAACAGAATATAAAGTAGCCTTTAAATCTCCACTAAACTTAAAAACTATCTTTTCTCGAACCAAAGACCCAATTTCACAACTTGATAGAAGTGGGGTTTATAGGTTGACTTGTAACAATTGCACCGCCGAATACATAGGGCAGTGTGGTAGGAGGTTTAAGTTGAGAATCCAAGAACATTTGACAAGGAATAGTTCTGTTTTCTACAGACATTTACAACTTAATAACCATTCTTTTGTCGTGCATGAAAATTTTAAAATTTTACATGTTTGTGAACATGGAACTAGACTGAACGCTTTGGAGAACTTAGAAATTTTTAAATCAATTAATAATGAAAATACTATATCATTAAATTTAAAATCAACTATTGAAGTTCCGCCACTGTTTAGAATTTTAGATTATAAAAAGTTATCTTCACTTGAGTGTGTTAATGATCAAATTATTTGAAACGTTAGTTCGTCTAGTTCTGTTGTCTTGTATTGTTTTCGCTGTTTATTTTAAATTCATGTTGTTATACCTCATGTGGAAATTTTTTGATTGACTGGTAAGTTGCAGTTGTTTGAATAGAATTCGATTTGCTAAATTAAATTTACCATCATAATTGTAGCTTACCCGCCCTGATGATGACTTGTTAAGTCGAAACTAGTTGGCATGTGGTAATTAAAAAACTTGTACGAATTTTAAGGATTTTAATATATTTACCCTCACCTATATTCAAAATTATTATGTTTCTCAAAATACCACTTTCTTTCAAATAATTAAATATATATGTGATCAACACATGTCACTACGATAATGGTACAACCTGTATGTGACATTATCCTCCCATAACAATGAACATTTTTGTTCAGTGTTATAAATTATTTGTGTTGATCATCTTTATTTTTTCTTATGTTTTTGTCTCATTTTTGTTTTCTTCATAGTATTTATACAGGAGTATATATTTCCCTACGTTCTTTTGTGTTTCTGTTTCCAGTAGTTCATATACGTTAATTCCTAATATCCTTTTTATAATTAATGCAATTTAGCACATGTTTCATTCCTTCTGTTGCTCACCCTATGTCTTTTTAATAATACCTTGTCTTCGATATTAAATTTAATTTGTCTTTTTATCTTCTTGTTTTCCTTCTCCTCGTATTTTTCATTATATTTCATGATGTTTCTTTTTGCCTTCTCCTGTAAGTTTTTTATATTTAAATTATCTATATTCCAGGGTCTCTCTGGTGGTATTTTTTTTTATTAAAGGAACTGGTGCTACATTTGTCACTAGGCTCGGTGTATGATTAATATATGTTTCTATATTTCCTAATTTTTCATCCTATTCTTTATGGTTGTTTATACATTCTGATCTCAAAAACTTGATACATTCTTCTACCTGCCTTTCTGTTGGATTCGCATTTGTTCTTCTTATAGATGTATGTATAATTTGTATACCTTGTCGTGCAAAGTATCTTTTAAATTGTTCATTTGTGAAATAAGTTGCATTATCCGTTAGTATTTTTTTTGGCTTGCCATATTCATTTATATACGTTTCTAAACATCGTTTTGTTTCCTTTAGGTTACATTTTACTATTGGATACAGCTTGACATATTTTGAAAATGAATCATATATAACTCAAATGTTCTTATTTCCATTATAACTCATTATGAGATTGGTAAGATAATCAATCGTGATAAACTCTAAACGTTCGTTAACACTGATACTGTGTACCGTATGTAAATTATGATAGTTTCCGTATTTTGTTCTCATACACACTTGACAATTCTAACATATACTTTTGGTACTCGATAAATCATACATAGAAAAATAATTTTCTCTGGAAATCATCCACGTTTTCCGCACACCAACATGTCCATAATCTTGGTGAATTTCTTTTAAAACTCGCTCGGTCGTTTCTTCATCTAACACATACAATTACTGATCTTTAATGACTTCAACTAAATATCCCTCTACTAACTTGATTCCGCGATAACACATCTTTTCTTGTACCTTATTCTTCACTTCTCCTAGATTTTCTTGACTTTCTATAATCGTTATTTTTGAACTTACCCCTGTTTCATGTTTCATTTGATTTAAACCCATTAAAGCCGTGTTTATCTTGTTATGTGCTATCAATAATTCTGTAGTTTTTTTAGTTTCCTATCTATCTTTTCTACTTAGAAAATCTGCTGTGAAGTTAATACACCCAGGCCGATATTTTATTTCAAAGTCATTTTCTTGAAGTAGCAAATTCTACTGATATATTCTGCTGTTTCCATATTTTGTTGTCATCATAAATGATAAAGCTTTATGATCTGTCTCGATTGTAAATTTATTTCCTCTATGCCAATATCCCAATTTTTGATAACAGTATACAATAGCCAACATTTCTTTCTCTCTCACACTATATCTTGTTTCTGGTCCTCTTAATATTCTTGACACAAAGCATATTGGTACTTCTTCTTTCCATTGCATTTGCCCCAATTCTCTTCCTATTGAAAATTCAGATGCATATGTACGTAATAAAAATGGTTCTTCAAAATTTTGAACATATACTGAAATGTTGTTATAAAATTCATTTTTAATTTGATTGAATCCCTTTATTCTACGTTCATTCCAAACCCATTTTTCATACTTCCTTAGCAACTCTATTAATGGCATTTCTTTTTCTGCCAAATTAGGTACAAATTTAGAATAGTAGTTAATCATTCCACGAAATCCTCTAAGTATTTTAAAATTTTTAGGCTTAGGAAATTCTTGTATCTGTTCTATTCGTTTCTCATCTATTGTTATTCCATTATTAGTTATTTTATAACCCAGATACTTAACCTCACTTTGATAAAATTCACACTTATCAATATTTAACTTCGGTTCAATTTTATTGAAAATATTTACAATTTTTTCTATATGTTATAGATGTTCCTGTGAGCTTTTAATAAAGATAAGGATATCATCAATATGTGAAATACGAAATTCTTGATATGGCTCAATTACCTCCCTCAAAGCTCTAATGCTAAAGAACTTGATTGTAATCCAAATGCTACTGTTAAAAATTCATATACCTGTCCGTGCACTTGAAGTATACTTTCTAGATTCAGGACTTAATGGAATTAACCAAAATGAATTCTTAAAATCTAATTTAGCGAATATAGTTGATTTTCCTATTTTTGTTAAGAGTATATTCATATCCTGTGGTGCCTAATATTGTGATTTACAAATTTCATTTGTTCTTCTTGCATCAAAGCATAGACGAATCGAATTATCAGCCTTCTTGATAATTATTAACGGACTAATGTAATGTGTGTTTGATTTTTGAACAACACCATCTCTTTCCAGATTCCCTAATTCTTCCTTCACCTGTTCCTTATATGCTTGAGGTATAGGATATCCCCTACAAACAAATGGTTTTTCTGCATATATTTATATTTTATGCTCATTATGATTTGCTTTTCTCGGTGAATCGTCAAAAAGTTGTCTATAATTATATAATTATTCATTATTCCTGAAATCTTCTCTTTATATCTCAGCATACATTTTACTTTTGTTATCCATTCTCTTCCTTCATCCACCTTCATTATGTGCATTGGAATTGAATCTTTATTTTGTTCTGCATCCAAACTAGCATTGATCTTCAAATTATCATTATTTATTTGTATAACTTTATGATGCAAATCTATCATACTTTTATTTTGACGCAGAAAATCTATCACTAGAATCATATCTTGTTCCATGTCTGCCATTATTAAAATATTAACCTGTACCTTTTTTTGAAGTGAAACTTTTTATGGGACACTAGCGTTTTGTCATGAGAGTTAACTCGTCGAGCTAACAAAACTGTTAAACTCCTTGTGAGAGAGGCGGAAAAAATTAACGAAGATCCGCACAAAGAGGAGACGCCGAGAATAGTCGCAGGGCATTGTTTATTGATGGCGATCATATTATTCCGTTTATCAATCTCCACTTCGCTGCGCGAACGATAAAGTGAGAACGCATTCGGGGGGAAAAGGATACAAAATGCGCTTAATAATTTCTGCCGATATTGGTATAATCCAGTGCGAAATTAATATAGAAATTGTTTACCTTTAAAATTAAGGCGATAAAAACTAGGAAATTTCTTTGCATTGTGTATTTATTTGTATTATTTTGAATAAAATATGTAATAAAACGTAACAAGAGTATTGAAATATATTGAAAAAGGAAATAAACAGGTATACTTGTCCGTACAGATAAGTTCTGTACTCATTAAAGTTTAAGCATAAACTGTGTTATCTCCTACTTTCCGCAATGAGAACAACGCGCATCGTGGGCGTGTCCACTTTCAAACTTTCAGCTATATTTGCTAACCTGTACGTAGAAGAGCAAGTAAGTCTCAGTTCATCAGAGAAAGTCGTTGTAACCAGTGTTGCTTTATTTATGGAAATATTTTTGAAGTGAAACTTTTTATGGGACACTACAGAGGTTTTGGTTACGAGGTAATCTCGTAAAGGCTAACAAGTTTTGTGAAGCTCTAATTATCAGTTGTACTTAAACTTAGTGAGATAAACGCAGCGCTGTTCGCCCCTCCTGTCATCACTCGACTCGATTTAAAATCAAACGAAAATCGCGGGTTCGATACCCCCATGGGCGGCCAGAACTTTTCTTAGGTATTAAAAAGGAAGGATACGTAATATGCATTCAAATTTCTTAAAAAGAATATTTACTTTTGTTTGTCTTTTATTGTAAATAGTTTTTTATAGTCTATCCGAAAAATTATTGTTTTTATTTTGGAAATAATTTTTGTTTTAATTTTTTTAAATTATAGTTTTTTATGTTGTTGATATTTATGAATTCTCTTTGTACACTCATAGGCGGTTATTGCGTCATAAAACATAAAAAGTTTCACTTCTCACGCTGTTAGTTTTCGACTGACGCATAAATCTTGTCTTTAAGTAATAAGGTTCCAGAGTACATTCATCCAATTCCACCTAAATTTCTATTGTTTGCAGCTATAATAGTTATCTTTTTTATTGGTAATATATGATTGTCAAAACTGCTAAAGTTGTCTAAAATTATCTTTTCGCTCATTACTGATATCTGAGCTGCAGTATCTATTAGTGCTCTTATGGACAAACCTTGAATATTTATTTCTATATATGGTAACCATAATAAATTACCTTCTTCTGACTTCATGCTTCCTTTCTTCATATCGTTATTCTTTCTTGTAATTATTCTATTAATATTGTCATCTAATTTTAGGTATCCTGTATCATCTTCTTTTTTCCATTTTACACGTTATCTATACAATCTACTTCCTAGTTTGTGTGTTTTACTGTGTATTTTAAAACGTATATGTTTTCTACAAAATTGGTTTCGCACTAGTCTTTTCAGTTTTATCTTATCAAATTTATTTTTATATTTCACATGTTTATAAATAATAAAATTCATTTTCTCTCCAGTTTCAGGTCCTGATGTGTATTGTCTATAAAACTGATGTTTTTCTTAGAGCAGATCCAATCGCCTAGGATTTTTCAAGATTCCAATGTTTAATCTATTAACATTAAAATTATATTTACAGGTGTACTTTGTTTCTTGGATAAAATTTATATAAGTTTTAATTCTTAATTCCCTTTCTATATTTTCTTTTTTACTTAATTTAATTTTGTTTATATTCATATTTGAATTTGTGATTTTATTTTTATTTTTATTTAATATTCCTATTGGTTCTTCTTCTATTATTGCTTCTAATTTCTTACTCATGCTTTGGATTTTATAATTGATTTTTGATGTAGGGAATTCACTCTCCCCCATATTTAATTCCATTTAAATTGACTGCGGTGCCATTTTGCTGCCGTTCAGGCTCATCATTTTCATAACTATTTATATTTACAATATTATCATCAATGAGTACTCTTTTTCTCTCAAATCAATGATAAAATCATAATTTCCTATAAAATCTACTCCCAATATAGCATCTACCTTTAATCCTGGCATAACAAAAAAATTAATTTCTCTTTTAACTCCTTTTATATCAATTTCCGTTGTTATCATTACTTCTACATTTCCTAGTTTTTTATTATTGAAACTAACCACTCGTTTCTTTCCAATTTTCCTAATCTGTTCTTCTTTGAATTTGTTTTTGTTATCTTTATAAAAAATTTCATTACACATTGAAATTTGGCTTCCGGTATCTATTAATCCTATTATTTTCATTCCATTCATATCCAATTTAATATAGATTAGCTCATTATCATTATTGGTCATGTTTTCTTCTCCAGGTTCAATTTTTATAAATTCTTCTGGATGACAATTAGTGCTTTTTATTGCCTTTACTGAAACCCAACTTGATCTGCTTGATATTAAAAATTTTGTCTGCCTTCTGCTGGCTCATGCACCATTGCAGAGGTAATTATACTAATCTTATCATGATCTTCTATTGGTTTTTCTCTATCTTCTTCCTCTTTTATTCTTGTATGATTAATTCCTGCCCTCAAATTCCTCGGTTCATCATGCTCTTGTTAATTGTATGTTCGTGTTTGATTGTACCCCTCATCATTTCTTCTATCATCCTTATATCTGTCCATAGGTTCTTTTCTAGTATAATTTCTCGTATCATTGTTATTTTCATACCTATTTTGATGTGAACTTGTTTTATGAAAATTATTTCTCTCATCAAATCTCTTATTACTATTATTATTACTGTTTCTATTATTGTCATCTCCCCGTCTGTGTTGATTATTTTCACATCTGGCTCTGTTCATGTCATAACTATTGTTTCTATGGTTTAGATATCTATGTCTATTATGGTCATCTCCACTTGGAAAATTCTGTCTTGAACTTCCATTATCATATTTATGGTAATTATCTCCATAATTATTCCCATATTTATTATTTCACTGGTGATTGTTGTTTTCGTTCTTAGGGTATATTTCTTCCCTATTATCTATCTCTTCCTTCTTGTTCCAGGAGGTTCTCCACCCGTCCCTCCTATTATTATCTTCTCTGTTGCAATTCGTCCATATTGATTTCATATCATCTAGTCTACGTAGATAATCTAGGAATCTTTTCTTGTCTTTTAAATTATTTACAATAATAAATTCATATACAATTTCTGAAGTGTCTAGCCAAATATTTTATCGCATCCTCTTCCCGTATTTCTGGTGTTAAATATTTGATGTTGTCTCATTTTTTCATTGCGCAATTCTCTCTAGACATGCCTCCTTCCAAGTATTTTCCTGTATATAGGTTTTCCCTTATTTTACTTTGAATTGCATCACTCCAGAAATATTATATAAACATAGTCTCAAATTGTACCCAGTTCTCGCATTCTTCTCTTATTATTTCCCACCATAATTCTGCCTTCCCATTCATCGTTTTCGATACTACTTCTTTCCAGTTTTCCTCTGATCCTTTTGTTGTATTGTGTTCTCATGTCCCTTAATATTTTGATATGATTTTTTTCTCCTAATGGCAATTCTTCTATCTTCTTATTTATATTTTCTATTTCCCTATTCACTATGTTTATTTTTAATTCAACTTTATTGTCAATTACTGTCAACTCTGCTTTTATTTTTTTATCATTCTGATTCATTAGTCCTAAAAATGTATCTTTTTCTTTCTCATTATGGCATACATACTCTTCAAATTTTCCTTTTTGATGATCCTGTTCACGTTTAATATCTCCCATTTTTTTCTATTACGTGTTATTGTAATTTTTGTATTCTCTTCTCCATTTTGTCAATGTTTTTATTTGCTCCTCCCATCTTTCCATCTACATTCTTTTTCATTTCTTCCTGGGTTTCATTCCATCTTTTTCTACATTCCTTCTTTGTTCTTGTCCATTTTTTCTATCATTTGTTTGATCAGGTTTACCATTTCACCCTGTTGTTCCTGATTCCCATCTCCTTGTTCTTGGTATGTGAACCGATACTCTTCTGGATCTTGTCCCTCATCAATTAACGCTTGCCTCAATATGTTCCTTAATGTTATTTTAATTCCAGTTGTGTCCAGGTTTCTCTTCTCCAGTTCTATTTTGATCCCTTTTATTTTTAAATCGTCTAAATATTTTAAACTCCATTTCATGTTTTGTTTGATTTATTTTATTCTAGAAAACTTTGTTACTACTGCCACTGGTAATTGCCCCACTTTATTAAGATGCCAGTTTATATCGTGCCCCACGTTTCAAGCGACAGATTTATAATGATTAACACTTTAAAGCGACAAATTCTATTATAATTGTGATAATTTCTATGTACACAATTTATTTTCCAATAACTTTTGATATATGAAGTGTATTGGTATTTATACAATCATTTTTTTGTACGCCAATTCACCATCAATGGGTGAATAAAATTTAATATAATTATTCTGACTTAATTAAAATTATCATAAGAAAAATAATGTAAATATATATGCTGCGGCTATATATAAGACCTCTTATTTTCAGGGAGTCGATTCATAAAAAAAATTGCAGTGTCAAATAAATATTTTGTTTTATATTTATATACTTCTTTTTTTAACAAAAAAAAATAAAATCAACATTTATACAGTTCTACAATTACATATACATATCCTAAATTTTAATTCAAGAAATACCCTGTATGGTGATTTTCTCTAATTTGACCTCAATTTATTCTATTCAAAATTATATCAACACAATTTCTAAATGTTATAATAAAAACTCTTACCTTTCCTCATACAGGACTGCTTCTTTTGAATTCCTCAAACAAAGATCTTTGTTCTCGACAAATTTCAATACTAAGCTTACCTTATAAAGGAAATGTATTAAACTTACAATTAACTAATCAAAACTTCTATATACAATGATCCAATAATTGACAAAATATTTTCAATAATTTACACGACTTCCAAAATTTTCAATAAAATTATCTAGAACTTTCTCAAGTTATCAATTAGTTAAGAAAATTCAATAAATACATAACTTCGTATGAACTACTATAAAATTACCTTGAGCTGCTTTAAAAAAAATATTCTACTTCTGTTCATATAATGTTCGATTTTCAAATTATTCATTAGAGTCTCAAATTATTTGTTTTATCCAGTATTTCCTATATATGTTGTTATTTATGTATATTAACTCTGTTATATTAATCTCACGTGTTGTTTCACCAGTCTTGAATCATTCCATAATATTTGCTCTCTGCTTTTCCATATAATGTTTTAATTTTCAAATTATCTATTATATTCCTCGTATTGATTATATTATTGTTAATGTTCAATCTCTGAATCGTCTTCAATCTATTTTATTCCTACTTTTCTTTCGCTCTAAATAAAAATTCTCCCGTCACAAACAATATCAAGTGAATAGTCTCCCGTTTCAACAACTTCTCTCCTCACTTCCTTCCTTAGTTTCCTTAAAGGCTTGTTAAGATAGATTTTATTTTATTTTAATCAATGTCATGTATTGTTAAACTTTTCAAATCCTCATAAATGTTCTCATCTCTTTCAATATATTATACCTGTACCTTTTTGTGTAACTAATAGTCAAATAGAATTATGTAATGGTACCATTATTGAAGTTAACGAACATCTACATAGGTTTATACTTATTACAAGAACGATGATATTGATTTATCAAAACAATTGTCAATTTTTTAGAATTTTCAATAACTTTTATTATATTGTGGAGTTAACTAGAAACCGTGAGTTTCATTTAAAACACTATTATGAGCAGATTCCACGAAGTAAGGGTCGAGACAGTTAATTTTATTATTATATGAATCCACAAGTTGTTCCCTTCACATTCAATAAGCCGCGAACACAGTTGTCTTTATTTTTTACTTCAGATATATCTCTCAACAAATAACACGTTTAGTACTATATTTATCAATCACATTCATACCAAACATACCACAAACCTTGACCATTCAATGAAAATATAAAATATGAAAGGACATTGTGAAATTTTTCAACATTAGTTTATTCACCTTATAAAATTCTACACTGGTCGACAAAAAATGTGCAAATGTGTATCATAAGTATAAATGAACTTGGTGATTTAGATATAGACAATGTTGAACAAAACATGATAGTCTTAGATTTTATTCAATGGAAATTAATAGATCAACTACCAACAATACAACCGCATTGAACAATCATTTACAATTCTCATTTAACACACTTCTTATTTCCTACTTCCGTATACCTTTTCAGACGTTAACACCCGTTTCACACCTTCTTGTAATACCCACACTTATAAATTTCTCGGTATACTCAAAATTATTATGTTTCTCAAAATACCACTTTTTTTCAAATAATTAAATTTTAAATATGTGATCAACACATGTCACTACAATAATGGGACAACCTGTATGTGACAAAAATATTTATATATATATATATATATATATATATATATATATATAGTTAAACTTGATCTTTGCCGAATAATTATTACTAAACATAGGTTTATTGGGGAAGCGGCAAATTAAAACGAGCACCCTTCATACTGTCTATGTCCAAGCTTTCAGAATTTATTAATTCCATTATCAAGGATAAAGTATATGAGAATGTATATTATAATAGATGTAAATGGTAAATCGTATATAACATCAAAAGAAATATTTGAATTTTTAAAAAATAATTGTCAAATTGAAAGTAAATAAAATCGTTCTAAATAGTTATTCTTTTTTAATATTGGAACATAGAAATAATTAAAGAAATTAAGGTTATGTTTAAATTAACCATAGATCTATATACAGTTAATGTATTTGTGGTTATCTTCTTTCTTTTTGATTATAGAAATGACATTTTATTAACCTACAAAATGTATTTTTTTAAACAGAAGAAGAATTTGAAATTGAAAGACATTTAATAAATATCACTTAAATTCTTATGATCACTTTTCTTATTAATGATATTAGTTTCTTGAGAAATGTGAGCCATTTCTAAGAGAAGTCTTGATTGAATATCTAAAATACTTACGGAATCAAAGTCCATAATATGATCTTTATCACTCACATGTTTTGCCAAAGCACATCTATCGGGATATAATCTACAATCGCTTTTATGTAGGGATATACGATTTTTTAATTTTTAACCAGTGTGACCTACATATTTTTCTTCACAATTTTTACAAGGAATACAATATACTACATTTGATAGGTTAAGAATATTAGTTTTATCTTTGACTTTTGTGTAAATTGATTTTGAGTGTTATTTCCTTAATATATGGAAGAGAAATATAATATTTTTAAACGGTTTTATTTAGCTCACCACGTTTGTTTTATTCTTGGGTCAAATTTAGTAATTCAAATTTCACCCTCTTCCTGTCAACCGAATAATCTGAAATTTTGTATACACTTTGGATTTTGGTGACAGTACAATTATGTTTATTCATTATCATTATAAATTCAAGATGGCCGCCGCTACAAAATGGCGGATAATTTAGGTTTTATTAATCCCATCAATATGGGTATCAAATGAAAGGGCTCAACAAGCAGAATACAATATACTATAAAAAATTAAAATCCAGGATGGCGGCCGCTTTAAAATGGCGGATAACGTAGGTTTTATCAATCCCATCAACATGGGTATCAAATGAAAGGGCTCAACAAGCAGAATACAATATACTATAAAAAATTTAAATCCAAGATGGCGGCCGCTACAAAATGGCGGATAACGTAGGTTTTATCAATCCCATCAATATGGGTATCAAATGAAAGGTCTCAACAAGTAGAATACAATTTACTATGCAAAATTGAAATCTAAGATGGCCGCCGCTACCAAATGGCTGATAACAATTTTTTATCAATCCCACCAATATGGGTATCAACAAATAAAAGGGCTTGATAAGAAGAATACAGTGCACTATACAACCTCAATATTTAAGATGGGCGCAGCCACTATATGGCGTATAATAATAAGATTTAAATTTAGAAATTGAATATGTAATTCAGGTATCTGATTAATCCAGCCTGAATCCACCACCCAAGTCAAGATTTTGTATCGTGTTGAGGACTGTGTGGCGTTAGGGTGGCTAAAAATGATACGTCGTTAGCGGTACACCACCCAAGTTAAGGTGAAAGGTTAAAACGCGCCGAGAACTGTATGGCATTAGGGTGGATAAAAATGATATGTCGTTAGCGTTTTCCCCTCAAGACTCAGGCGCATGATCTTTGCAGGGACTACGTATAGAAGAGTTGGACTGCAATAATCTAACGGACAAGAAACCTTGCAATAACGAAGCACTAAATGAATTAAACAGAATGCGAAATAAAAACTAAAAACTAGAAAATAAAAATAGGTAAAAAAACTTTTTAAGATAAACGGTTTTATGTTAAACATACATTGCTATGTTTAAGATAAATGTACTAAAAACCAAAAAATAATAAAATAGATACAGTCGTGGGAATTATAAATATATGCATAGACTAGACTAAAATAAAACCGTGGGGCACGTCAAATGTCTACAAATTATCGACTCAATGTGCGATAGAAGAATCGTTTAATTCGTCGTTAGGCAGTTGGCCCGCAGACGGTGAGGAAATTACTTACTATTTTCTTGCTCATGGAAATTCCAATAGTTATACACTCCATGTAAATAAAACAGATGTTTCAACTAGTTTATCGTTGGACATTCACACTGCTGGCTGGCGAGGAATCGTTTCACTGCTCGTAGTTTGTCTTTAATCGACAAAACGTGCCCCACGGTTTTATTTTAGTTTAGTCTATGTTTATAATTCCCACGACTGTATCTATTTTATTATTTTTTGGTTTTTAGCACATTTATCTTAAACATTGCAATGTATGTTTAACATAAAACCGTTTAACTTAAAAAGTTTTTTTACCTATTTTTATTGGATTTCAGAATTTTCTAGAGTAATGTTTAAATTTGAAGAAAAATTATATAATATGTATTTTACTAATTTATTTGGATATTCATTATCTAGAAATAATTGATGAAGTATTTTAAAGTTCTTTTCGTCGAACATAGGGTCTGAAATATTAGTTATTCTATTTTTCATTTGTTTAATTAAGTTAGTTTTCATAGAATATTTATGATAAGACCAAAAGTTCATTAATCTCCCAGAACTTATTGGTTTTCTATACCAGTCAACCGATAATGTGTTATTATCATGTCTTATTAATTTAGTATCTAAAAATGGTATAATTTGTAATTCGTCTTCTTTTTCCATTGTGAATTGTATATGTGGATCATAGTTGTTAAATATCATCATCTAATATATTTTCTGGTAAAGATAAAATAATATCATCAACATATTTTTTTATGAATATTAAATTGAATGGTAGTGTTGGTATAACTGTGTCTAACAAATTATCCATAACATAACATGCTATAATTGGTGAAATTGTAGCTCCCATTGGAGTACCAAAAGTTTGTTTATAAATTTGATTACTGAAAGTGAAATAGGTACTTTCAAATGGAAATGTTATGATTTCTTCAAAATATTTTTAAGATATTTTGCAATGTTGATTAATTTTATTCCAATTTTTATCTATTGCTTTCAAAGCAGAATCTAAAGATATGTTACTAAATAAAGATACAACATCTAAACTGCAAATTACGTAATTGTTTGGTAGTTGAAATTTATTGAATTGTTTATATACTTCAAAAGAGTCTTCAATGTAATATTTTGTATTGAAATCATAAGTTAAAATATCTGTAATATAAGAACCTAAAAAATTAGTAGGGGTTCCTAAAGATGCAACTATTGGTCTAACTGATAAAGTTGGTTTATGAATTTTCGGAAGACCATAAAATTTTGAAGGAAAACCATTATAACAAGATGGATTTTCTTTCGTAATTTTATCTATCTGTTTACAATTATATAGTTTTTTAATAATAGTGTTACATTTATTTTGTATAGAATTTGTAGGATCTTTTTCTATTCTGATAATAGAAGAAATGTTATTGAAATTGACTGTCTCGACCCTTACTTCGTGGAATATGCTCATATTAGTGTTTTAAAATGAAACTCAAGGTCTCTAGTTAATTCCACAATATAATACAAGTTATTGAAAATTCTAAAAAATTGACAATTGTCTCGATAAATCAATATCATCGTCAGAATGACAGAAGTTACATTTCATTTTATGCCTACCTGATGTTTAGTAGTTATATTTGGCTAGACCAAGAAGTAACCTAACTTGTGATTGGCTTAATATATGTTTATCGAGGAAAGAAGAAGATGTGATATTACAAATATTGAAGCTTAGATATTATTAGCCCTATGGTGATATCCTGGATATCATTTTTCCAATTAAGATCAGTATAACTGTGCAATGATATAGAAAACCAGGAAAGCTATATCTGCTGATCTTTACAATTATCACTTAAGAAGACAGTTTATTAGTGGAGAATTCCCTAGATTTAACTGTTCATTGACAACTTCATATTGTGGGTTTCTTAAATGTCTCCTTATTTCCAGTTCTTCAAGAAAATCCAGTTCTTGTTTCTATTCACAAATATGCAGTACTTCTAGTTCTGTGTTAGGTGTCAATGAATGATTGGTGTCAAGTAGATGTTTTGCGTAGTGGGATTTATCTGGTTGTTTTAATCTGTATGCTCGTAAGTGCTCACTGTATCGTGTAGAAATGTTATTAATAATTTCTAAAGAAAGTTCAATATAGATGTCTTTTGGCATGATTACGGTACAATTACCTTTATCACTATTAGTGACGACTATATTAGGATGCATTTTAAGAAAATTTTTTGTATTGTAATATAAATTACGAAAAAAAGAACTATTAGTTTTTTTGTGTATATGATTATTGATAATATTAGTCGATTTTGCAACTAATGTTTTTCTTAAATTTTCATCTGAAGTTTGTGTAGTTATGTATTCAATATCTGTTAGTAAATGTCTAATCTAAATGTCTTTTCCAAGAATTGGTTCGATACTAAATTCAGGTCCCAATGATAAAAAACACAAAATGTCATGTGGAATTTCAATATTAGTTGAATTTTTAATCCATTTTGGATTTGTTTCTAGTTTAATTTCACCAATTATAGCATGTTATGTTATGGATAATTTGTTAGACACAGTCATACCAACTCTACCATTCAATTTAATATTCATAAAAAAATATGTTGATGATATTATTTTATCTTTACCAGAAAATACATTAGATGATGTTCTTTCCATATTTAACAACTATGATCCACATATACAATTCACAATGGAAAAAGAAGACGAATTACAAACTATACCATTTTTGGATACTAAATTAATAAGAAATGATAATAACACATTATCGATTGACTGGTATAGAGAACCAATAAGTTCTGGGAGATTAATGAACTTTTGGTCTCATCATAAATATTCTATGGCAACTAATTCAATTAATCAAATGAAAAATAGAATAACTAATATTTCAGACTCTATGTTTCACGAAAAGAACTTTGAAATACTTCATCAATTATTTCTAGATAATGGATATCCAAATAATTTAGTAAAATACATATTATATAATTTTTCTCCAAATTTAGACATTACTCTAGAAAACTCTGAAATCCAAAAATATTATATTTCTCTTCCATACATTAAGGAAATAACACCCAAATTCATTAGAACTTTTAAACCATTAGATAACATAAAAATTGCAAATAGAACATGTTTAACAATTAAATCAAAGACTAAAACTAATATTCTTAACCTATCAAATGTAGTATATTGTATTCCTTGTAAAAATTGTGAAGAAAAATATGTAGGTCACACTGGTCAAAAATTAAAGAATCGTATATCCCTACATAAAAGCGATTGTAGATTATATCCCGATAGATGTGCTTTGGCAAAACATGTGAGTGATAAAGATCATATTATGGACTTTGATTCTCCAAGTATTTTAGATATTCAATCAAATATTCAAAAAATACTTTTCTTAGAAATGGCTCACATTTCTCAAGAAACTAATATCATTAATAAAAAAAGTGATCATAAGAATTTAAGTGATATTTATTATTACTTATTATCTATTGATAAAAACCATAAATGTCTTTCAATTCCAAATTCTTCTTCTGTTTAAAAAAATACATTTTGTAGGTTAATAAAATGTCAGTTCTATAATCAAAAAGAAAGAAGATAACCACAAATACATTAACTGTATATAGATCTATGGTTAATTTAAACATAACCTTAATTTCTTTAATTATTTCTATGTTCCAATATAAAAAAAGAATAACTATTTAGAACGATTTTATTTACTTTCAATTTGACAATTATTTTTGAAAAATTCAAATATTTCTTTTGATGTTGTATACAATTTACCATTTACATATATTATAATATACATTCTCATATACTTTATCCTTGATAATGGAATAAATAAATTCTGAAAGCTTGGACATAAAAGTATGAAAGGTACTCGTTTTAATTACTATATTTCCTGCGACTCTTCACCTAACCGACGTTTCGGCGTCTCCCTGGAACCAATGAGTAAATGAGTATATTAATTTCCAATGATTTACTTTTAATGTCCCTATTAAGACAAACACGTAGATACTTTGAAATGTCGATATACTCTTCAAACAAATTTTGGTTTTCCAAAATTTACCATACATCTTTCACATATTGCTGCATCCGCACATATTAGCGATTTTTCTGCATCCGCTAATATTCTCGTTCACCATATATGCAACTCTGCGTCGTATTTTTGTGTAATATGTTCATCGCATAAACTTATGTGCATCAACCAGTGATGCCAGGTATATCAGCGCCTCGATTTCAATGAAGAGTGACCTACCATGTTGAATTTGGAATAATTTCACTCGTCTGACCCTATAACAGAACTTCGTGAATTTTACCAAAGAAATCATGATCTCATACCCCAAAAACTACCACACACCAATTATTTTAATAGAATCTGACCATGATTAGCAAACTCTTCATCCATCTTGTGTCCGGTCAATTATCATTTATTCTACCGAAAAAGAGAGGAGTGATTGACTAATTATTTTCGATTTTACCAAAGAAAAACAACTCTGTACAAGCCTAAAATTAATTGAGTTGCCGACAAAACAGACCTTCACTTTTTCTGATAGACACATACTTCCTACTCAACACCCAGTAATTGCAGTTGAAGGTTGAGACAAATGTGCTCCCATCATAAAAGGGCTCTTAATCTGGCAAAATTTTGTAACGGAATAGCTACATAGTAATAGGCATCACTATCATTATGACAGCGACATAACCTAGAATAGAGACAAAGAATACACCAACAACAAGAGGCGAAAGCCGGCATAAATCGTTTGATGTTCTGGGGGCGAAATTTCGTGACCTTGTAAAACTAAAGTTGACAGAAAGCTAATAATTTACACTGAGAAAAAGGTTACAAAATTGTGAAGGTTTATATTTTACAGGCAGAAAAAAATGTAAATCAAACATTCCAAAAAATAATTGTTTACTAATGTATTGTCAAGACATTATTCCGAGAGAGTATTAATTGTCAATGAAAAATGTAAGCATAAAAACCTGTAACATGGTCTTGTTAGCCCGATATAGCCTTTGGAGTGCCAAAAGTTACCAATTTTGTAATTGAATATTGTTCAGGACATCTCACAGAAAAACCCTATTGATTTTCAGCTCACCAGAGCCAGTACGAGTGACATGATACTTGAGTACGACATTTTTGGAGAAATTTCAGTGTGATAGCATAATACAGCCTCCGGAGTGTATACAAGTGACCAATTTTATGATGGGATATTGCTCAGGGTGTCTTTTCAGATTAACTCTATTAATTTTCAGCTTATATTGTGAAAAATATGCTTTAGCATTTCTTTATACATAGTTTAAGTTTCTGTTTTTTAAGAACAGTTCATTACTAAAAATAACATGCTATTGTTTAATCAAATGATTTTTATTTTCTTATATCGATATTGGAATTCATTATGTGTAAATATGTATTTTAGTAGCAGTATGTGTAGGATAGGGTAGATATTAAAACTAATACAGTAATATAGATTATATATTTAGAATACCAGATTACAGAAGGAAAAAGTTCAATATACATGATGGTATAAAATTACAATAATGTTGGTGCTTAAATGTACAATTTGTATAATTTCCATGATATGATATAACAGTTACACTCTTCCAGATTCATAATTCAATATTTAACACATAGAGAACATAGTTTATTGTCTACAACATAATGTGTAGAAATGATCAATATATTATAATATATTTAATGTTCTACTGTTTTTATAATTATGTATTATATGATTTTATTTGAAATTTGATTATTAGATGCTGTTGTTACAATCGTGGTAGTAACTACACTAATGTGAAAACATCTTTATCACTGAATATAACCTATTTGAAATTTTGACAGGAATTGTCAAATTATTATGCCCGGCTCAGATGAATATGAAATTTTATATTCTGAAAGATAAATTACTACAAAATCGACTTACTCGCTCTTACCTCAGGGAGGGTTCAAAGATTAAAAAAAATTAATAATTTAAATTTTAAATTTATAAATTTCCAAAGAATATTCCAAAATTGTCAATTATACTATTGCAAATCTATAGTGACTGCTTGTTCAATATATTCTAAGACCATTAAATTATCTAATGACATCTACAATTTTTCTGTCACTGAAAATTAACTAAATGTCACTGATTATATCAAAAGTTTTATAGGATCCAAAATTTTTCAAATTCAATGAAATAGGAGTTGAATTAATACCAAAGTGAGTTGGAATCAAAAATTATATATTATATACCATCAGATAACAAGTGAAAATGAATTATTATTCCCAAAATATAATAAAGAACAATAATCGTACTTTCTACGAACCTTAAAATTAAAAAAAACAACCTATATACTAGAAGAACAACCTAATTAACTACTTATTCTAAACGTTCAAATCGTCGAAAATTACACTTGACGTGTATAAATGTCAAATAACTATATGCGATAAAATTGTCTATTCAAAAAATTTTCTCTTCTCTTCAGGTGAAATTTTATATATCTTTAACGTTAATTTTGTCAGTATTCAAAAATGTGATATAGATGCATCTATCTTAATTTTATTTAAAGGCCTGTTAATTCTTGAAAAATAATTTATAAAATCTGGACTGGACTCACCAACTAGGTATCAGGATCACTCGTTCTGATTCTAAGCACGTCTTTTAGAATCGCCGGAACCACTTTTCTAAATTTATAATTTAGAACCCGGAAAAATCACTAACACTATTTCAATATAATTATTTAAGGAATTATTCACGCACTGATCTTATCATGCTAATTATTATAATCTGATGCTATTTTAATATATCAATTACTATTATATTATTCAGCAAATTTGAGAGAACTCATATTAGATGTTCTCTCGAGAGGGGTTCAAAATCAACTAACTAAACTTTTTCCATAAAATAATTCTCTTCTCCTTTGGTTACCAAATAATTCCTTTTTTTAAAAAAAAAATACAAATTTATGTTTTCATATAATAAAGAGAGATTTTCATTCTTTAATTCTAATTGTAATTTTGCTACCAGCGACATCTGTATTCTTTTTTTAAAATCTTTATAAAATCTATGTATCATTAAGTATCTTCTGCATTATTGTCATTCGAAATTGTAATGTCAAATTTTATTTGCATATTGAATCTTTTAAATTATTTATAATACATTGTATATCACTAGTATTACATCCAAATATGTACATTCTTCTTTATTTCAATGTTTTCTTTAGAATTTAGATAGAGTATATGTATTAATATATTAAATAATAATAATAATACCGGACATTTACAATTGTATAGGACAGTTAGATAAGTAAAATAGTTATCTATTACTTTATTTATAATTGTACAATATTTCTTGCGGCACTATAAATTTTTTGTGATGGCTTCTAACGGAGGACTGTTTGCTTATGTTGTGGTTGTAGATGTCCCTTTAAAACTGGACAAGGATGATGTATAGGTAAACCAAACCAAACTGTATACTGGTCAAACCCATATTAAATGTACTGTTACTTTTTGGAGCTAAAATGTGGTTAAAAGCAGCTAATAGAGAGGATTTTGTTCAAAGACGTTTGCTTTCGTAGTGTGCCAAAACTCATGCTTTGTGTTGAAGTCGAAGGAGATTGTAAAGGTACAGGTCGTAAATCAGTACTTCCCCCTAACGTCCATTTTAAAAGGTTGATTATCTGAAAAGAAAAATACAGGAAGACTATATTAATGGACACAGAAGTGTATGAGTAGGTTTTATTATAGACAATGTGTTGTTTTATTCATCCGACACTTTAGTTTTCTAGTATCTATTTTACCAGAAGAATTCTCTTACACATTAATAGCATATCAGAGACTGATAGTTAATACTGCCACAAAGTGAGCATGGTATAAATAAAAAAACATTACTCTATCATAACAAAATCATAAAAAATACTCTTTTATAACAAAACCAAGATTCTTTTAAGTGAGACACAGGTAGGCTGAACATTATAGGTGAAACTTTCGTCTAGTTAAATTCACAGTTGCAAACACTTAATTTTTTACTAACTTAACTAGGTATGAGAAAGCCATCCTTTTCGATGTATATTGACTTACAGAGGTGAATCTAAATAATAATTATTTACCAAGCAGTGGAGAAGCATCACGGTAACTCGTATGTATTGCAGAGGCCTAAGAGATTAATGTCGCTATTGCTGTAATGGTGTGGTAGCTGCAATTATAAAAGTAATTGTAGTAATCATTCCCTTACACAAATTCCATGGAGGTATTAATTCATCCTGTGGTAAAGTATCAATTAATCCTGTGGCCAGGTGACAAAAAATAAATATTAATAACAGTTGATTGTAACGTCTACTCAAATTTAATATTTACAAGACTGAATAACTATTTTTGTTGGTGGATGATTCAATAAAATATGTCCCTTGCATTTTAACCATGGAAATATGGCAGGGGCAGCTAGCTGAAACAAACGCTTGGAATATCCTCCTTTGGAAACAATTTTTTTCTCAAAGTGTAGTTCACACAACCTATAAATTCTTTTGTTAAGCATCTGCAGTCTTTCCAAACAAATATCTACGGTTACAAACTTCCAACCATAACTGTACCCTAAAAAGTAAATGAAGGTATAGGTATATTTTTATATTCACATGTCTATAAAAGAAATCAACTATTAATTTATATTGAATATTATGTATTTTCATTCAACATGTTTTTTGCAGAACAGGACTCGTCAGCAGAAAGCTTATTGTAGTACATAATATTATCATTACATGTTATTAAAGGTAGAGGGACGTTAACAAACAAAAACATACATTTACACAACTTACAATTCATAGGAACATGTAAAATAAAATGTAAAATATTGAAAAATGAATATACACCTATAATACATTACATATAGAAACAATTTCTCTTACCTCACAGCGTCTTTGGGAAAACCAAACATAGTTATCTTTTCTCCTGTTGTTGAGTGACATCCACGAACTTCACAGCTTATTCTTCTCATCATAAATACAATAATTTCTCACTAAGAGTGCAACTAGTTACTTTTACTAAGCAGTATTGTTCAAAATCAAAGTAAATAAACAAATATCAAATAAAAAGCATATTTTTGTTTAACAACAAAGAATGACATTGACGTAAAACACATATAATAAAATGGCGTCTATCACACATGCGCATTCAGAAAATGAATTGTCAAAAAGCCGAAGTTTCGCTTCTTGTTGTTGGTGTATTCTTTGATAGAGAAGCTGACATAAAGAGGTGGACTGACAAGAAAAAGAGAGAGGACGGCAGGGGAATTTTTGAAAAGTGAGAAGAAGGTGACGTTTGGAAAGATTTCAAAAAAATATTTCTCAATGTTAATATCATTTTTAGTTGTTGGTTAGTTCGTTGATTCGTTTGTAGTTTAGTAGAAATAGATTGTTTCAACCCTCACTCGTATTACATCATATTGGAATAATGAAAATCTATACCGTTGTTACTGATGATGTTTCAATGTGTGGAAGGATTATCTACGCCATATAACTGAGAATTTATCTAATTCAAATTATCTACAATATATGTAGGAATTATTTGTGATTTGAAATGAAAGGAAATACTCAAATTTTATAGACTTTCATCGTTTCCATTATGTGAATGGCATACCCACTTTTCAACGTACTCCTGCAAAAGTAATTCTATATATATATTAATACGGAAAATAAAATATTACAACTTTTCCAAATCTCGTGGCCGATTTTCTATGATTTTTTGTCAATTTTGGAGAATTTGGTTAGTTATATATTTTTTTTAAAGTTAACTTTTTCATATTTTTTTTAAACGGCACACTACCGAAAAAAGCATTAAATTCTGCGTTAACTCAGGTTAACTCAATAATTCATTCAAAGTGGTTTGGTCGAAAACCACGGTTAGAAAACAACGTTTTCTTACAGCTTTCTCAAAAACAGAAATATAGTATATATGAGTCTGAAGTTTGGAAATGATTACTAGTCTAGGGCATCAAATTTTGCGTCCACTGAATACCAATTTTTTGTAAGTGGATCAAGTATGAAATTTTTTACGTAAAAATAAAAAAAACGTTTCTTAAATTTGTAATTTTTGTAGTTTCATAAAATGATAGTGACAATTTGTTTATAACTAAACAAACAAGTAAACAATGAAATTATTGATATTTTTTTGTAGCTCTATTGAGAAATTCCAATTATGATTTTTGAGTAGAAAAAACTTTTAACTAATCATTTGAATGATGGAAATATAAAAAATCCATTGAAAACACAGAAAAACTAAGAATTGTCTCTTCGTCATCTTAAGACACTAATATATTCAATGAAATAGAAAAATTGTTGGTTTGTTTACAATCTATAAACAAATGACGTAAAAAAACTCACGCTATTTAATGCCATTGGTAATAACATAAAATAACATATAATAAAAATTGAAAACTTCATATTCTGTTAACTTTAAAAAATTATAATAAACAAAATAAACAACTTTTAATTTAGGTGTGGCCTTTTTAGAAGGTAGCGAAAAATGTATAGCCCAATTATATGCAGTGGCGGTCGCGCGGAGCTGTATTTACAGCCAAATAAAAATTATGAAATAAATAATGGAGATATAGTTCCAGGAGAAAGGGTCTATTGAATTGAGAATTTTACACCTGTCATTTTAAGCCAGTTACATGACTGTAATTTCGACAGTTGGCCATGACAACCTTCAAATTTTTGGAATCTTTTTCCTCCTGCTAAACTATGGAAAAAAACTAATAAGTGGAATTTTCTTTTGACATCTATCATATGGTTCGAAAATGAGTACCAATCCAGAATTCTGCTTTGTAATGTTCTAATTTATTTTAAAATACTAAATAGGTACAAACTATTATTCACCAAATATTTGTTTCGAAATTTCTTCTATTAAAGCAAAATGATTTTTGAAATTCTGGTTGGACCTCTTCTTTTTGCAACGGAGAGTAGCGAGGAGCATAATTATTACCTTTTTTACATATCCATCAGATGTCTGTATTCCATAATATATATGTAATATTCTGATGAAATTCTGTTCTGCTGGGCCATGGTTTTACGTGAAAAAGGTGAGATATGTTTCTTCAACATCTTTTGAATAGCTAGGAAAAGGTTTTCTTGATGCAAACTGATTCCAGTTTTGTTCAGTAAATATGGCACTTTCAATTTTTATGAGACATAAGAATGTCCCTATTTTGGTGCAAGATTTACATATACTATAAGGTTGGTTATAAATTATTTTTTTGGTTGCTCACTGCCATGATTTAATTGTAAACAATTAAAAGCTAGAGTAAATCACAGTCAACATGACGCATAGTGAAGACGATTTTGACATCACAAGCCTAAGCCTACTTGATTGCAGTTATTCTTTTTTAAGAACATTGATATATTACTAGAGAAACTTTCTTCTATGTTATTTTAGTAATACTAAGTGAATTTTGTTGCAAAGATAAATATTTGAATTCAAAAACTGAATGCCTTCGTGAAAAGAACCTGTTGTTTTTTATTTTATAAAGAAACTTTGATAAACTGCCATAGATATCGCTTTTCTATAAAATCTTACTTTCCTTCCATTTAAGTAATACTAAATGAGATGTGTTGCGAAGATGAATATTTCAATCCAAAAACTGAAGGCTGAATTGTGTTTCAAAGATAAATATTTGAATTCAAAAATTGAATGCCTTCTTCATTACTAAAGTGGAAAGGACATGTTGTTTTTTATGTTTTATTAAGACTCATTTTGTTTCACTAAAGACTGGAACATTTTGTTTCATAGTTCAGGTATCCTCGTACTCACCTACTGAAATGAAAGTCTTATAGCAAAACAATTAGTTTAACTCGGAAAAATATTAACTAAATAATAATAATGATGACTAAATATACCTTCAATAATCTCTTATAACTATTTTGGTTAAATTTACCACGTCTGCTTTTATGTTTTCATAATTTTCATTTACAAAACGAGCCATTTTGGATCTTATATAAACGCTTGAAATGCGATTAAATTATGTGACGTATAAGGAGAAAAACATAAGTCATGCACCGCAAAACAATAGGGATGTTTTGACGAAGCAAAGCGATCCAAAACTGGTGAACATTTGACATTTATCACATGTCAAATGTTCAGCGGGTTTGAACTGATTGGCTTCGGCGTAATAACCCTTATGTCTACTTGTCTAGCCAACTTTATTTTGGCGAAGTATGTTTCAATATGAAACTTGTCAGATTTTTTAAATTAATTTTGGATGTATAATTTTCTTACCGAATCCCCCACGTCCTTGAATTAATGTCGGGAAATTTTTCCTCAGTCACGTATTTTCCGAAATAATTCAAACACTAGGGAGATAATAAGTGAAAATTTCCCTTTCTTCAAGAATATTTCTGGTAAATTTTTCAACAATTGATATTTTCTGAATTATAAAACTAAATGCATTTTTTTCATCTCAATTTTTGTGTGCTGTCGAGTCATTTTAATACTTGTCTTGAAGAAGCAATTCTTATTTTTTTTTTGGTTTTAATAGATTTTTTATATTTCCATCATTTAAATGAATAATTAATTTTCTACTAAAAAATTATTATTAGCATTTCTCAATAGAGTGACAAAAAAATATCTATAATTATATTAAGAAATTTGAACTATCATTATACTATTTTCTGAAACTAAAATAACTACAAATACAGCAATATGTAACCAATGCTTTTTTATTTTCATACTTGATCAACTTAAAAAAATTGGTATTCAGTTGATGCAGAATTTGATACTCTACAAGAGTTATTCTCTTCGAGTATTCATTTCCAAGCTTCAGACTCATAATATAGTACTATATTTCTGTTTTTGACAAAGTTGTACAAAAACGTTGTCTTGTGAACGCGGTTTTAGACCAAACCACTATGAATTAATAATTGAGTTATCCTCAATTAACGCAGAATTTAATGCTATTTTCCGGAAGTATACCGTTTAGGAGTTATTGAAGAAAAATCGAAGGTTTTAATTTGCTCGTTACGCCTGCTTTCATTATATATATTGAAATACTCGTTTTGTTTAGGTGTGAGTTTTGTTCTATTATGATCAAATGAACGATCTGATAAAGGTAAGATTTATTCCTTCTACTTTTGAAATTCTTATTGTAACATGTACCATTTCTTTTAGTTTTAACATATTTCATTCCTGTTGAAGGTTGTAGTAAGACCGAAACATTAAATTCAAATCTATTAACAACGACAAGTTAAATGTCATTACAGATGGTCCTTGAACCCAAGAATACAAAGTGAACCATATTCAATTGAAAGAGACAAGACCAATACCAAAAAACCGAAACTATATACCCGGGACTAATGGGAAAAAATCAGGAGCGTATAATCTGAGCCAAAATAATGTTAGTACTTCATATAAACTTTTTCTATTCAGGTCCTCGTTTTCGAGTTATAGGCCTCCAAAGTTTTAGTGTTTTTAAATGAAACTCACGGTCTCTAGTTAATTCCACAATATAATAAAAGTTATTGAAAATTGTTTCGATAAATCAATATCATCGATGATATTGATTTATCGAAACAATTGTCAATTTTTTAGAATTTTCAATAACTTTTATTATATTGTGGAATTAACTATAGACCGTGAGTTTCATTTAAAAACACTGATATGAGCATATTCCACGAAGTAAGGGTCGAGACAGTCCACTCCAAAGTTTTAATTTTGAATTTGGTTTTTAATTTTTGTACTAGTTATTTGATCTTTATAAAATTTACGGCAAAGCTATAATGTACGTGTATGCTTATTATTTGGAAAGTTGGTAAAAACTTTTTAAAAGTGATTTTACCGTTTATCAAGTAACCATAGGGTTAGTTGTCAGTATTTGTCAATAATTCATAAGTCCTTAATTTAACAGTTACAATGGCAGAATTCACTTTTATTGAGTACGCAGGTATCCATTTAATGTATGGATTGGTTTCTCAAAACTCTTTAGAGGCCAGAAGGCTTTATGCAGAACATTTTGCAAACAGAGCATTGCGAGACAGACAAATGTTTGAGCGTATTGATTTCAGGTTACGAGAAACAGGTATGGATAAGTAAATGTAATTTTGCATGTATACAAAACCAGGTTTTGAATTATAGGCAGTTTCTTGTCAAAAAAAAGGTGGGGAAGGTCCAGTACGAAGCGTACGTACTGTGGCAGTTGAACAAGACTTGTTAAATGCAGTTGATAATGAACCATCAACGAGTTTCCGAAAATTATCAAGAGACCAAAACGTCACGAAATCAGTTGTTCATCGCATCCCAAAAGAACAGCTGTTATATCCTTTTCACATGAAAAAAATACTCAGCATGACTGTGGCTGATTATCCTTCACGACTTTAGTATAGCCAGTGGTTTCTGCGACAACAACAAGCAGACAACACATTTATTAGTAACGTTCTCTTTACGAACGAATCCGGTTTCACCAGGGATGGAATCATAAATTCTCATACTATGCATTTATGGGATGATGTGAATCCACATGGCATTATCCAAACTAGGAGCCAGCATAGATTCGTGGATAATGTTTGGGCAGGAATAGTTGGCAATCATTTGATAGGGCCATACTTTATTGACGGTACTTTGACCGTTCAGAAGTATTTGGAGTTTTTGCAAAATGAGTTATGGAACCTGTTTGATGATGTGCTACTACAAACTCGAAGGAATTTATGGTTCATGCATGATGGGGCCCCTCCTCATTTCAGTTTAGATGTACGACAGCATTTACACACAAGGTTTCCTAATAGATGGATTGGTCGTGGAGGCCCTTTTCAATGGCCACCGCGATCAGGAGACGTTAATCTTCCTCTAGGGTTATCTCAAAAGTAAGGTATACGCAACACCTGTGCAAACAAGGCAAGATTGATTAGACAGAATTGTGTTACACTGCAATGTTGAGTTCGTAATTTTGATTAAAAGCAACTAATTACGTTGTTTGCGTACCTATTTAATTCCCAATAAATAAGTTCCTAATGTTTTTATGACCTGCTATTATCAAATTATTTTTTTCGTATTACTGTAGGTAAATCTTGGACGTCGTATTAATAAGTTAGTTGAGTAAATTTGTACGTAGTGCATTAATAAAACTGTGAATATTAGCCAAACGGCTTATTCTATCGAATTCCAGTAAGAGTACCTTTTTGTTAGCTTAATGTGCGGGGTAGTTAATTTCGAAAATTCCATACAGGGTGTGCCATCCCTGCAAAATTTTTGGATCACTTACCATTGCGAGTAGTCCGTCCCTGGCTTCAAGGCACTACTGTAAATCTGTTTACCTTTCCAAAATAAACATACACGTACATTATAGCTTTACTGTAAATTTTATAAAGATCATATAACTAGTACAAAAAATAAAAATAAAAACCAAATTCAAAATTGAAACTTTGGAGGCCTATAACTCGAAAACGACGGCCTGCATAGAAAAAGTTATTATGAAGTACTCACATTATTTTGGCTCAGAATATACGCTCCTGACTTTTTTCCCATTAGTCCCGGGACACCCTGTATATGTATATCGCGATAGCGATTGAAGTGGCATCCGTATAGATTTGTAGCGCTGTGGCATCCCCCTATATACACAATATGTATATGGAGCAGTCCCAATGCATCGAGATCACGCACATAGTGGCTTCGTATAATTTGGCAACACTGGGACCTTGATAGATTATTAGTAGGTAGATTTGAATTTGTGTAAGAATTTGTGCGTCCTGTATGATGTGTACAGATCGCGCACGGAGTGACTTCCAGTAATTTCAAATATGAATTTGTTTTTCTTTTGAGAGATGAGAATGAAACACATATTCTAGTAACTGATACGTTGACGATTATTACAATTCCATGTGAAGCTACATTTTACACATAAAAGACAGTTTTAGAAACCTGAAATAACATTTTGAAAACCTTATTACTCGTCTAAAATTAAATGAAATTAATTTAAATTGCGTTGTTTATAACCCATTATCATGTGACTACGAACACCAATCAGAGCACGATGACGTCACTGCACGAACAAGTGTACTTATTTCTGAAAACGCAGTTACAAGTATGAACTATTTTTCTTGATAGTTTGTTAGAACAACGATGATATTTTACGATTTTTATCACAACGGAGACTGGATCCATCGAAAGAAATAGTTGTAACTTACCGAAGATTGATTCAATAATGGTGCGAGTTTCTTTGCTAGAAACATAGTTTTTGTATAGTGAAGAAGAACTTGAAAATGTCTTTGTAAGTACCTATAATTTTTCATTGAGATACTCTATTAGAAATGAGAGAGACACCTTACTCATTTTATATACTTTTTTATCAAATTTGGAGCTACTTAGCATCTATATCAACGAAATAAATCTTGAAATCACCTCTGTAAACAAAGAAACTACAAATAAACTAACGAATAATTGACTTTTTATTTTTAACACAACCAAAAATATCTAACATGATTTTCAATTTATAGTTTATCAGAGATTATAACTTACATTAAAGTAAGTGAAAAATACTCTCCACCTCAAATGTAGTCTGTAGGCAATATTATTCCAAATTGAAGGGGCAACTAGTTTCGGCACACTGAGCTATCATCAGACCTTAAATGTATATATAATTCTAATGGAAAGTATTATGAAAGGAAAGCTGTCACATGCCCGTGGCATCCAACAAAATCCAAGATGTGTCAGTAGGTAATATGTCAAATATACTGTAGGCAAATTTTATTAAAAATAGTGAGGAAAATTTACATAATTATGCAAACATCAATCAGAATTAAAATTGGACAACATCAAGAGAAGTCATTAAAATTAAATTAATGGATAATTATAAGAAAAAGAAAGAAAATATGGACTTCGTCGTACGACAGAATGCGTCTGAAGCAAGAAGTCCAGTATTTGATTAGTCGTAATAGGAAAAAAGGGCAATGGAGAGGACCGAATGCGGACTAACGAATAACAACTTTCGATTTATGTTAGTCCGCATGGTAATAATTATATACACAGAATTCATATTTTAACACACATAATTCACACCATTTGTATATTCATGTTTGTCGGAAAAATAGAGTACATAACTTAGAAATTGTAGTCGTACGGAATATGTCACTTTCCACACTTCTTATACAATGCTGTTCAATTTCGAGTCTATGAATTGGAATCATGGTAACGGTAAGAGCTATAGGGATGGTTAAATGGGGCAAAGTTGTGTACTTCAGAGGTCATTTATTGGATTCAAGACAATCTAGCTTCTTTAGTTCTGGGGTTATACCGGAAAAATTGATAATTTTGAAATTCTTCTTTTGCCTACATCTTTTTATTTGCTAGGATTTTCCAAAACTTTGCCATAGCATTTTTTCCTAGACTATCCAAACATGCGAATAAAAATTGTATAGAAAGTATGGTACATATTGGGCCACCCACAACACTACTTTCAAATACGGACCTGTATTTTTCATTGCAATTTTTTAAATGCCTGAAGATTTCATATTGGCATAGTATTTTCATCTGAACTACACAGTGTTTTGGAAATAATGAACTATTACGAGAACAATTTTAACCTCTTTTAATATTCCATAATAGCTGTAATTGAAAAATATCAGGGAGTAAGAAGTGAATCAATGCTAAGTTGATCATACAAAAAGAACTTGTTTAATTATTGAAGTTTTGAAATTTTACCGGTATAGTTAAATATTTTCAAAACACTCTGTAGTTCAGATGTAAATATTACTCCGATATGAAACATGACTCTTGGCATTAAAAACAATGCAATTAAAAATATAGATTCGTATTTGAAAATTAAAACTTAAGGGTGGCCCAATTTTAACGATGCTTTGTATACAATTTCTTTTCACACCTGTGAACTCTGGTGTTTAGGTTTATACAAAAAATGACCAAAGTGACGTCCAGCTGATTTCATCTGGAATAGATTCCCAAGCATTCACTGAACCGTTTGCGATATTTTCGAGCTCGATGCACTGTGACGTCCGTATATCGGATGTCATAGTGTCGCGGACGCCACAGCCACCGCGATTTTAACATGAGCGGATGCCACTTCACGCTGTGAATGTATGTGAATATATATATATATATATATATATATATATATATATATATATATATATATATATATATATTGTAGAGTAGAGTGTACATACGGCGAGTATACCTATATGTCCTTCCTGTATATTATTAAACGCATATTTAACGCAACTTTATATTATTATAAGGTAGGGCTTAAAAAATAACAAGAACTCAACAAAATTTGAAAAAAAATAAACTTTCACTCATAGTATATTCATTTCAAAGAATTCTGTGGGTGGTCGTAGATAGGGTCGCCTATCTTCCTGCAGATTTTTACTTCCACAGTTAATAAAACATTTGTTTCCTTTCTTCTAGTTTTTTTCTAGTCTTTTTCTTTCTTCTTCTAATTTTTCTGCTTGTCTAATTCCGTGATCTTGAGATCCTTGAGTTGCTTCTTGTTTTCCGTCTTGATCATATGTATATACAATTATGCTTCACTTGTTTAATATTCCTTATATTTTTAAAATTATAGTTTTAAATAACTGTTTGAAAAAATTTGAAATTGAATAACCCTATCTTGTGTTTACAAATTACACTCTATTTCGTCTGGTTTGTAAACACATTCGCCCCACGTTGGGCGCCAGTTTTTTATCGTGTTTTGTAATGGTTGTTCATTATATGTTTTGAATTAAAATGTATGTTTATTATATTACATACGGCGAGTATATCTATATGCCCTTCCTGTATATTATTAAACGCATATTTAATATTCTTAGTTTATATCATGATAAGGTAGGGCTTGAAAAGTCACGAGAACTCAACAAAATTTAATGAAAAATAAACTTTCACTCATTGTATATTCATTTCAAAAAATTCTGTGGGTGGGCATAGATTAAAATAGTTTGTAAAGTAATTATACCTTTGCATGAAAAACTCCACAATCTCAAAGTAGGGTTCAAATATTAAAAAAAAAATTCAATTTCAAATATGAGCGCCAAAGTTAAATAAAATCCTTACATTTTAATAAAGAAACTTTGTTAATCAAAAAATATACTTGCTTTTATTATTTCTAAATAAATTTTAGAGACGGTCCTGTCTGCTTCATTTCGAACCTCTCCACGATTCACAGACGTCAGGTCAATACTGCTAACTGTTGAACATAGATGGAGCAATCACCAAGAAATGAAAAGTCTCAACAATATAATTTCAAAATGTTTTTCAAAGGGAAAAACGTCATTTAATGTTGTGGAAACAAATACATCATTCTTTTACAAAAAAAATTGTGAAAACCAACTATCTAGGATGATCATTCATTCAAACAAACCATACACTCAGGTGAAATATTATTCTATGTGCGATTACAAAATAGGCAACATTTTATACAAATTTGAAAAAAACGAATTCCGTTATAAAACGTCCATGACAAAAAATGGCGAAAAACAATGCTGATAAGCGTCTATGTAATATCAAAGTTCAATTCTTTGCACAAAACCGGTAAGTTTGTTTAGCCTTTTTTTATATATAAATAAAATAGTTTTAAATACTTTTTCGCTGTATTGTTCTAGTACACTTCAATGATTGGTTTTTTTCATTTTATTTTAGGTTACCTCTTGGAAAACCATACAATTTGTCCAGCTTGGATAATATCAAGAATTGATGCTATATTTCGTCCATATCAATACATTTTAGATGAATCCCATAATCCAGTGCTTTCTGAAAAGTATTGTGGAGACACCATTTCCACAATACAACATTTTACTTGGTCATATTGATAAATTTTATGGTTAGTACTCTATTATATTTACCAATTTTCTTGTTAAAATATGTTTATCTACTTGATTAATTACATTACTGAGTTGCTTTTAAGGATAATGTATTTCTTTCTCTAATTACCATTCCAAACTGTTGTTTCTCAAAAAAGTTCAAATAATTTTTCTCAAAAATTTTGATTCTTATCCATTCACTGCTACCAAAAAGAAAAAAACTACCTAGTGAATAGTGTCCATTATCAACAACTTGTTTCTATTCAAATTTTATTTTTATTATCAATCTGCTTGTCGCAGATGAGAATATTTTAAATGTGTTCCACCAATCAAAATTGGCTAAAAAATTTTTAATGAAAAGTTTCACTTCAAGTTGTAGATCGTCCATCTATCCTTTTAAAACATTCTGTTTTAAGTTTTTAAATGATTAAAACCCATATATTATTCCCTTTAAATTGTATTCCAAAATATTTATAAATGACAGTTCTTAATTTCAATAATATCTATACGGAATGACAATTCATTTCACAAATGTCATGCTCTATAAAATTAATGTTATTATTTGACTTCCTACCTTGACATATATTAAATAAATACATAATCTTATCAGAAAACTTCTTTCAATATCTAATATTTACTTTTTTAAGACAAATCATAATATTATTTTACTTTTAAAATGAGAAAAATGGATTGTTATTATTTATATGGAACATATGTATTTATAAAGCGTATTTAAAATTTCCTCCACAACTCTTGTCTACTTTCTCTATTTAATAGTGAATAGTACAGATTGTCTCCATTTCAAACGATTTTTTTAAAAAAATTCAAATTCTAAAATTTTGTACTTGCTTACAGTGTGTAGTCTTTCATTCCATAATTTAGTATACAGAGTGTTGCAGGTTTCTCTCTATGTTAATATATATATATATATATATATATATATATATATATATATATATATATATATATATATATATATTATATATTTATATATATATATATATATTATTAAGATTGTTTGTATGTGAGGAATTTTTATTATTGTTATAGTATTAATTTAATATATTTAATTTTAGTGTAGCTAGCTCATTAATAGAAATGAAGAAAATTTTAATATATTTATTTATTTAGGTAGAGAGAATGAGAAACTCTTACTACTCTTTGGGTTCCGGAAGTGATTTTAACTCTTTATATCCAACACTTTATATTTGCATCATCCAAATAACTTTTACTATATTTTATTTTATATTATTTGGTGCGCTTATGGATAGAAACTTTCAATATAGCAATCGATTCCAAATCTCACAGTATGAATAGAAGAATAGATGATTAGAATTATTCGGTAGAATAATCGATTCCAAATATCACTCATATCAGTTTAAGTAATATATACATGAAAACAATGATTTCATGAATACATTTATTACTACACATATATTATATGAGTCAAGAAATATGTATTATCCATTTAAACAAAGTGATGAAATATCTTATATCTAATATAAAATTATTAAGTCGAAAAATGAAAATTGTTCAATAGAAGTGGTAAGTACTTAAGTTTCTGTTATCAGTTTTATCAGAACCTTTTTTTTTAATTTTAATAGTTTCCGATTCTATTTCTTTTCCATAGATGTACATCTCTAACCCAAATTTTGGTACCAACAAAGACAAATTAAACACTAACCTGATTCACAATCCACTCATCTTCCTTTCTTGAAGAGTTATCTTCCCAAAAACAAGCTGTGTACAGCTCCGCCGACCTTATAATGCTTCTGCACAGGATATCCTATTTCAGGAAACAAATATTTGTGATTTCTGTTAGTTTCTAGCTTCTTAGATTTAATTGCTCTATAATGTTTATTTCAGGAACTTTCCATTAAGTATCATCTCCAATTGAATTGATTAAATTTTAAATATTCATTTTATTCTGACATCACCTCCAATAACTTGTATGTCTTTTTTCATCTATTGTATGTAGCTTCTTATATCTTTATTTGTTTTAAAGAGAAATTTACTAGCTACTTCTAATATAAATTGTGGACCTCTTTAGTACTAATTTCTTAGTTTTTATCTAAATTTATCATAATTTTTTCTCCAATACTCTATTTCATCTCAGCATCTCAAAATTCTTTTTCAAAAACCACCCTCCTTTTTTTTCCGTTACTATCCAAATTCATATCTGTCCTGATTCCAGATTCATCTCCTAATTCTTACGTTTAAATATTTGATAAAGTGTCTGTATCTAAAATCACTTATATTTCTAAATGTAATTATTATTATTGTTTTACATAAACTATCCTTTATTTCTATATTCCAATTCCTAAGTAATATCGTTATTTATTTAACAACAACAAAATTCATATATTTCTTGACTCAAAATACATATAAAGTTCTATGGATTCTGCTTCTTTTTCCATTTGTAACATTATTCCAGTCCATTGATATTTTTTTTGCATCTACGTTAGACATTTAACCAAACAAATCTGAGTGTTGAATCATAAAATTTACTTATTATTTGTTTACTAATACTAATGTTCAATTAATATTTCAGAATATGGATTACTTGACTCTTTTATTTAAGGAATTTTGATTCAATATGTGGGATTTATTTACAAATAATTGCATAAATGATTCCTAAATAAACTGTATTTGAAGGTAAGTCCTTTCCTTTTTTGTTCAAATTTATTGTTAACAATTGCATAAATATTGTATTCTATTATACACAGATTACTTTATCGATAAATTCACTTGACACCATACAGTTAGATGCTTTAAACCTTAGTATATTTGTGAGAGTGAGATTTACAAATATACCTCTATCTGAGCAATAAAAAAAACCATATCTTTTATATTTCCCTATTTACTCTTCCATATTATTTTGAATTCATTATTATTATTATTTATTTACAATTCGTCATCGTTTTTTCTTTTAATAAATGATTTTGAATTATTGATCTTATCCATTGTATCTCTTCATATTGGTGCTTTATATAGTATAGTATAATTCATTAATCTGGCATGTTTACATATTTATCTTTCTCCGTTAAAACTAATGGATTTATATTCTATATACAAGTTTTCCTCATAATTCCTCCTTTCAGTAACTTTCATAATTCTAACATAATCTCCCATTTTATTACATAATGGATACATTATTTGACTCAAAATATTCTATTCCTTTTACTTTCATCCCATGCCTATAATTTTGGTATTCTCTCAATTCCCTCGATACTATTTTCTCATTCCTATTAATTCAATTATTTATAATTATATAATATTTAACCTCATAATCTATATTTCCACTCAATTCCTCTTCTTCATAATAATAATTATTTTATTCATTTTTAATATTATTTCCTTCCATTATACTTAACATTAACCTTTTTTCTTCTTCTTCCACCATGTCTTTATTCTCAAAGTCTATCCATCATCCATTCAATTCCACTTTCTATTCATAATATTATTACATTCTATCTGCTTTGGTAATACCATTAGTTGTATATCTATCACTGCCATATATATATTTCATTAACCTCTTTATATTTATATTATTTTTGCAGCTAATTATGTTACTTCAAATACTTTTTATCATTTACTATATTTATGTTTTATTTTATTTCAATTGTTGTCTTTATATTCCCTAATATTATAATCCCTAATATCCACCTGTTCTAATTATATATTTACACATCTACTACGCTATCTATTTCAACTATATTTTCAGAATTTCCCATACTTTTAATTTTAACACCATTTTATTTCCTCTTGTACCAACTTAAGTGTTTTTAGTTTATTTTCTGTTTTCTTAAGTTTGTTTCAATAATTATCATAATTACAAATATATCAATCCAGATCACAGGTAGTATTCAGTGATATTGAAAATTTCAATAAGGCATATCTACGGTGTCAGAATGTATGAGAAAAATAAATCAAATGAGATTTAAGATAAATTAAAAGAAACAGATATTTGAGACATAACAAATTGTTTTATAGTTGGTAGATATTTTTATTTTGTGCAAGAGATTTCAGGAATTTGAACAAATAGTAAATTAGTTACGTTAATAATTATATGTATATAATATTTGAATGCTTTGAGTGGGACATTAATGTGAGGATCGATGAAAGACTCTGAAAATATAACAGAATTCCGCAGGATAGTCAAACACAACATTTGTGTCAGTAATATTAGAAGATCTCGAATATTCAAGACAACAACCTGCTGAATTCTGTTATATTTTCTCATGTTTCATTCAACACCTTTGCATCCATGTTACACATCTTTTCTTGGTTGTACCGTACCGATGACGGCTAATGAGCCAGAAACATGCATGTCTGCGGTTACGACTCTTTTCATTAGCCCCTTCTTCTATTTCCGTGCAATACCCACTAATCTATTCGTTGCTTATTGTTCATATGTCACGCACTATTCGTACATTTTGTTATTATTTCATTGATCTGGGTCGGAAGTTTCAGGCGGGAGTGTTATATGCACATCCGTGTCTATGTTGGTTGTTGTCTCGAATATTCGAGGTCTAATATTACTGACACATATGTTGTGTTTGACTATCCTGCTGAATTCTGTTATATTTTCTCATGTTTCATTCATCACCTTTGCTCCCATGTTTCACATCTTTTCTTGGTGTTACCGTACCGATGACGGCTAATGAGCCAGAAACATGCATGTCTGCGGTTACGACTCTTTTCAGTAGCCCCTTCTTCTATTTGCGTGAAATAACCACTAATCTATTCGTTGCCTATTGTTCATATGTCACGCACTATTCGTACATCTTGTTATTATTTCATTAATCTGGGTCGGAAGTTTCAGACGGGAGTGTTATATGCACCTCCGTGTCTATGTTGGTTGTTGTCTCGAATATTCGAGATCTTCTAATATTACTGACACAAATGTTGTGTTTGACTATCCTGCTGAATTCTGTTATATTTTCTCATGTTTCATTCAACACCTTTGCTCCCATGTTTCACAACTTTTCTTGGTTATACCGTACCGATGACGGCTAATGAACCAGAAACATGCATGTCTGCGGCTACCACTCTTTTCAGTAGATTAGTGGGTATTGCACGCATATATAATATATATATATATATATATATATATATATATATTATATATATATATATACATATATATATATCTATATATATATATATATATATATATATATATATATATATATATATATATATATATATATATATATATATTTATATATAATAACAATATGTACGGATATTGCGTGACATATCAACAATAAGCAACGAAGAGATTAGTGTGGGTATTGCACGCATATATAATATATATATATATATATATATATATATATGTATATATTTATTTATATATATATATATATATATATATATATATATGTATATATATGTATATATTTATTTATATATATATATATATATATATATATATATATATATGTCATATGTCACATACTCCAATACAATCAATTGACGCAGCAGCTGCAGCTGAGTTGGATCCTCTCTCGGCTTCTAGAACGATTCCTTCCGTTTTAACGGTGTCTCATATGAGGAAAATGACGCCCATGCTTACTAGGATTTTTTCACAATACTTACAGAATGTTTGGTTTGCCTGCAGGAGTTCCTTGTTTGTTAAGTCAGTTTATAGTCCTTTAAAAGACAAGATACCTGTCGTGGATTGTAGTATTGTTGTTTATAAGCTGTGTTGTAACAGTTGTGGCCTCTCATATATTGGTCAAACCTCTCAGAAAATTTCCAGCCGTGTATCCCTCCATAAAAGTGATATAAGGTTACATCCTGAAAGATGTTCTCTGGTGAATCATGTCTCCTCGTTGGATCATGTCATTTATTTTGAAGGAGTTAAAATCCTTTCTCGGAAGAGATGTTATTACAAAAGATTGTTTTTGGAAATTGCGTTCATCTTCCAAGAAGACGGTTGTATGAATAAAAAGACTGACATTCAGAATTTGAGCAATCTCTACACCCTCCTCCTAAAGCTCCATAAGCACAATTGTCTTCATAATAATAATAATAATGATAATAGAAATAATTCTCACTAGTTTCCTACTTGGGTTAACATAAATGGTGGTTGTTCCTTTCAAGAGGAGATTCATAATAATAATAATAATAATAATAAATAATATTAATAATAACATTTTAATTCCTATTAATGATAATTTTCTTGTTGTGATAATTCATAGCATTTTCATAATTTTTGGTATCGCCCTTGTATTTTTTTAAAAGTTTTAATTCGATTGTTTCGGTAGCTCGCGTCATTGCCAAAATCGATTCTTTTCATTCATTAAATAATGGAGAATTTTGTACTTAACCTAACATTTTCAGTTTCCATTAGTATTCTCACAGGTCCGCGTGGGTGTGTGGATCCACGATATTTCAATGTTTTAACTTTAATTTTTAATAATGTTCTAAAACTCAACCAGCAGTGGGCAAATGTATTGCCAACTGGACTTATTTCTTTAATGATTTGCTGTTTTACAAATTTCCGATTTTCAAGATCTAGGAGGCAATCTCGATTAATGTAAGTTGTTGAAATGTTTGAAGGGAAACTTTTTATAATTTATGTTTTTCTTACCTTCATTGTAGTTCCCTGATGATGTAAATGAAGATTTACGAAAGCTTGGAGAATTGAATAGAGTATACTTTTCCTCATTTGCTGCTATCCCCAATAAAATATTTTTCAATTTGTATATATATATATATACATATATATGTATATATATAAATATATATATATGTATATATATATATATATATATATATATATATATATATATATATATTAACATAGAGTGAAAACTGCAACACCCTGTATACAGAATTATTAATAATAGACTACATATGTCAAGTAATTAAAATTTTTGGAATTTGAATTTTTTTTTAGAAAAATGATCCAAAAAGGAGACAATCTGTACTATTTACTATTCAATAGAGAAAGCATATAAAGGATCTAACTGTATGATTATAGAAAAGAATTAAAATAAGCTTTATAAGAATATAGGTGACATAAAAACAACTTCCATATTTAAAGAGAGAATTTTAAAACGTTTGTTACATATGAATGATAATAATAACCCTTTGTTCTTATTGTCAAAGTAAATTAATATTGTGATTTGTTTTAAAGAAGTGAATATTAGGGTTTGAAGGAAGTTTTCAATAAGATTGTATAAGTATTTAAAATATGTAAATGTAGGAAGTAATAATGAAAAACATTAACTCTATGGAATATGACATTTGTTGAACGATTTGACATTTTGAATAAATAATTTAGAAAACAAGAACTGTCATTTAGTAAATTTATTGAAATACAAATTAAGGGACAAATATATGAGTTATAATCGTTTAAGAGGCTCAAAACAGAATGTTTTAAAATTATGGATGGACAATCCACCATTTGAAATGAAATCTTTCAAATGAGAATTTTGATAACCAATTTTGATTGGTGGAATGCTTTTAAGATATATTTATCAGCGACAAGTAGGTTGCTAATAATAATAAAAAAATTGAATGGGAACAGTTTGTTGATTATACAGTCTATTGACTAGGTACTTTCTTTTTTGGGTAGAAATTTTGGAAGAAGCAACATCTTTTGGAGAAAAATTTTGAAACTTTAAAAAAAAAACAATAATTTGGCATTCTAAATCTGAGAAAGAAATACATTATACTTAAAAGCTAGAGTAATATATTTAAGCAAGCAGAAGTACACATTATAGGAGATTGGTAATTATATTTGAATACTAACCATAAAATTTATAGATGTAATTAAGTAAAATATTGTATGGTGGAACGGTATCTCCACCATACCTTTTAGAAAGCTTTGGATTGTGTGATTTGATTAAAATGTATTGATGTGGACGAGATATAGCACTGTTTCTGGACATTATGCAAGCTGGACAAATGGTATGGTATTTTCCCAGAGGTAACCTAAAACAAAATAAGAAACATTTATTGATGTGCATTAATTGAACTATACAGTGAAAAAAGGTATTTGAAACTATTTAATTATATAAAAAGGAGGTAGAGTAAACTTACCCATTTAGTGCAAAGAATTGAACTTTGATGTTAAACAGACGCTTATGAGTTTTATCTTCCGCCATTTTCCTATCATAGACGTTTATATAACGGACTTCGTATTATAAGATTTGTGTTAAAGTTGCCTATTCAGAATTAGATATAGAAATTGTACTTCATTTGAGTGGATGACTTTATTTGAATGAATGATCATAATAGATAATAGGTTTTCATTAATTTATGTCCTGCAAAAGAATAATGTATTTGTTCCTATAGCATTAAAATAACGTTTTTCTATTTGAAGAACATTGTGAAATTGTTTTCTTGAGATTTTTCATTCATCTATGGTGATTGCTCCATCTAGTTTAAACGTTTGGTAGCTTTAAACTGACATATATGAACCGTGAAGAGGTTCAGCATTAAACACAGGACCGCCTTTAGAATTTCTTTGGAAACAATAATAAAGCAAGTATATTTTGATCAACAAAATTTTTATTGAAAGATAGGAATATTATTTGAACTTCGGCGCTCATATTAGAAATTGAACTTTTTTTTGTTTTTCTACATCTGAACCCTACTCTGAGATCAGAGAGTTTCTCATGCAAAGAAATAATCATTTTACAAATAAATCTTAAATTTTACTATATACCGGGCAAATAAAAATTAAATATCAACAAAACCAAACTAAAAATAATAATTCATAGTATTTAAACTTTTTAAACATTCTCTCTCTCCCCCATTCTATCCACAATAACATGGCACCCCAACGTGGGGCAAATTAGAAAAAATATATTTATGCATATTTGAATATTAAAATTTCTCTCACCTATTCTCTTATACCATTTATACAAATCACAATAACATGTCACCGCAACGTGGGGCTAATATAGAAATTTTGTAAATAAGAATAAAAGAATTGAAACATTTTTTTTTGACTGTATTGACAAAAGATTAAATACATAAAATGGAACGGAAAATGACATTAAGGGACGGAAAGCAGGTAGGAGTCGAAAGTAGGTCTGATGAAGAAAGAGAAGAAAGGAGTAATGGTAGAGGAGATTTTCAGGTACAATATTTGGAACAGGGGAGAGAACATTCGGAAGAAGACATCGCAGAACAAGGTCAGGAAGAAGAAGATGCACCATTGTCAGAAGAAACAGGACAAGGGGTCAAACAAAAATCAAAAGAGAAAGAGGATATGGACGTGATGAGTATGCTCGAAATGATGATGAAAAGAATGGATCAAAACAATGAAGATATGAGGAGAGATATAAATGGAAAAATGGATAAACAAAATGAAAATATGAATAGCATGAAGGATGATATTAAGGGAGATATGAAAAGAATGGATAAAAATATGAATAATATTAGGGGAGATATGAGTAATTTGAATGGAAAAATGGATCAAAATAAGGAAGAAATGAATATTAAAATGGACCAAAACAAGGAAGAATTAAAACAAGAAATGAATATTAAGATGGACCAGAACAAAGAAGAAATAAAACAAACTAAGGAACTGATAATAAAATTGATGGATGAAAAATTGGGACAGTTGGAGAAGAAATTGGAGGAATCAAACCTATACATGGAAAATAAATTAGAATCGACTAAACAAGAAATAAGAGGAGAGGTGATTGGAAGGATCATGGAAATAGAAAATTTACAGATCAACAGACTCAAGGAAATAGAGGAGAAGGAAAAGGATTTCAAAGGAGAAATTCAAAGAGAAGTTAAGGAAATCAAAATGGGATTTCAAGACACCCAAGAAAGAGTGGGAAATTTAGAGGGAAAATGGGACAAAACTTCAACTGAATTTCAACAAAATGTTGGAGAAGCATGTAAAGAGAATCAAAAGCTAGAGGAAGTGAAAACAGAAAGGAAGATTGGGGAAATACAAAAGGAAATTGGAGTTATGAAAGGAAAAATTGAACAAACTGGAAGTAGAATTTTCAAGGAAGAACAATCAAAAGAAACACTGGAAATGACAAGAAAATTAGAAGACATGGAAGAAAGATTATTTTATTTACAGCAAAAACATGACCAAAGAGAAGATAGGAATTTTCAAGGAGTAAGAAATGGAATGATGGAAACAAAGATAATAAACAATTACATTGGAAACAGAGGGGAACACAAATTTGAAGGAGATAATAGGAAAATACACCCAAAGGTATTCATAAAAATTTTAAAGAATAAAATCAAAAACATGCAAAATAGAGAAGACATAAAGGAAATGATGAGAGAAAACTTAGATAATCATGCATTAGTATGGTACACAAGTAAAGAAGAAGATTTTAATAATTTTGAAGATTTCGAAGAGCAGTTTATAAAATATTTCTGGGGAAATAGTGCTCAAGCGAGAGTAAGAGGAAAACTCTACTCAGGAAAATATGAGACAGGAAGAGGAAAAAGCATGAATGATTATGCTATGACAGTATTCATGAATGCGAAATTCCTAGACCCACCCATACCAGAGGAGGAAATAATAATGTTTATATCTAGACATTTTAAATGTGAGATAACAGAGACAATCACTATTCAGAATGTTAAAAACATAGAACAACTAAGTAGTTACTTACAACGATTAGAGAGAAATAGAGTGGACAATAACAACTATAACAGGAATAAAAACAATAATAATAACAATTTTAACAGAAATAATCAACATAATAACAATTTAAATAGAAACAATCAATATAATAACAACAATAACAATAATTATGATAATAATACAAATAATCAAAATAATAGAAGAGATAATTATGAACAAAATTATAATAGAACAAATAACATGAATAATAGAAATTATAACAATGGATATAACAACAGAAACAATAACTATAACAATAATTCAGGAAATAACAACAATTATAACAGAAATTTTAGATATAATAATAATAATAATAACAATTATAGAGAACAAAACTTTAGAGAACAAAATAACAGAAATGGACAATATGACAACCGACAACGAGAAGAAAATAGAGAACAAAGAAAAGACTATAGGGAGGAAGAAAGAGGAAATGGAAATGGAGGACAGAGAAGAGTAAACAATATCCAAAGAAGAGAAGAGAGAGTGATATCGGTAGAACCGGAAATAATTATTGAACAAGAGCCCGACCAAAATTTTGGATCGAGCACATACCAAATGTAAGAAATGTCATCTGTACATATGAACATCCAAGGGAATACATTAAATTTGGGGAAGATTTGGAATTAAAAGAAATAACGGGATTGATAGAAATTGAAGGAAAATTAAATGGGAAACAAGTAAAAATATTAATAGATACAGGTTCGGAAGCGTCCATAATAAAAACAAAACTAATAGAAAAAAATATTAAAAATTATGAAAATAAGCTAGTCAAGATACCAAAAACTACATTAATAGGAGCAAATGGAAAGAAATTGTGTGAAGTTAGCAGATCTATAATACAAAGTATTGAATTAAAGGATGGGAAAGAAGTTGAGATGCAATTATTGCTAGTGGATAATTTAGAAACAGACATAGTTATAGAAATAGATGAATTAACGAAGTATAAAGCAAAAATTGATTTTGAAAAGATGGAGATAGAATTAAATGGTGATAAGATTGAATTTGAAGAAGAAAATATGGAAGAATTAGATATTGAAGAGGATAATAAGAAGTTATGGAATATAGAAAGGAATGGAAATATGGAAGTATTGGCAATTGAAGAGGATAATAGGAAGTTATGGATTATAAAAAGGAGTGGAAATATGGAAGAATTGGAAATTGGAGAGGATAATAGGCAGTTATGGAATATAGAAAGGAATATAATTATGGAGGAATTGGAATTAGTGTGTGGAAATAAGGAATATGAAGAGAAAGTGAAGAATTTAATAATGAAATATGAAGGATTGATTAAAAAGGAGATGAGAATGGCAAATAATTTTGTACATAAGATAGAAGTTGGAGGAATAGAAAATTTTAGAATAAGAACTTATCCCATACCTTATAAATATAGGAAGGAAGTTGGTTCAGAAATACAAAATATGTTAAAAGACGGTATTATAGAGAGATGTAACACAAGATATGTAAACCCTATTGTGGTCGTAAAGAAGGCAAATGGTAAATTAAGATTATGCCTAGATGCAAGAAATATAAATCAATACACAATACGAGGCTCCGATGAATGTGGAAGCAATCTTTGGGCCCATTACGAATACGAAAATATTTTCTAAAATTGATTTAAAACACAGTTTTTGGCTGATTCCTTTGGATGAAGATAGTAGAGATTACACAGGCTTCTCTATTGATGGTGTGTTGTACAGATTTTGTGTAGCTCCATATGGTATACAAAGTGCTTGTTCGGCCTTGGTTAGAGCATTACACCAAATACTGAATAAATTTGAAGACTTTGCACTTCATTATATTGACGATATATTAATCTTCTCGAATGATGAAGAAGAACACCTAAAACACATTGAAATTATTTTAAAAGAATTAGATAGAGCAGGTTTAAAAATAAATCAAAATAAATGTAAATTTTATCAGGAAGGGATATGCTTCCTAGGTTATAAAATAGACCAAAATGGGATGTCTATGGATAAAGATAGGATACAGGCAATAATAGAGTATAAGAGACCATCAAACCTAAAATCTCTTAGAGGATTTCTAGGAATGACGAACTATTTCAAACGTCTGATACCTGATTTGAGCATGAAACAAATACCTTGAATAAAGCTTTTAAAGGAGGAAAATAAATGGAAGTGGACTGAGGAAACAGAAATGGCATTTAATGACTTGAAGGAAACATTTACTAAACAATTGAAGGTTTATCATCCTAATTATAATCTACCATTCATACTACGAACGGACGCATCTAGAGAAAGGTTTGCAGGAGTGCTATTACAGATACAGAATGGCATGGAAGTACCCATATGCTTTGTATCAAGGGTAACGAAAAATTATGAGAGGAATTATGGAGTAGAATTGGCAAGTATAATTTTCTGTGTGACTAAATTTAGATTTTATTTATTAGGAGCAGAATTTACGATATAAACCGATCATTCTTCACTTACAACTATTTTAAAAAACAGATTTGGCAACAGTAGAGTTCATAGATGGGGTTTAATATTACAGGAGTATGACTTTTAAATTAAATTCATTCCAGAAAAGACAAATGTAGTGGCAGAGAAAGTAAGGGGGATAATAATAAAAATGAAAGAATTGTTAAAATTGGGGTAAATGTCATGAAAGATTTAGATGGAATATTTTCTTTAAATAGCATCATTGAAGACCAAATGGGATTAACTGAAAAACTGAAACGAAGAGGACAATTGAAACAAGATATATGGATAAAGAAAAATGGGGAAACAGATTTATTTATAATAACAGAAAATCTAGCTAGGAAAATTTTGGAGAACTTACACAGAAGAAATGCACATATAGGAGCTAGGAAATTATGGTTACTATTCAGAGAAAATTATATTAGTAAAGGGGCTCAAAGTATTGCAAAATTGATCACCAGTACATGCCATATTTGCCAATTAGGAAAAAGTAAACACAGGAGAAATGAGAATATAGCAAAATCCATATTAACAACGAGATGTGGGGAAATAATTGCTATAGATTTTCTGAGCAATTTGATACCCAGTAAACAAGGAAATTGCCATATTTTAATAGTGGTTGATTTGTTTTCAAAATTTGTAAAATTATACCCCACAAAAACAACAAAAAGCAAAGTCATAATGGAAAAACTATCAGAGTACATGAAAGAAATTATAAAACCTGAAAATTGTATAATAGATAATGCTACCTATTTCACAAATGAAAGATTTAAAAAATTCTGCAGTAAAAATCAAATAAATTTAAGAACAATTAGTATTCGACATCCTTCTTCAAATCCATCTGAAAGGTACATAAGAGAAGTGATAAAGTTTCTGAGAATAACTTTGTGGAATCAAAATCATAATAATTGGGAAAATCACATAGAGGAAATTCAAAATTATCTAAACGATTTACCGAACACAGTAACAATGGAAAGTCCAATTTATTTGATGAAACAATTGAGACCTCAAAGGAAATGGGAAATAAATACTACAGAAGAATTTAAAAAGGTATTGGAAAGAGTAAATAAAAATCTGCAAAACAATGCAAACAAATATCTAAGAAGAATGGAAAGAAAAGGAAAAGTTAAAACTACATTTAATAAAGGAGACTTAGTAATCGTCCGTGCTCTAAGGGTATCAGATAAAAGTAAACATGTATGTGCAAAATTGAAACCACCTTTCGAGGGACCATATGTGGTAGAAAATGAGATTGGAGTAAATAGTTATGTTCTAAGATACATAGAAAGTAATGAAATAAGAGGTGTTTTTAATATAAAAGATTTATACAAATACAATAATTAATGAAGAAGTTAAGAAAAATGAAAAAAAGGGAATTTTATAAATATTTGAAGTAAAATTTGCATTCATAAAATTTTTCCTTACATAAAAATTTGATAAACGCAAAATTTAGGGGATGTTAACATAGAGTGAAAACTGCAACACCCTGTATACAGAATTATTAATAATAGACTACATATGTCAAGTAATTAAAATTTTTGGAATTTGATTTTTTTTTTTAAAATGATCTAAAAAGGAGACAATCTGTACTATTTACTATTCAATAGAGAAAGCATATAAAGGATCTAACTGTATGATTATAGAGAAGAATTTAAATAAGCTTTATAAGAATATAGGTGACATAAAAACAACTTCCATATTTAAAAGAGAGAATTTTAAAACGTTTGTTACATATGAATGAAAATAATAACCCTTTGTTCTTATTGTCAAAGTAAATTAATATCGTGATTTGTTTTAAAGAAGTGAATATTAGGGTTTGAAGGAAGTTTTCAATAAGATTATATAAGTACGAGTATTTGAAATATGTGAATGTAGGAAGTAAAATGAAAACATTAACTCTATGGAATATGACATTTGTTGAACGACTTGACATTTTGAATAAATAATTTAGAAAACAAGAACTGTCATTTAGTAAATTTATTGAAATACAAATTAAGGGACAAATATATGAGTTATAATCGTTTAAGAGGCTCAAAACAGAATGTTATAAAATGATGGATGGACAATCCACCATTTGAAATGAAATCTTTCAAATGAGAATTTTGATAACCAATTTTGATTGGTGGAATGCTTTTAAGATATATTTATCAGCCACAAGTAGGTTGCTAATAATAATAAAAAAATTGAATGGGAACAGTTTGTTGATTATACAGTCTATTGACTAGATACTTTCTTTTTTGGGTAGAAATTTTGGAAGAAGCAACATCTTTTGGAGAAAAATTTTGAAACTTTAAAAAAAAACAATAATTTGGCATTCTAAATCTGAGAAAGAAATACATTATACATAAAAGCTAGAGTAATATTATTTAAGCAAGCAGAAGTACACATTATAGGAGGTTGGTAATTATATTTGAATACTAACCATAAAATTGATTGATGTAATTAAGTAAAATATTGTATGGTAGAACGGTATCTCCACCATACCTTTTAGAAAGCTTTGGATTGTGTGATTTGATTAAAATGTATTGATGTGGACGAGATATAGCACTGTTTCTGGACATTATGCAAGCTGGACAAATGGTATGGTATTTTCCCAGAGGTAACCTAAAACAAAATAAGAAACATTTATTGATGTGCATTAATTGAACTCTACAGTGAAAAAAGGTATTTAAAACTATTTAATTATATAAAAAGAAGGTAGAGTAAACTTACCCATTTAGTGCAAAGAATTGAACTTTGATTTTAAACAGACGCTTATGAGTTTCATCTTCCGCCATTTTCCTATCATAGACGTTTATATAACGGATTTCGTATTATAAGATTTGTGTTAAAGTTGCCTATTTTGAAATAGATATAGAAATTGTACTTCATTTGAGTGGATGACTTTATTTGAATGAATGATCATAATAGATAATAGGTTTTCATTAATTTATGTCCTGTAAAAGAATAATGTATTTGTTCCTATAGCATTAAAATAACGTTTTTTTATTTGAAGAACATTGTGAAATTGTTTTCTTGAGATTTTTCATTCATCTATGGTGATTGCTCCATCTAGTTTAAACATTTGGTAGCTTTAAACTGACATCTATGAACCGTGGAGAGGTTCAGCATTAAACACAGGACCGTCTTTAGAATTTCTTTGGAAACAATAATAAAGCAAGTATATTTTGATCAACAAAATTTTTATTGAAAGATAGGAATATTATTTGAACTTCGGCGCTCATATTAGAAATTGAAAATTTTTTTTTCTACATCTGAACTCTACTTTGAGATCAGAGAGTTTCTCATGCAAAGAAATAATCATTTTACAAATAAATCCTAAATTTTACAATATACCGGGCAAATAAAAATCAAATATCAACAAAACTAAACTAAACATAATAATTCATAGTATTTAAACTTTTTAAACATTCTCCCTCTCCCCCATTCTATCCACAATAACATGGCACCCCAACGTGGGGCAAATTAGAAAGAATATATTTATGCATATTTGAACATTAAAATTTCTCTCACATATTCTTTTATACCATTTATACAAATCACAATAATATATATATATATATATATATATATATATATATATATATATATATATATATATAACAAAGAAGAGAAGATGTAGGAATATCGCGTGATATATTACAACAACAATGAAGAGATTCATGGGTAATTCACGCAAAAAAAGGGCGACTGAAACAGAGTGGTGACCGCGGACATGCATGTTTAAGGCTTATTTGCTGACATCAGCACGGTATAACTAAATAAGTAAATAAGGATGTGAAATTTGGAAGCAAAGATGTTAATCGAAACATGGGATAACACAAAACAACGGGTTTCAGTAGCCCTTTCTTTGCGTGGACTATCCATGAATCTCTCTATTGTTGTTGTTAATATATCACGCGATATTCCTACATCTTCTTTAATATTTACTATGGGTCGAGAGGTTCATGGCGGGGAGCCTATATGCGCCTCCGTGTCGATCTTGGTTGTTGTCCTGAAAACTCGGGATCTTCCAATTGAAGGCACAAATGAGCGTTTGGTTTCCCTGCTGAAATTCGTTGTTTTGTGTTTTCCCATGTTTCGATTAACATATTTGCTCCCAAATTTCACATCCTTATTTGGTTATACCGTGCTGATGACAGCAAATGAGCCAGAAACATGCATGTCCGCGGTTACCACTCTGTTACAGTAGCCCTTTTTTGCGTGAATTACCCATGAATCTCTTTATTTATATATATATATATATATATATATATATATATATATATATATATATATAGCTAATAAGCGAAAAACGCCGTGATCGTTGCTGATCAATTAAAACACAAATTGAAAAATATCTTTTTGGGGATTGCAGCAAAAGAGGAAAAATACACTCTATTCAATTCTCCAAGCTTTCGTAAATCTTTATTTCATCAGGGAACTACAATAAGGGAAGAAAAACATAAATTATAAAAAAATTTCTTACAAACATTTATACAACTTACATTGATCGAGATTGCATCGTAGATCTTGAATACAGGAAATGTGTAAAACAGCAAGTCATTAGAGAAATAGGTCCAGTCGTCAATACAATTGCCTACTACTGGTTCAAGTTTCGAACATTATTGAAAAGTAAAAGTTAAAACATTTAAAAACGAGAATCCACACACCCACGCGGACTTGTGAGAATAATGGCGGAAACTGAAAATGTCAGGTTAAGTACAACATTCATCATTACTAAATGAATGAAAAGAATCGATCTTTGCAATGACGCGAGACACTGAAACAATCGAACTGAAACTTTCAAAAGAATACCAGGGTGGTACCAGAATTGTGGAACTGTTGTGAAATATCACTACAGGGAAATTCTCACTAACGAGAATTAATATGTGATTATTGATGTTATTTATTATTATTATTAAATTTATTATGGATCTCTTAATAAAGGGGAATCACCTACCATGATGACACAAGTAGGAAACTAGTGAGAATTATTAATATTATCATTATTATTGTTATTATTATTATTATTATTATTATTATTATTATGGATCGTTACACAGTAAATTACTGGTTTCGTATAATGACCAGGTGTCCTCCCGACACCTCTGGTTAAGTCGTACCCAAAGTACTTTTCTTAAAATATGTGCTGTGCCATCCAATGCTATTCTTTGGATCAGTTCTACATTTAGTGTCGTTGGGATTCTCTTCGTGAGATTGAAGAAGTTACTCGTCACAGTCCCCAATGCTCCTACTACTACCGGTACTATTTCCACCTTGAGATGCCACATTCGATTAATTTCGATGGACATGTCTTTAAATTTCAAAAGTTTTTCAGCTCCTTTGTGAACAACATTGTTATCACAAGATACAGCCACATATATTATTTAACATTTTATAGTTTCTTGATTTTTTATATTATTATTATTATTATTATTTTTTTTTTATTATATCACACTTGTTAGTGGAGGATTGGCATGTCCAGGCTGGGATTCTCAAGGTTTCAGCAGCCTAGTCATGTGTGAGCACTCGTCGGACGGTTCGGCATGTTCCCAATATAGCTGCTTGTTGGGCGGTAATTATGTTCTTATCAACATTTTCCAATTTCAGTTTCTTTAACTCGTTTTGTAAATGTACTTCAACGAGGCCAGTGGTTGAGATAACCAGCGGATGTATGGTTACGTGTTCTAATTGATAAGCATCCTTTAGTTCGTGCGCTAAGTCAATATATTTGTGTATTTTTTGGGTCCTAGCTTCTTTAATGTTGTGATCGTTAGGTATAGTGATGTCTATTATTTTAGCTGTCCTTCCTTGTTTTTCTAGTACAAGTATATCTGGTTTATTGTGTGCTATTTCCTTATCTGTAATTATCTTTTTGTCCCAGTATACTTTTACATTTTGGTTTTCAAGTTGTTCTTTCGGGGTGTACTTGTAATAGGGCACTTGTTCTGTCAGCAGACCATATTTTATGCAGATTGCCTGGTGGAATACTTTGGCTACATCATCATGTCTTTTCTTGTGGTCCCGAGATACCAAGTAGGAGCATCCTGCCAAGAGGTGTTGAATGGTCTCTGGTTTTTCCTGGCATAATCTGCAACTATCGGATGGGATTTCCTGTCGGATGATGAATCGTCTGTAGTTTCGTGTGCTTATTATTTGATCTTGCATGGCCAGTAGAAAACCCTCCGTTTCGGCCATGAGTGTTCCACTCATCAGGTATAGATTTGATAAGCGTTTATCAACCTCTTGCCCTGCTAAAGCTGCAGCATATCTTCCATGCAGTTCTTTACCTTTCCAGATTTGTTCTAGTTCAGCGAAGTAGTTCTTATTTTCTTTTTCAGGTGGATTTTCATTCGCTAACTTTAAGGGTGAGAGAGAGGAGTCAATAGCTGTTATTGCTCTATATGCGGGGTGTGTTACGGACTTCAGATAAGTAAACAGCTTTTCACATTCTTTATTGTGCATTTCTTTCAGATTTATAAGTCCTCTTCCGCCTTTGCTCCTTGGGAGATATAACCTGACTGTAGATGCATTGGGATGATGTAACCTCCTCCTTGTAAGCGATGTTCGAATCAATCTGTCTAGACTTTCCAGATCAGTAGGACTCCATTTGACAATGCCAAAGCTGTATGTTACCACTGGTACTACCCAAGAGTTGATAGCTGAAAATTTTGATCTAGAATAGAGGTGTGATTTGAGGATTGATTGTAATCTCTTTTTCAGTGTGTTTTCAATCACTTTTATAGAGGGATACACGGCTGGAAATTTTTTGAGAGGTCTGACCAATATATGAGAGGCCACAACTGTTACAACACAGCTTATAAACAACATTACTACAATCCACGACAGGTATCTTGTCTTTTAAAGGACTATAAATTGACTTAATAATCAAGGAACTCCTTCAGGCAAACCTATCATTCTGCGTCTGCGTCAATTGATTGTATTGAAGTATGTTATAAAACAGAAGACGTGTTGAAGATGATCTTTCTTAGTAACCTGGATAGGAATTGTTCAGGAACAAATTGAAGAGAATATCACGATTCTTATTTCTAAATATAGGGTCAGAGAGGTTCATAACTCTAGCTGTCATTTGTTTATCCATGTTAACCTTTATGCTCAATTTATGGTAAGAATTGTAGTGGAGATATCTCCCAGAGCTACTTCCTTTTTCTATACCAATCAATTATAATCACAATTTCAGGAGACCTAGTCCATAAAGTATCTAAAAAGGGGACAGCCATGTTAGAGTTTTCTGTTCCGAGAGTAAACTGAATATGAGGGCCATAGCTATTAAAGGTGAAAAGGAGATCTTGGGTGGAGTCCACAGGGCAAGCCAGGATTAGTTCATCTACATATTTCTTGATGAAAGGTATATTAAAAGGAAGTACCGGAAGGACCACGTCCAACAGATCATCCATTACATAGCACGCTAATTTTGGAGAAATACTAGCTCCCATAGGAGTACCAAAAGTCTGTTCGTAAAATTTATTATTGAAAGAGAAGCAGGTAGAACTGAACAGGAATTCAATCAACTCAATGAACATGTCAAAATCATTATTACACACCCCACTAATGGATGGCCAGTGTTTGTGAACTGAACGTATAACTGCTTGTAAATAAACATTGCTAAAAAGGGAAACCACATCCAGACTGACCAAAACATAATCTTGTGAAAGAGTCCTTCTCTTAAATAACTCAAAAACCTGGAAGGAGTCCTTAATGAAATACTCATTCTCATTACTATATGCCTTAGTCAAGATATCTGTGAGGAAAGAGGCAATGAACTCAGTAGGAGAGTTGATAGAAGCGCCAATAGGTCTCATTGCCAAGGTAGGCTTATGAATTTTAGGAAGAGTGTGATATTTTGCTATGACAGAGTTATGAGAAGTTAATTTTTTCTTCGTGATCTCATCAATCTGTCTCTTATTATATAATCTCTTAACAAGAGTGTTGGATTTGGATTGAATCGTCCTCTCGAGAGGGGAACATAAGAACAATCATTGTCGATTATATCTTGAGATAACTTGAGGTAATCCTCCTTTAATATAACAACCGTCACGTTACCCTTATCTGATTTAGTAACAATTAACTCAGGGTGCATTTTCAGGAAACATCTAGCTTCAAACAACAAATTTCGAAAAGGAGATGGATGGAAACCATCTTTATGAGCATGATTAGTAATAACATTATTCTCACAATTCCGCGTGGGTGTGTGGATTCTCGTTTTTTAATGTTTTAACTTTTACTTTTTAATGTTTTGAACTTGAATCAGTAGTAGGCAAATGTATAGCCGACTGGACCTATTTCTCTAATGACTTGGTGATTTACACATTTCCTGTATTCAAGATCTATGATGCAATCTCGAACAATGTAAGTTGTAGAAATGTGTGTAAGAAAACTTTTCATCATTTATGTTTTTCTTTCCTTATTGTAGTTCCCTGATGATGTAAATAAAGATATATGAAAGCTTGGAGAATTGAATAGAGTGTATTTTTCCTCTTTTGCTACAATCCCCAAAAAGATATTTTTCAATTTGTATATATATATATATATATATATATATATATATATATATATATATAGAGCAGCCCCAATGCATAGAGATCACGCACAGGGTGGCTTCCTATTATTTGGCAACACTAGGACCTTGATAGATTCTTAGTAGGTAGATTTTAATTTCTTCAAGAATCGATGCGCCCTGTATATTTTGTATATATCGCGTTCAAAGTGACTTCCAGTAATTTAAAATATGTACTTCTTTTTCTTTTGAGAGAGGAGAATGAAACATATATTCTAGTATGCAATAAGCAATAAGTAAAACGCAAAATACGTACTACAGAATATAATACTACAAGTTACAGGGGCAACTAGTTTTGGCAGACTGAGCTATCATCACGCCTTGAATGTATATTCAGTCACATGAAAAGTATTATAAAAGGAAAGCTGTCACATGCCCGTGGCATCCAGCAGAATCCAAGATGTGTCAGTAGGTGATATGGGAAATCTACTGTAGAAAATTTTTATTAGAATCAGGCAAATTTACATAATTATGCAAACGTCTAACATAATTTAAATTAGACAAAGTTAAGAGAAGTCATTAAAATTAAATTAATGTATAATTAAAAGAAATAGGTAGAAAATATGGACTTAGTCTTATGGCAGAATCCGTCTGAAGCAAGAAGTCCAGTAATTGAATAGTCGTAATAGGAAAAAGAGCAATATACAGGACCGAATGCGGACTAACGAAAAACTACTTTTGCGTTCTGTTATATATTCAGAATTCATATTTTAACACTCATAATTCACACAATTTGTATATTCATGATCTTAGGAAAAATGGAGTACCTAACTCCTTAGAAATTGTATTTCCTGCACTCGTACGGAATATGTCACTTCCCACACTTCTTATACCATGCTAGTCAAATTGGAGTCTATGCATTAGAATCATGATAACGATAAGAGATATAGGGATGGTTAAATGGGGGCAAAGTTGTGTATTTCAGAGGTCATTTATTTGATTCAAGACAATCTAGCTTCTTTAGTTCTTTTTATTTGCGAGGATTTTTCAAAACTTTGCCATAGCAACTTTTTGTAGACTATCCAAACATGCAAAAAGAAATTGTATAGAAAGTATGATAGTTAATGGGCCACCAACAACATTTTATTTTCAAATACGAACCTGTATTTTCCGTTGCAATTTTTTGAATGCCAAGAGGTATGTTTCATATTGGCGTAGTATTTTCATCACAACTACAGAGTGTTATGAGAATATTGAACTATTACCAGATCAATTTTAACCTCTTTTAATATTCCATAACAGCTGAAATTGAAAACTATCAGTGTATAAGAAGTGAAGTAATGCCAAGTTGATCATACAACAAGAGCTTGATTATTTATTGTAGATTTGAAATTTTACCGGTATAGTTATTTCCAAAACACTGCGTAGTTCAGATGTAAATACTACACCGATATGAAACATGATTTTTGGCACTAGAAACAATGCAAATAAACTTATGGGTGGCCCAATTTTAACGATACTTTGTATACAATTTTCTTTCACAGAGAGCATTCCGCAAAAAATGTTTAGTTCGAATACACAAGCTTTTTAATCTGTAACCTACAGAATAATCCTCGTTATACATCCAAATAAATTATTTTTTACTGAATCTCGCATTTGAATAAAAGTTAGTCTTTAAAAAGTTTTTTTTATGATTTTATTTTATTCGTCAAAGATAAGACAAGGATATTATAAATGTTTAACATTGTTTTTCTTAGTAGTCAAATTTAAAAGGAAAAAACTTTAATGTAGTTCCTTTTGTAACGACGAAGTTCGTTAAGTTCCCAAGTACCCATACAAATCACCCAAATTTTTTTTCTTAGAATTCAGATTTAAAAAACATTTATGAAAATTACAGACAGATGCTTAAATACCTGGAATGTTTGAATGTTCATCATATATACCCATACAAATCAACCAAATTTCAAATCGTCCAATCATTTGATAACAATATAACGGGCTGGTTAGTGAATTCGTTGGCAAACTATACAGGGTGTTTCCTAAGTAATCTAAAATATTGTAGTGGACGCTTCGGCATTCCATTTTAAAACGAAAAGTTCTTATAAACATGTGTGATAAGTCTTATCGTTAATGATATACAGGGGCTGAATTGTATTATTTCAACTATGATGTTTTCTAACTCTTCCTGTAATGCCAGTGGAAAAGTGCCGTATTTTTTTTTATAATTTTTCTCACTCTCCTTTCTCGATTTTCACTAATTTCGTTCTTTTCAATTCATAAACGTAGCCGCTACGAATTTTTTTAAGGTGGCTAAATTTTTTTATTAAAAATCACCCTAAAAAAATTGGTAGCGTCTACGTTTATGGATTGGAAAGAATTAAACTAGTAAAAATCGAAACAGAGTGGTAAGTACAATCATAAAAAAAGTACGCCATTTTTCCACCGGTATTACAAACCGAGTAATAAAACATCAAAGTAGAAATAATAAAATATTTCAACACCCTGTATCTCATTAACGACAAGACTTATTACACATGTTTATGAGAATTTTTCGTCTCAAAATGGAGTGACGAACACTACAATATTTTAGATTACTTAGGACACATCCGTATATAAAGAGAACATATATTTATTTGGAATATGTACTGTTTTTTTGTACGAACATTTGTGTAAGTTTAATTAAATATTTTTGCATGTCTATCCTATCTAAAACGCACAATAGAGAAGATCTTCAATGATGATACTGATCTTAAACTTTTTACAGCGTCATGATGGATTCCTCACTACTTCATTATCTCTTTAGATTCCTTATTCTTTTGATATGATCTTCATTAGCATTACAACTAGCAATACAAGTGAATTCAAGACTATTTTCGAAATTTCGTGATCACACTTTTCTTTTTGAAATTCTGATCCAAAGTTTTCCTTCAAAATTCAGAGCCTAGCTTTTCATGGGACACCCTGTATACAGACATCACTCCATTAGAACCATTAGCACATGTTTAAGTTTTGCATTCATCGGCCTCCCTGTATATTGGAACATAGCTTCTATTTTTGCTCTGCACTGTTTGGAACCGATGGTGTAGTAATGAACAGACTAGAGTTTTTTCCCAACACCAAACCGCTATTGTGTTGGAAAAAAAAATCTAGTGTATACATAGCTTTTATTGCTCTCTAAAACTTTTATTTAACATATGTTTTTGCTTAGATTAAATAAGAATGCAGTTATCGTCCATACGGTTATCATTGTTACACCCTTTATATGCCAAAGAGAGTTTCAACGTCTCCAAACTTTTTGTGAAATTCAATATTCCAGGTCAACTACTAACAATCCACCTAGTAATCTGATTGCATTTAGGTTTCCGGAATTTTCACAAAAAAAAAAACTTGACTTCTACTATAGTGAAGTAGAAAAATATACCCATTCGAAAATTGACCTGAAAATTGAGTAGTAATCTCCACTTCATCTCATGGTTTACGTTGGAAAATTCAAATCATTTTCCCCTTATTTACAGATATTCAGAATTCTTTAGTTTGTTTTATCGCCAGCATTATTTATTTTTATCTCCAGTATTGTTTTATTTTGCCTCAAAATCAGATTTGAGTGAATTGTAGAACGAAAATATCATTTTTCTAATAATAACGTTAGATATTTTGCAATAACTAACATCCTCCGCACTGTCAACAATGGTATCAAACAATTGAAGCAGATGTAAATTCTATGTTAAAAGTTTTCTATAACCAGAAGTGAGCTCGGCAATATTGCCATGATGCCAGTATGCAAGAAAAGTACATATACAGACGCCAAACTATACCGTTCTCCGATATATACTGATGGATACCACTTTGCGTGTCAGATGTATAACTAATATATAAGTGTGCTACTATAATGCAGCGTACGTTGACCTTGTGAACCTTAGTGTTTGGGTTTATACAAAAAACCACCAAAGTGTCGTCCTGCTGATTTCATTTGCAATAGATTTCCAAGCATTCACTGAACCGTTTGCGATATTTTGGAGCTCGATGCACTGTGACGTCTGTATATCGGATGTCATAGTGCCGCGGACGCCACAGCTATCGCGATTTTAACATTTATATATATATATATATATATATATATATATATATATATTTTATTATATCTAATTCTAATGTTTTTAAAACCTTCTTATCATGAAAAAAATCTTAATTTGCCCCACGTTGCGGTGACATTTATTATATGAATTTTATGTATTTATCAGTTTATAAATAAATATATTTAAACAATATTTATTTTTGAATTTTGTCTATTGCATTATTTTTAATTACTTTATGTTTTTTATTTTTGTCGATGGATTTATATAGTAAATTGGCTAGCTCAGGATATTTTGATTATATTGTTTTACTTTATTGTGTTATTGGAAAACATGAGAACTCTTAACTCCCTTTAGATTCTGGCAGATATTATAATATGCGAAATTTGTATTTACTAAATATTATATTATTTTAACTCCTTTGAAAACGCTTTGAATATCTATGCGGAACATACCTATTCGAACCTCTATGATGATTTTCTGGAACTATTTATGTCAATTGGTAAAATAAAAAACAAACATATGAAATGAAATTTAGTTTATATATATACGAACTATCATTGAATTGAAAAACACTATCGGTATGAAGAAAAATCAGTTAAAACAAATTATTACTATAAACTAATATACATGAAATGGTTAGAATTTTTAATACATATAAAACAACGAATAGTGAACTTTTGGCCAATTAATAATGTTTGTGAAATTTTTAATGGTATACCATATAAATTGTTTATACACTGACCTGTTTTTATCACTTTAAAGTTTCTGTTGTGCAATCTGCTTCGGATTCATCTCTCTGGAATGAAGCTGGATTCTTGTTGAATATCGTAGGAAAACAAACTTGATAGTTTGTTGTAGGTAAGTTGAGATTTTGGTTTAATTGTTCAGTAAATACAACTTATAATGTTTATTATCTTACTAAATGTCTTTGAAACTAATAATCAATATTCCATTGTGGACTTTTGATAAAATTCAGACATAGCATCCCTTCTCAAAATATGGATTAGCTGCATTTTCCACAAATAATGAATGTTTACAAATATTTTCTTCTAGAAATGTCTCTATTATTATTATTTATCATTTAAATTCAATTTTGCTCTTGATTTTTAAAGATTTCCGCAGAATTTAACAAATTATTAGAAAAATTTTCTTACATGTCCATCTGCTTTTGAACCACCACACCTAATTCATTGTTCCCCAAATCAACAAAACTCTCGTTGCTAGCCTTGTTATTTCCAACAAAAAACTAACAAGTAACTAGATATCATGGTTTAATTTATTTACTGTCTAACATTAATTATAATTATTTTCCTCGTATTTTTATTGTTATTAATTATTTGTGAAAAATTTTAAAATAATTCATTATATCTATTTACATACAATATCATTCCAAAATATGCCTTATTTTTATATCAATAATAATTTTTATCCCACTTTAAATTACAATATCTATGAATTTATAATCATAATCTTCTTAAAATCTTTTATAATGTCTTTCAATTACTCTTTTATATGTAATTCAACAATTATTTTATATAAACTTTGGCTTAACCTTTACTATTGTTATCAATCTTTAAACACTCCTGCTGTTTTGAAAATAATCAATACTTCGAACATAACATATCTCTATGGTTGAAAATATTTCTGCTCTGTTAATTCTGTGTTACATGACATGAAGTTTTTACTGACACTTCTACATAAGAATCAACAAATGATATAACATGTATTCATATTAGTATCAGTTATATATATTGTTTATCATCGTTTAAATAATAATTTTATGTTCTTTTTCAGATTCTTTTGTTATTCTAGATAGAATATACAATTCATTGTCTATGTTGCTGATAACAATTTGGATTTATAATTTACTAAGAAAATGGGTTAAGGTTTTGTGATTCATAACTATTTACAATCTGAAAATAAAGGTAACAAATTTTAATCTTGCTAATATATTTCTATATTATAAAGGATAATTAATCTCATAGATGTTCGATTTGATATGATACATATTGTTTAGTTATAATTGTCAATATAAATAGTAATTTTATCTGTCTGAAGAAAGTGATTTCTATTTGTTATTCAACAAAGTTACAAATTTCTCATATTTGTGTATCATTCTCTTGAATATTCATTATGATAAGTTCAAATCCCCTCAAATTTAAATTTAATAAATATTAACATGGTTAATTTTGTTTAAATTTCAATTTCCCAAACAAACTTATCATTCCTTCACTATTTACTATGAAAATATTAGAAACTTCTTAGACTAATTCTTGGTTGTATCCTTATCCTATCTTAATCTACTATTTACAAACAACTTATTTCCTATGATTTTAAATTACTTGTAATATTATCTATTCCTCGTTTTTCAATACATATTCCTTAAGAATAATATTTGTAAATGTGTTCTATGTTAAAGATACCCCTTAATATTTTAGTACCTGGATATATTAATCGATAACTGTTTTTACCGTTTTCTGTATCTATGATATATGGACCTTCGAATGGATATAATAATTTCGCACATTGTTCTTCATCTTTCTTTGGCATTCTTAAAGATTTGACAATCACCATATCTCCTTTATTAAACTGTGTTGTCCTAGGTTTCTTTTTATCTTGTTTTTTAATATACTTCTCCGCATTTCGTATTATTCTCCGATTAACCTTTTCAAGTACACTTGTCATAGTTGAATTTCTGTTCAAAATCCAGTGGCGTTCTGGCTGTATTCCTTTCATAATATAACTCGGATTCTCCTCTGTTACACCATGTGGTAATTCATTTATGAATTTTTCTACTCTATCCAAGTATTCATCCCATCTTTTATGGTTCTCTTGACATAACATTCTTAAATATTTAATGATTTCTTTAATATATCGTTCTGCTGGATTAGAACTTGGTTTTCTGATACTTATAAATTGTAATTTTATTTGTTTACTGTCAGTATATTGTTTTAACTTCCTACTCTCAAAATATGTCGCATGATCAAGTATCACTGTTTCTGGTGTTCCAAACTCTTCTATATATTCTTTAAAACAATCAATTACTACTTTCGCATTTGTCTTTCTACATGGAAATATTTTAACATATTTACTATATACATCAACCATTACTAATAAATGTTTATTCCCCATTGTACTTTTAATTAAATTACCAATAAAATCTACTGCCACTATTTGTAATGGTTTACTCGTTATAATAGATTTCGCTGTCATATAATTATGATAATTCTTTTCTTTGCCTATTTGACAAAACTCACAATATTTACATACTTCTTTTACAATACTTAAATCTTTCTTAGCTATATAATTTTCTCTAAATAACATCCACAATTTTCTTATTCCTATATGTCCATTTTCTATATGTAAATGTTTAATAATTTCTTTAGCATAATCTCTTGTTATGATATATACTTCTCTATCCTCAATTTGTTTATACCATACATCTTCTATATTTACTGCTCCTCTGGTATTCATTTTATCTATTTGTCTTTGATCTTCTTTTACTCTTTCTAGAGTAAATATTCCTTCAGTTTGGTGTAATGTATTTACTCCTATTTGAAATCTTCTTAGTTCGCTTCCATTATCGTTAACTCTACTTAAGGCATCCGCTACAATGTTTAATTTTCCTGGTACATATTTTATGTCAAACTCATATTCTTGTAGAAGTAGAATCCATCTATGTATTCGATTGTTTGCATATCTGTTCTTTAATATAGATGTTAGTGCTAGATGATCTGTTTCTAATGTAAATTTAGCTCCTAGTAAGAAAAATCTTAGTTTGCTTACACAAAATACTACACTTGCCATTTCTAACTCAGTTATGGAATATTTTCTTTCCGCTGCTTTTGTTACCCTAGATATAAAACTTATGGGAACTTCCTCTTCATCTTGAATTTGTACCAAAACTCCTGCCAATCTTTCCATAGATGCATCTGTTTTCAAGATGAAAGGTTTATCATATTGTGGGTGATAAACTTTGAGTTTCTTCAGAAATATTTCTTTTAATTCCTGGAAAGCTTTGTCTCGTCTTTCATCCCATTTCCATTTTGTATCCTTCTTTAACAACTCAATTAGTGGAATCTCTCTTCTACTTAAGTCTGGAATTAGCCTCTTAAAATAGTTTAAAATCCCCAGAAACCCCCTCAAATTTTTTAGGTTCTTAGGTGTTTGATATTCCAGTATCGCTTTAACTCTTTCTGGATTCATTGATACTCCTGTATCACTTAAAATATATCCCAGATATTCTACCTCCTTTTTATAAAATTGGCATTTATCTAAATTTAATTTCAAACCTGCTTCTTCCAATTCTTTAAGTATAATTTTTAAGTGTTCCTGATGTTTTTCTTCTGTTTCAGAAAATATGAGGATATCGTCGATATAGTGCAATGTGAAATCTTCATACTGGTTCAAGATAGTATGTAAAGTTCGTACCAGCGCAGCACAAGAACTTTGTAGCCCAAATGGTACTACACAAAATTGATAAACAATTCCATCCACCATAAAAGCAGTGTACGGTCTACTTCTTGGATCTAAAGGAATTAACCAGAAGCTGTGTTTGAGATCCAGTTTTGAGAAAATATTAGCTTTTGTAATTCTACCAAAAATACATTCTATATTTAATGGACTTTCATATTGTTTCTTTGTATAGCTGTTAATATTTCTAGCATCCAAACATAACCTAATTTCTCCTGTTTTCTTCTTGACACATGTGATGGCACTGATGTATTGCGAATTTGATCTTTCAATAATTCCATCATTCAGCATCTTTGTAATCTCATCATATACTTCTGTCTTCAGCCTGTATGGTATTGGATATGTTTTTATTTTGAAATTTTTTATCTCTTCTGTGACTTCTAATTTATGTACATATCTAGATGCTACACGTACTTCCTCGTTAAATAATCGTTTATGATGTTGTAAAAGCTCATACACCCTATCTTGATATTCTCTGTTACATAACTCTTCTAAAACTTTTATCTCTTCACCAATTTGGTTTATTTCCTTTATGTTCGAATTTTGTATATCATTATTAGAAAATTGTTTTATAAAATGTATAATTGAATTTTGATATCTAATACATCCCTGATTATAATCTATAATTATCCTATGTCTATTTAATTCATCATTTCCTAATATTATATCATATCTTAAATTTTTAACTATCAATAATTGTACTGGAATATGTTCTGAATTTATTTTTAAATTAACTATAATAGTTTGATTTGTTTCATAAAGTTTTCTATCATTCGCCCCTACTAATGATATTTTGTTAGTATTAATCACCGTAATATCATCTTGTTTCACATTTTCTATTACATTCTGATTTATTATAGAAACTTCCGATCCTGTATCTAATAAAATTTTACATTTCACATCAAATAAATACCCTTCTATGAAAATTAATTTTATGTTTTCAGTACATTGTGAACTTTCATCTATAAATTCTCTTGGATGTTGATAATGAGAAGAATAGATAATATTACGAATGTAAGGACGATTTACGCAAAATTTCTTACCAAGCTTTGCTCTTGGTTTGGATCATTACTTGATCCTTCCTGTTCTTGTGTTATATGATTCACCTGTCTTCTCTCTTCCTCTCTATTATTTTCTTGTTCATAATTCCTTTCTGGGTTCCTTTGATTATAGTTTCTTCTTTCACTATAATTGTTTATTCCTTCCCCTCTATTCTGTTGCCAATTTCCATTCCTGTTTCCATTATAATTTCTTCTTTCGAAATTTGCCTGATTTCCTCTATTTTCATACTGCCTACCATTGTTTCTGTCTCCATTTCCATAATATCTATCTCCATTTCCTGTATTTCTTCTGTTTTCAAAATTCCTGTTTCCATAATTTCTATATTCATTTCTGTTATTATTGTCCCTTCTGATAAATCCATTTCCATTCTCTCTTGTTCGATCATTTCTTATCTCCTCATTCCTATTCTGGTATCGATTTATTCCATTTGTGTTCACAATACTCCTCTCCACTCTCTGTAGGTAACATGACAAACTATCCATCGTCTTGATATTATGAAGTGCAATAGTCTCCGATACTTCTGCATTAAATTGTCTGCCTACATATAATACCAGTTCCTCCTCTTTCATCACCGGTTCTAGATACTGTGCCATATTATACAACTGCATCGCATATGAATTCAAATTTTTACCTTTATTATAGTCGAATTTACCAAAGTATAATTTTTCCCTAAAATTTGCTTGCTGTAATTCCCCCCAAAAATAGTTTAAGAACTGATTTTCAAATTCTTCCATATTTCTGATCTGCTCTTCTTTATTGCAGAACCAGAGTAATGCGTGACCTGACAACATACCTCTTATCGCTATTTTCTTCTCCATCAAATCCTTTATTCCCCTCAATTTACTTTTCATAATTTTAATAAAAACTTTTGGGTGTATTAAATTAATGTTCCCATCGAATTTCACACCTACATCCATATTCCCATTGTATATGATTCCTCCTCCATTTCTTCTCACAGTATCCTCCATTTCTTCTACCGTTTCTTGTAGTTTCCTATTCATCTCTTCTAATTCCCTATTAAATGATCTACCCATGACTTCCGACCTTTTTTCATATGTTCCTGTTTGTTCTTCCAGTCTCACATTTAAATCTTGAAATTTTTTATCCACCTTCTGTATTACTTCTTCATTAGTTTGTCCTTGTACTTTTATATGTTCCACTTCTCTAATTATATTTTCATTTTGTTTGTTGATTTCCATTACAATAGTTCCTGTTAGATTTTCTTCTAAACATCTACCCCATTCTTGAATTTCTTGATCAACATGTTTTTCTATCTCTTCCCGGATTTTGATTCCATTGTCTTGAATCTCTGTTCTTAAATTTTTATTTTGCTCCTCAATATTTTGTTGCACCTTATCCATTCTTCTTTGAAATACTTCGTTTTCTTCCCTGATTTTCTGGATTTCTTTAATACTTTCAGATTTCACATCATCAATTTTCTTTTCCAATTTGTCTATGTTCCCACTCATCTGGTCCATTTTTCCATCTATCCTGTTGATATCTCCTCTCATTGTATCTATGTTTCCATTTATTCTCTCCTCCATTCTGATAAATAATTGTTGCATCCTGTCCATCATCTGATCATCTCTATTTGTACTTGTTCTTCCTTGTTTTTCCCTGCTCTCTTGTATCCTCTCTTCTTGTTCTTGTGCTTCCTCATCTCCTGTTGAGTCTTCCTCTGGTACATTTTCTCCAGATTGTCCCTGTTCTAAGTAATGTACTTGGAAATCCCCTCTACCATGTCTTCTTTCCTCTCGTTCCTCTTCCGATCCACTATCCGTACCTACCTGTTTTCCGTCTCTTAACATCATTTTCTTTTCCATCTTATATTTATAATATAGTCAATAAAATTTCTAATATTTGTATACTTTTAATTATTCCCTTAACAAAAAAACAACCTACCAAATATTTTAAAATCGCCCCACGTTCTTGGGTGCCATTTATTATATGTAATTCTAATGTTTTTAAAACCTTCTTATCATGAAAAAAATCTTAATTTGCCTCACGTTGCGGTGACATTTATTATATGAATTTTAAGTATTTATCAGTTTATAAATAAATATATTTAAACAATATTTATTTTTGAATTTTGTCTATTGCATTATTTTTAATTACTTTATGTTTTTTATTTTTGTCGATGGATTTATATAGTAAATTGGCTAGCTCAGGATATTTTGATTATATTGTTTTACTTTATTGTGTTATTGGAAAACATGAGAACTCTTAACTCCCTTTAGATTCTGGCAGATATTATAATATGCGAAATTTGTATTTACTAAATATTATATTATTTTAACTCCTTTGAAAACGCTTTGAATATCTATGCGGAACATACCTATTCGAACCTCTATGATGATTTTCTGGAACTATTTATGTCAATTGTTAAAATAAAAAACAAACATATGAAATGAAATTTAGTTTATATATATATACGAACTATCATTGAATTGAAAAACACTATCGGTATGAAGAAAAATCAGTTAAAACAAATTATTACTATAAACTAATATACATGAAATGGTTAGAATTTTTAATACATATAAAACAACGAATAGTGAACTTTTGGCCAATTAATAATGTTTGTGAAATTTTTAATGGTATACCATATAAATTGTTTATACACTGACCTGTTTCTATCACTTTAAAGTTTCTGTTGTGCACTCTGCTTCGGATTCATCTCTCTGGAATGAAGCTGGATTCTTGTTGAATATCGTAGGAAAACAAACTTGATAGTTTGTTGTAGGTAAGTTGAGATTTTGGTTTAATTGTTCAGTAAATACAACTTATAATGTTTATTATCTTACTAAATGTCTTTGAAACTAATAATCAATATTCCATTGTGGACTTTTGATAAAATTCAGACATAGCATCCCTTCTCAAAATATGGATTAGCTGCATTTTCCACAAATAATGAATGTTTACAAATATTTTCTTCTAGAAATGTCTCTATTATTATTATTTATCATTTAAATTCAATTTTGCTTTTGATTTTTAAAGATTTCCGCAGAATTTAACAAATTATTAGAAAAATTTTCTTACATGTCCATCTGCTTTTGAACCACCACACCTAATTCATTGTTCCCCAAATCAACAAAACTCTCGTTGCTAGCCTTGTTATTTCCAACAAAAAACTAACAAGTAACTAGATATCATGGTTTAATTTATTTACTGTCTAACATTAATTATAATTATTTTCCTCGTATTTTTATTGTTATTAATTATTTGTGAAAAATTTTAAAATAATTCATTATATCTATTTACATACAATATCATTCCAAAATATGCCTTATTTTTATATCAATAATAATTTTTATCCCACTTTAAATTACAATATCTATGAATTTATAATCATAATCTTCTTAAAATCTTTTATAATGTCTTTCAATTACTCTTTTATATGTAATTCAACAATTATTTTATATAAACTTTGGCTTAACCTTTACTATTGTTATCAATCTTTAAACACTCCTGCTGTTTTGAAAATAATCAATACTTCGAACATAACATATCTCTATGGTTGAAAATATTTCTGCTCTGTTAATTCTGTGTTACATGACATGAAGTTTTTACTGACACTTCTACATAAGAATCAACAAATGATATAACATGTATTCATATTAGTATCAGTTATATATATATTGTTTATCATCGTTTAAATAATAATTTTATGTTCTTTTTCAGATTCTTTTGTTATTCTAGATAGAATATACAATTCATTGTCTATGTTGCTGATAACAATTTGGATTTATAATTTACTAAGAAAATGGGTTAAGGTTTTGTGATTCATAACTATTTACAATCTGAAAATAAAGGTAACAAATTTTAATCTTGCTAATATATTTCTATATTATAAAGGATAATTAATCTCATAGATGTTCGATTTGATATGATACATATTGTTTAGTTATAATTGTCAATATAAATAGTAATTTTATCTGTCTGAAGAAAGTGATTTCTATTTGTTATTCAACAAAGTTACAAATTTCTCATATTTGTGTATCATTCTCTTGAATATTCATTATGATAAGTTCAATATATATATATATATATATATATATATATATATATATATATATATATATATATATATATATATATGGAGAAGGAAATTCAATAATAAAATGGTGATTGTAGAAATGTAAGATACAATAAGTCTGAGAGAATATTTAAAAATTACTACTTATAGAAAAATACTAATTCATGTTGTAGTTTAAATTTTATAGCCATAAAAACAATCCCTTGTCAAAGACTCATTTCAATACATTTCTATGTAGATTAAAAAAAGAACTTTTGTAAAGTGATTTTATAACCAAATGCGTTCTTGGAATTTTAAAAGTGCAATAAAAATATGTAGAACTTTATATACCAGGAAAGAACATTTTATCTATGAAAGACATATCTTTAAAACCATAAAACAAACAAAAACAAAGAGAAATAGTCGGCTTTGAAATAAATACTTTATTGATAAAGCAACTGATGATCGGCGTTAGTTGGTGAAAAGTGTGGAAAGCAGTAAGAGGGTTATGCTAATTCCTTGAGAAAAATTTAAGTAAATTTCAAAAAAAAATGCAAGTCAAAGTGATAAGTCGTAAAGAATAGCATATAAGGAGTACGCACTGATGTTTGTAATCAGCAATTCCATGTTAAATCCAGGGAATATCGAGTAATCAGGAGAGCGTCATTCCAGTCGGCAGATTCCAGCTTCAACTTTTGTGAAAATCCAGAATACTGAATAGGTCAGTGCAATTTTTAATATTATTGGCCAACAATAACAACGATAATTCAAAATTATAAACATTATTCCATTCATTTATTGTCGTTGAACTAAAAGAAACATGTACATATTAATTCAATAGATTCATAATAATTATGTATAAGAAAATTCATAATTATTTCATCACGTTAAGAAAATATTACTAGTTACTTACTTGATCAAGCTTACAGTAAAATGATGTATATCCAGGTGTTAGGTTAATTTATGCAATCAGCTGAAGTATTGCCAGCTTAATTTCTACAGAGTCTCAAAACTGATATATATATATTTATATATATATATATATATATATATATATATATATATATATATATATATATATATATAATAACAAGATATGTACGAATAGTGCGTGACATATGAACAATAAGCAACGAATAGATTAGTGGGTATTGCACGCAAAACGAAGAAGGGGCTACTGAAAAGAGTAGTAACCGCAGACATGCATGTTTCTGGCTCATTAGCCGTCATCAGTACGGTACAACCAAGAAAATATGTGAAACATGGGAGCAAATGTGTTGAATGAAACATGAGAAAATATTACATAATTCAGCAAACACACCATTTGTGTCAGTAATATTAGAAGATCTCGAATATTCGAGACAACAACCAACATAGACACGGGAGTGTTATATGCACCTCAGTTCACGGTGGAAGGAGAACGGGATGGTTTTGTACCCTTTTTGGACACGAAAGTTATCAGAACCAACTCGAATACCCTGATCTTAGATTGGTATAAAAAACCAACTTGTTCAGGAAGATATCTGAATTACATGTCTCATCATCCATATAAAATGAAAGTTACCTTGGTTTTAGGACTTAAAAATAGAATTAAAAGCATCTCTTACCCATCATTTTTACAAAAAAAATATAGAAAATTATATGATGCTTTGTTAAAAAATAGTTACCCACCACATATATTGAAAAAATTGATTTTCAACATGCAGAGTGATCGGACTGTCCTTGGGAGAATGAGCGGAGATGAGAGTCACACAGGAAGGGAAAACTAACCTAATATTATTTTCGGATCAATACCATATCTTGGTGAAATCTCTGATAAAATTATTAAACATTTCAAAGATATTTCCACAGTAAAAATTGCACAAAAATCAGGCCAACCTTTAAACCAATTGTTCAATAAACTTAAACACAAAGATGAGACCCTCCAACGTACAAACGTGGTTTATCAGATACCTAGTATGAATTGTGGGAAGAAATATATAGGTGAAACCTCACAAAATTAAAAAAATCGTTTGATACAGCATAAAAGCGATAGTAGGTTAGGAAAAAGAAAATGTGCGTTTGCAGAACATATAATACATGAAACATATCACGTAGATTTTGAAAATAGTGAAATTTTAGAAATAGAGAGAAATAGAAATAAACGTAAATTCTTAGAAATGTACCACATCCAAGTCTATGACCTAACTATGAATACAAAATCTGACATCGATGACATAAGTAAGATTTACACATATTTACTACATTGTACAAATGTCAACCCAACTAGCAGTGACGGTTCTTCCCTTAGTTAGGTGTTGTGTGGTGTCTGTGGAGCAATTGTGGCGTTTTTCACGGACATGATACTAACAACTAACTCCGCTATAAACATATTTTACGAGGAGAAATGTCAAAACAATTTCAATATTATAATACCAGGCATTGAGAGTACTATACTTGAACTAACAGCATGTCGGAGAGGTCTTTGGGGAGTTCCTACCTCTGTCGGGACTGACAAACTTGACAGGGGGTGGGACTTGCCATTTCCCTTTTTGAAGGTTGTTATATAATAAAAAAAGTTTTTTTGGCTACTCAGAGGGTGACAGCCTCTGAATTTGACTATTTCATAATCTGAAATTTCCAGGGTGAGACACTGGAGTTTGATGATTTTTTAAAGAAACCTCTTGGGATAATTAAACTTTCCAACTACAGGTGTTGTTCTCTTTTGGCCGGTGCTTTTTACACGCGATAAATGCCTGGATATGTTCACAGCCACGGGACCGATGAAGTGAGAGTTCATGCGGTCTAGTGACTGTTAGCAAATTCAACTCCTTGTTATAACAACCAACCAGAAAATAACAGCAGGCAACTGTTATGTGAAAAATAAATTTTTCTTAAAAGAAAAGGTTTTTTCCAGTTTTGACACATTAATGGGACATCCAGTATCAAATAAAATTTAAATATTAATCTCATTGCTAAGATTGGTGCAACATTTGGTATCACACCCGTAAATTTTCAACTACCCTGGTATATAGACATAAAATAAAACAAACTCGCTTGAAGAGAATACGACTGTTATCAGGTATTGTAAATTAGAAAAAGTTATTTTCTATCCAAAAACTAGATACACTTGAAACAACCGAATTAGTATATAATATTCTCTTTTAAAATGTGGTGGTGGTGAATTTTAGAACCAAAATGTGTTCTTTCAGGAAGGATTTGAGCTAAGTATCAATTTCCATGTTTATTTTAACCTCAATTTTTCATTTTTCTGATTTTATTTAATTTCAATGTCGAGGCATTGGTTTTTGATTTTGATAGAAGTGATTGCTATGTATCCTGTTTTCTTTGATTTCCAATGATTCTACCATATAACCTTGAAAAAGAAAGAAAAAGTCTTTCGAAAGCGCTCGGTTTCGTATAACAAGAATTTTTAACATTATTTAGGCTGCAATCCCCGTGATATTTTCAATTTTATATATATATATATATATATATATATATATATATATATATATATATATATATATATAGGTGGGGATAACGGGGATTTTAGTCCAAAGAATCAACGCCGAGATCTTTTATTTACAAAATGCCGCCAAGCTTTCGTGTCCTTTTGACACTTCTTCAGGGCACTATAATACATATACAAATATAAATATGATTTAAAAATAGAGAAATAAATATAAGTACTTATATGTGAAATATTTTAAGTAAATTCAATATAAATAATCATTGAAAAATTTGTAAATGTAAAAATTAATATAATTATAATATACTTGATGTCATATTTCACATAAGACAAATCGATACATAATTTGTTTGTTCGTTACTTAGTTATTTTAATTTTTTTTAGGTTACTTTATAATTATTTAATGAAGTTTGAATTTGAGGTTAGATTATAACCTTATAAAATGACTTTGACAGATAATTTGTTTTTGACGTTAATAGAAAAGGAGATAAGGTTAGATTATAACCTGTGAAAATGACTTTGACAAATAATTTCTTATATTTTGACCTTAATAGAAGTGAATTTAATTTTTATGAAATAATCATATAAATAATGAAAAATTATCTATTTTGTTCAATATTCAAAAGGTAGCTATAAATATTACTAAGATTTTCAATGTCACTTTTCTTATTGATACTATTATTTGCCTTGTTGATTTCAACCATTTCAAGAAAATATCTTTTAGACATATTTTGTTCAGTATGTAGAACTTTAGCTTCATTAAATAACATTTTATGGCCTGTTTCGATGGAATGCTGTGTTAATGCACATGATTTTTTGTTAAGAGTTTTATATCACAGGTTATAATCTAACCTTATCTCCTTTTCTATCAACGTCAAAAACAAATTATCTGTCAAAGTCATTTTATAAGGTTATAATCTAACCTCAAATTCAAACTTCATTAAATAATTATAAAGTAACCTAAAAAAAATTAAAATAACTAAGTAACGAACAAACAAATTATGTATCGATTTGTCTTATGTGAAATATGACATCAAGTATATTATAATTATATTTATTTTTACATTTACAAATTTTTCAATGATCATTTATATTGAATTTACTTAAAATATTTCACATATAAGTACTTATATTTATTTCTCTATTTTTAAATCATATTTATATTTGTATATGTATTATAGTGCCCTGAAGAAGTGTCAAAAGGACACGAAAGCTTGGCGGCATTTTGTAAATAAAAGATCTTGGCGTTGATTCTTTGGACTAAAATCCCCGTTATCCCCACCTATATATATATATATATATATATATATATATATATATATATATATATAAAATTGAAAATATCACGGGGATTGCAGCCTAAATAATGTTAAAAATTCTTGTTATACGAAACCGAGCGCTTTCGAAAGACTTTCTCTTTCTTTTTCAAGGTTATATGGTAGAATCATTGGAAATCAAAGAAAACAGGATACATAGCAATCACTTCTATCAAAATCAAAAACCAATGCCTCGACATTGAAATTAAATAAAATCAGAATAATGAAAAATTGAGGTTAAAATAAACATGGAAATTGATACTTAGCTCAAATCCTTCCTGAAAGAACACATTTTGGTTCTAAAATTCACCACCACCACATTTTAAAAGAGAATATTATATACTAATTCGGTTGTTTCAAGTGTATCTAGTTTTTGGATAGAAAATAACTTTTTCTAATTTACAATACCTGATAACAGTCGTATTCTCTTCAAGCGAGTTTGTTTTATTTTATGTCTATATACCAGGGTAGTTGAAAATTTACGGGTGTGATTATTTATATTGAATTTACTTAAAATATTTTACATATAAGTACTTATATTTATTTCTCTATTTTTAAATCATATTTATATTTGTATATGTATTATAGTGCCCTGAAGAAGTGTCAAAAGGACACGAAAGCTTGGCGGCATTTTGTAAATAAAAGATCTTGGCGTTGATTCTTTGGACTGAAATCCCCGTTATCCCCACCTATATAGCATTTTTCAGTCGTTATATAAAAATTTTTTTATATATATATATATATATATATATATATAAATTTATATATTGAACTAGTCCTCTAGTTCTTGAAATAGTTATGAATAAATAAACATTAAAAATGTATCTATTATTCAGGAAGGTGTAGCAGTAGACACAACCACCTTATGAAAGTTACTGACAATTCAGATATGAAATCAATAGAAACAAATATAATATCAGATATCAATATGATTGAGTAATAAAAGGACTATGAATAGAAATTCTAAACACAACATTATTTAAATAAGTATCAAAATATACCTGCACTATTATTTCCAGATTTACGCCAATGTCAATAAGTTCCACATTGATCTAAACACAGCCATATGAATTTCAGCAGAAATAAAATTCCATTTAAACTTGAAACCTGAAATAACATCAATTAATATCTATTTCAATAATTGCTTATCAATATTTGCAGGTGTTTATAATAAAAGTTAAGAATTTAAAGAAAGGGTTGAAAGCTTCATGCGACATGATAAATGAAACACAGCCCAAACATATATAAAAGCAATGTCTTATAAACAGGAAGTAATGAAATCTAGTAATTTTATTACCAACTTAAATTTATTGGTTATTTATTATATATTGAACAATAACAAAAATATCGAAAATGATAAATAATTTATGTAAGACAGAAATATTAAAAATTCAAAAATTTAAAAATAATCAATTACATAGATATGAAACAGTAATCAAGGTTGTAGATATTGTAAAAATAAATATAAATGAGAAAACCGTAAAAACGGGATAATGATGAAAATTGTTAATGTATTTTAGGAAAAAGACTTTATATAAAATCCTGAATACAAAGTGAACATTTGTGCATAAGTGTGTTAATCCTCCAGGACTTAAAAATCAAACAATTACATTTTTCAACTAAAAGACATAGGAAGTGACAATTTGTATTATTAAAACAAAGATAAGCAAGCTTTGAATTTAGGAAGAATAAAGTTTGTTGATTTTGAAAAACAAAAGAGTTGATTTGGTGAGATGGAGAAGCTAGCATCGTTATAAATCTCCTGTGATAATATTTATAAAAATTTAATTAAAAAAAATTATAAGATTCCTCAAAAAGATAATAGAAACACGTTAATAAGTTTTGGAGATCCCGTGAAAAGGAGAAGCTGTTCTGAAGGAGCATCTCTTACTTAGACATCGTCAAGAAAATTAGAGACGCAAGTAGCATCCAAGGATTATGAACTAAGGTCTGTGTATTTTAATTAAAACATTTGGAATTCCACTTAAACACGAACAGTGAACTAACTTTAATATCCAGAACGTTCTAATAATGATTTTTTAATAAAAGGCCTAAAAACAATCTATTTCAATGCATAATAATTTATCTCCATGGAGATCCATGCAATATAGTTTTTAAGAAAATAATTGTACTTAATTGTTAAAATTTAATCCGTTTTCAATGTTCACATGTTCCATAAAATTTCACATAATTTCCATTTTTATTATCTTTTAATGCATGCATAACTGTTCTGTCTGATGCTATCTTCTTTACACTTCACACACATTATTTAAAAAGTTCATATATATGTAATTGCTTTGTTCAAATTGATATAACGTATTAAAACTTTTCATAGCTGTATACACGCTGGGAGAGCGTAAACCGTTTATACACTGCATGGACGGTGAATAGCGTCTTCTTGTTGTAGTAAGGTATAAAAGCGCATGTGTTGAACTTATGCGCAATCGCAATAGAGTGAATTGATATGTATTCAGAATTGCATAGGATGTAGGGGTTATCAAATAATTTTAAATGTTCAAATGAATACAAAGTTTTTCTCAATTACAATTTATTAAATCAATTTTCAGTGAAGTGTTGGTGTTTTTTTTATTCTTTTCATGTCCTCAATAAAGTTATTAGAATTGAGATATTTCAGTCTTTCTATATGAAATTATTCTGAATCACCATTTCAGAAATAAATTAAATAAATAAACAAATCAAATTATGCTCATACAGTGTGCGCCAAGAACTCAAAGGGAGGAGTCATCAAGCTTCCGACTTATATTCAAATTTCAAATTACATAAATAAAAGATATTTCATGAGCTAGCCGAAGGTTAGTGTGTTTGATAATAAATATCAAACAACCAACTTGTATTAAAACAATAAATCAAATTAAATAAATAAAAAAAATGCATTATAATATATATACATATATATATATATATATATATATATATATATATATATATATATATATATATATATATATATTGTTTTTCTTTATATTCTTGAGATTAGGTCCTTATTATAAATCTAACGAAAACTTAGTTTTACAAGAAACCTGTTTATTACCGTTTCGGTTATACGGTGTAGCCTTTATCAAAATACTACAAACAGATAAAAAGCAGTGTCAATATTTATAAAACATCTTTCAAAACAAAACAGCTTACCACAAAACGATGCATATATCCTCCTCAAAAATTTGAGGAAAGTCATCCTTGTTTTAAAACATTTGTTAAAAATAACACGTCATGAAACTACAAACATTCACAAACGTATAATCGACATTTATAACTTAAGGTGATAATGAAAGGACAAGTTTTGGTTGAATTCTTGATTTTTGTGTTTTGTTGTTGGTTTGAACTAAATTATAGTTATAGAATATATATATATATATATATATATATATATATATATATATATATATATACAAGTCTACACTGAAAAATGTATTAAAGTATAGTATACTGAGAAATGTTGGTAATTTATTAGGTTGTAATATATTTTGCTTAGATTATTTGTATCAGTTTTTGAGTTGATGCAATGTTTATTTTTTTGAATATATACCATTTCATAGAATTCCAGTTTTTTTTGTTATTTTCAGTTTTGAGTATTTTTGTGTTATCAAAATTAAAACTATGGTTTTTTTCTTTTATGTGATTGCTTAAAGCAGTTTTATTTTTTCTGTCATATTTGTGACCATTGATTCTATTTTTTAGATATTGAGTGGTTTGACCAATGTATATTCCATTGCAGTTGTTACAGGGTATTTCGTATACCACATGTGTTTTTTGATTTTTAGGGATGGTAGTTTTCAATTTACTGAAATTACTTTTTAGTAGATTATGTCCTTTATGACTTACAGTGACTTTTTCATTTTTAAATATATTTTGTTGTTTTTTCTGACAGACTAGGCACATAGGGTAATGTTATAAAATTAGAATTTGTTTTTTCCTGTTTTAATGTTTGGTTTTGCGAGTTATATTTTTTATGTATTTTTTTCTTAAATATGTTGTCGACTAGATTCCGTGGATAGTTGTTCAATTCCAAAACCTCTTTTGCTTTTTTAATTGGAGATATTCGATATTTTGGATCTGATAAATTTATAGCTCTATCTGCTAGGCTCATTACTACTGATTTTTTTTGTGAAAAAGGATAGTGCGAATTAAAATTGAGGTATCTTCCTGACCACGTGTGTTTTGTGTGCCATTCGGTTTCAATTTTGTCGTTTTTATGATGTAATGTTAGATCTAAAAAGTCAATTTGGTTGTTTTGTTCAGTTTCAATCGTAAATTTAAGTTTCTCAATATTCAGATTATCTATTACTGTTTTTTCTAGATCTTCTAATACTAGTTGGGCAATTACGCTTGAAATGGATGCGCCCATTGCACATCCTTCTATTTGTTTATAGTATTTATTATTATATAGAAAGTAAGTCGAAGTCAACGTAAGTTTAATTGCTTCCAAAAATTCTTCAAGTTCGATTTCAGTGTGATTTTTTATTAAGTCCCATTTACTTCTTATCAATGTTAGAGTTAACTCCAATGGAACATTTGTGTATAGTGACACGACGTCTAAAGAGATTAAAATATAATTATTAGGTAGTTTAACGTTATTGATTTTATTTTTAAAATACCATGAGTCTTTGATGTGATACTTGTTGTTATATACTACATTACTCAAAATATTTTTTAGATATTTGGATAAGTTTTCAAATGGAGACTGAATACATGAAATTATAGGTCTTAAAGGTATTTCTAATTTGTGTAATTTAGGCAACCCATATATTCTGGGTGGTATAGCATTTAGTATTTTTAATCCGCTTGCAGTTTTGGGTGATATATACAATTTTTTTCCCATCTGTTTACTAGCTCATTGTTAGCCTTTTGATAAATATTTGTTAGATCATTCTTTATTTCTTTGTACGTTTTCTGATCTGAAATTAAATCATTGATTTTTCGGTCATAATCTTCGGTATACATTAATACAGTTTTGTTTGATTTATCAGGTTTCAAAATCTTTAGATCAGGATTTCCTTTTAGAAAGACTTTTGTTTGTTTTACCTTTTTAAGTAATGACTGTTGCTGTCTATTAAGTTCTTTTTATTATAATTGTTTTTGTGGTTTGTGATTACATTACAGCATTTTCACCTAATTTCGTCTCTATTTGAGGGTGTAACAATTGGTAAATTATATTCGATATTGCATATTAACTCAGTGATTGGTATTTCTTCTGCCTTTTCAATAGGTATTGCAAAATTTGGTCCCAAGCTTAAAATTTCTAATACGTTATTCGGTACATGAATGTTGGTTAGATTTTCAACCCAATTTTTATTTTCAATAGAGCTATTATTATCTTTTATTTTCTGTTGTAGACGTGAAATTTTATTTATATCTTTTTGTTTGATTTGGTTAAATAATTTTTCATTTTTGTCACATTCCTTTTCCAAAAACTTATTAAAAATGTCAGAAGGTAGATTATTTTTTAAAAAACTAGAGATGTTTTCTTTTTTAATACTTAAAATGTTCAAGTTTTTCACAGTATCAGTGATTAATAAATTGAGTGTGTCTATCCTAAATTTGGCAACAGTATTCTCCTCAAATCTTTGCTGAAGATATTTACAATCAAAAATTATATGTTTTAAATTTATATTTAAGAATGAAGGTGTTAAATTTTCGGTTTTACAGCGTAACAAAAATATTCTGCGGTTTTTTTGCTTTGTAGTTTTCAACATTAATTTTGAAAGTGTTTTCATTTTATTTACGACATCTGTTCCATATTTATCTCTGATGTTGCTGTAAGAGAGCATATTTTCACCCTTGCTCGGTATATAGTTGAAAGAAAGTTTTTGGACCTCTTTGATATATTGTTTTTCTTTATATTCTTGGGATTAGGTCCTTATTATAAATCTAACGAAAACTTAGTTTTACAAGAAACATGTTTATTAACGTTTCGGCTATACGGTGTAGCCTTTATCAAAATACTACAAACAGATACAGACAAATTTTTGAGGAGGATATATGCATCGTTTTGTGGTAAGCTGTTTTGTTTTGAAAGATGTTTTATAAATATTGACACTGCTTTTTATCTGTTTGTAGTATTTTGATAAAGGCTACACCGTATAGCCGAAACGTTAATAAACATGTTTCTTGTAAAACTAAGTTTCCGTTAGATTTATAATAAGGACCTAATCCCAAGAATATAAAGAAAAACAATATATCAAAGAGGTCCAAAAACTTTCTTTCAATATATATATATATATATATATATATATTATATATATATATATATATATATATATATATTGTTATACTATTATATTATGTGAGGAAATTTAATTGTTTAAATTTTGATGTTTTTAAAACTTCCTATCATTAAAAATTTTAATTTGCCACACATTGAGCCGACAAATTTGTATTGGATATAAATATTACTGGTATTTTTCATTTGAAATTGAATTATTGTTAATAATCGTTGAACATGTTTAACTCTATCAAAGGGTAGGGTTCAATAGCGCCATTCAAATTTACTATAATTATTGGATTGTGAAATTAAAATGAATTACTTATGATTTCAGAAATTTTTTTATAACATAGAAGTTTATAAACAGGAAATGTGTATACACTACAAAAATAATAAACTATAATCACTTCGAAACAATAAAAATACTAGATTAATTACTAATTATGAATGCATTCCTTTTTTAGTTTTTAAATGAAGGCCTATTTAATTTCAGAGATCTCTAATGTAATATTTTAAAACAAAACGGTACCTTTCATTCACTAAGTTTGTATCCACTTGAAACCAATCTTCACTTTCAATTTCTTTGCTGTCGTACTATCCAAATAAGCAAACCTGGAGCTGAAGTGATATCACCATCGCTCGTCATCAAAGGATGTATTATTATAGATACTACATTCAACGAAGGTTTTTCATTGGGAAAGTCTTTAGGTAAATATACTTTTAAAAATAACTTATTATCCCAGAATTAGAATATGAATCGTATTCTTCTCCTTTAATAACTTCAGCTACACTTTTTATTTACAGCTACAGTTCCAAAAAGTGAACTTCCACTTTTCCTTTTTAGTTTTTCATAAATGTAAGATATCCTCTCCACCGCATATAAAGAACTGTACCACAAATAAAATAGCAATTAACTCCCTTACGGAGATCAGCCGACGTTTATTTACCACCAAAAACCTTTCAAAAGGTTAGTTTTACTGTATATACTATATTTTATAAGTTTTTCTTTAAATTCTATCACATTTACCAGTTAAATTATTATATTACTTTCATTTTGACGTTTTCCAAATCACTGACGATTTCAATTTTTAATCCATCCATCAACAGCGTTCGGTTGCTATGGAAACTTATCTGTCTATACATTATTAATTATGTACCCATTGTGTCTTTGTTGATGATTGGCTATGTATATTACAATAAACCATTAAATTTTAAAGCCGTATATGAAGCATGAAATAACATTTTAGTATTCGAAATGATAATGTATATAGATGAGGGTTTCCATACATATAAATATTAACATAACTTATTTACTATTTATTAAAAATTCCTGAAATCCCTTGCATAAAACAACATATTCACTAACTGTATAAAATGTGTCATGTTTCTTTTAAATTATTATAAATTTCATTCTTTTTTAGACGAATTCTTTTGAAATTACATCCTCTACTGAGTTATTAGTTTTTTTTATTCTGTATGGTTGTGAGGATTTTGTTCACTGTTTTCACTATCGGCATCTATAATTGATTGAGACATGTTTATTTTTACAATTTATAAATATACGTTAAAATGATGGCTTTGCTATTGGGCTCCTTTTTTTTAATAAACATACAAAATATAATACTATACAGTTGAAGCTAAAATAATTCCAAATAGTTTAAAATCCGAATATTAGCAGCCCCATTAGTTCTGTCACAACGTCAATGTATTCAAGAAGATAGATTCAAGGTGCTTATTTCAAACCAGTATAATTTTCCCCTCAAATTTTTGACATATTTCAAAACTTGTGAAATAAGGAGACAATTTTATATTTTATTTAGTTCTCTACATAATATTTGTAAATTTGATTTATATTGAAGATTCCCCTAATTTTATCATTATGTATTTCTCTTAATATATAACTGTTCACTCCTTGTTTATTATAAATTTCATAGGGCCCTTCATAAGGTAACTGCAACTTTGCACATTTATTTTCTTTTCTATTAGCTACCCTTAACGCTTTTACTATTACTAAATCACCTTTATCAAATGTTATTTGTTTTTTCATTTTAGCCCTTTTACGTTTAAAATACTTTTCTGCAGATCTTTGTAAATTTTTATTTACCTTTCCAATAGTCGCTCCATAATTTTTTCCATCTAAAATCCAATGTCTTTCCGGCAACGTTTGTTTAAATACATAAATAGGTGTTTCTTCTGTTGTATTATTTGGACTATTATTCACAATATTTTGTATGTTTTGTAAGTTTTCTTCCCACGCCATATGATAGTTATGAACCAATTTTCTTCAAAATTTTATTATATCTTTGATGTATCGTTCTGCCAAATTTGAATAAGGATGTCTTATACTTGTGTAAATGGGTTTAATATCATTTTTCATCATGAATTTTTTTATCCTATTATTGTTAAAATATGTTGCGTTGTCTAAAATACACGCTTTTGGCTTCCCATGTTCCAATATATAACTTTGTAAATTTTGTATTGAAATATTTGTATTCGTTTTTTTCGAAGTATATACAGTTATAAATTTAGAAAAAAATCAATTGCTGCTAATTCTAAAGGTTCTTTTGCGATGATAGACTTAGGTAAATTTCAATTGTGCCAATTCATTTCTTTTACCAGTTGACATATTCTACAATTTCTTGTAATACTTTTAGCTATGGAATTGTCTTTTTCAGTTATATAATTTCCTCGATATATCTTCCATACTTTTCGCTACCCTATATGCGCATATTCTTCATGAATATGTGTCATAATTTCTTTGGCAAGTAATTCTGTTGTTAAGCATAATTCATCTGTTCCTACAATTTTATAAATTATATCATCCTTTTTATTTGCTCTTTGCTTTTGTTTATCAGATAAATTACATTGATCAGACATTAATTTTTGTTTTGAAAATATTCCCGTTATTTCCTTAAATGTGTTTACACCTATTTTTATATTTTTATGTGACTTAAATTCCTGTCCCTCCATTCTAATAATGGCATCGACTATAACATTCAGTTTACTTGATAAATGATGGATTTCAAAATCATACTCTTGAAGTAATAGAGCCCATCGATGGATTCTACTCTTACTAAACTTGTTGTTTAAAATCGAGGTAAGTGATAAATTATCCGTTTCTATTCGAAATTTATTCTCTAATAGATAAAATCCTAATTTGCTAATGCAATATATGATACTACCTAACTCTAATTCTCCAACGCTATATAACATAATAATTTTTGATAATGAATATTTTTTTACAATAGTTAATCAAATCAATTTTAACAATTTTCTTTTAATTTGAATACGATATATATACAACTTTTCAAAATGAAATTTTAAATACAATTCCTTTTTGGTTTGTATCGTTTTCACTCAGAATAAAATTTAAAAATTTACAATCGAACACTTTTCCAGTGAATTTTATAAGAATGCCTCTAATATTTTCATAATTTTTTTAAAAAAAAAGGAAAGCTTTCCTTTACTATTTAAAGTACTGATCTAATAACTATAATTAACTTAAATGTCTATAAATACGAGCTCAAAATATGACACGCGATATCCAATTCTATATGAGATAACCAAGTTCCTTCACTTCTTTGGTAGTTAAATTACTATTGCTTGCTGCCTCAATAAATTTTAATTTAGTTCTCCTACCGAAATTTTGTTTGCAAGGTATATTTCATGATTTTCAAATTCTAAATTTTAATTATATTTCTTCCTAATAACTTGTATTCAGTCTCAATAAATTTTAATGCAATTCTCTTACCGAAATTATGTTTTTAAAGTATATGTTGTAGTTTTCAAATCCTTGATTATAATTTATATTTTTCTTGATAATTCTCTATTTTCATATATGTTCCTATTGACATCTATCTGCCAAAATTTTTCTCCATTCCCACCACTATTTTTCAATCCTTCGCACTTTTTTAAATCCGCCTTCCAATGGTTTTTCTCATCTGTATCTCTATTGACGCACTCGAAACGCGAACTTCACTACCTTCTAATAATTATTACATGTTAATTATTTATAAACTTCTAAATTTTTTACTCATATCTATTATTATAATCTAATACGTAAAATCAGTTACTTCCAAAAGAATTGTATTTATACATTGTTTCATGATTTCCTAAAATGTCATTTTTGAATTTTAATTTTTTTTTAGGTTATCTGTCACAATGATTTTGATGTGTATATAGGGTGTCTCGAATGATCATGTATACAGTGTGTTCCAAATAAATGAATCTAATAAACCTGATTTAGAAATAATAATAATATATTTTTTTAAAGTTGCTATAATTTCCCCAAATTTCCTTTTTTTTAAATTTTAATCTCCTATCTTGGAATCCATATATGTAATTGCGATATTGTCGGATCTTATCCTATTCTTCAAATTTTGTATATATATATATATATATATATATATTATGTTTTTATAATTAATTTTTAATAAATAATAAATAATTTTTTTTTAATGTGTACTCATTCATTTATTTATGGTTCAAAATATTGAAATTGGCTAGCTCAGTTATTTATCGAACCTATATGGTTATACGATTCGAGAGGATGAAACCCTGTCTACTCTTCGAGTTCAGGCTTCTGTAAATATATCTTAATCATATTAAATGGAGAGAAACACTTTATTTATTTCTAATATTTATAACTGCGACGCCTATGGATGCGCATGCTCAACTATCAGGTGATACTGAGCGGAAGAAAAGCACTTCATAGATGCGTTGCGTCTGTTTAATGTTTGGATATGCATCTAGTTGTTATCGTTAAATGTTATTGGATGGTTTTATATATAAAAGAATTTATGTTGGGAAAATATACGTAGAAAGACAAATTGGTACAGAAGAAATGAGTTATCAGATTTATATACACATGGAAATACTACAAAAATGAACTATGATGCATCTTTCTTCTGTGATTAGAAATGGCGTAAGTATTTATCTTTATTTATTTCAGATTAGGCCTTTTTGATTAGTATTGTAAAGTTATTTAATTAATTAACTATATAAAGTCCTTTTTCTATTTCTTTTTAGATCGATCATTCACCGCAAAGTTTATTATACTCATGAGATTATACACAGATATGAATTCGTGAGTTTTTTAACTCTTATTATTGATCAATAATATTTCAAATACGCACTGACCTGTAGTTCTGGAATCAGGATGTACTCCTCTGGACCCAGGAACACTCCTTCTGAAGTTCAAAAAGCAGATAATTTGGAGAAATATTGATTATTCTCTCGGGAAAACTGAATGTTAATGTTTGTGAGTACTGGAATATGCATTTATAAGTAATTCATAACTTTTACTATGATAATTTTGAGGTTTTTCATAAAATTTCGGGAATACTTCTCGAACAGTCCTTGCTATCCCGACGCCAAGCTATCAACCAACTTTTTTTTCTTTCAATTTTTTTCAACAAACAAGTGTTTTGTTTCTCAGGTCACCGTTTTAATAAAAATTTGTTTCATTCTTCGTTGATTAAAATTCGTCCTGTCATTTTTTTAACCAATCACCTATTGTCTGGAGCAGTCGAATTACGTTTACACTTATTACACTTAAAAAGATTTTATACACATACCAATATACGTTTCACTTGACATTGTTAGTTTTGCATTTAGAGTTCATTGAATTTCTATGAAACAAATAATTTATACTGGGTGATATACATAATTGTCTTCGACATGATAATGTTTAGTTTTGTTTTTCTTTTCACAATTTGTTGCTGTGACAATCGTACTTATCTATAAACATAAATTCTTTTATGTAACCTCTCGATCATTTATTGACTCTATAAATTTGTTTTGCTCTTTTCTGTCGCTAGCGTTTGTCGCTGGAACATATTGACATTTGTAGCATCAAAAATTCTTACCCACATCTTTTGTAAATATTGAATCATAACATTGAATAATATCTTTTATGTTGTTGAATACTTATTGTTTAATATTTCCTGTTCAGATCATGTATTCATGTTATTTCTATATGAGAGATTCAATACTAATGGATGATGTTTATTTTATGGTTTAGAATTTATGATTAAAGCAATGTTTCTTTTTGTTTATTTCATTACAAGTTATAAAGTCTTTTAAATTACACAGAAGCTGTATTAGTAAATTGAAATGGAAGTATTTACAATTATCTAAAAAACATGAGTAATTTTAATGTCCCATTCTTAACTTCTTGATAAAGTATAGTCTAATGCTATTCTATTCAGTATTTCATAATCAGTCTGTTTCACTACAGTCCCTATATCTTATTTATCCGTTATAACATTCCCTGAATTTTTATAAAATCATTCTAATCATTGTTCTTAGTGATCTAGAATGTTTTACTATAAAATTCATTTGACAGTACTTAATTTTGTTTTTCTTATTTACAATAATCTATTGTTATTGAATCTACTTCATATATTTCATCTTTTTGTTAAAATGAGTCATTGATTTGTTATCATACCTAATTAACCTATTTCTAATTCATTACATAATCTTACAACTCATTCCTACAAACGATTAACTCCTTTTTTTCACTTTAAAAAAAAATTATTGATTATCATTATTTCTTCATAGGTTGAATCTATGGAATTTCATTGAATTCAGGATAGAATCGATACAGTTGATCCACATTGAAAATTCCTCGAATATAGCCAGTCACAGGATGTACAAGTTTATAACTATTTATACCGTTTGACGTCTCTACTTTATATGGACCTTCGTAAGGTAATTGTAATTTTGTACAAATATTACGCTTATGATTAGGAACTCTAAGTGCTTTGATTATTACTAGTTCTCCTTCATTGAAAGTAGTTATTTTCTTAATTCTCTTGTTTCGTCTCTTAATATATTTTTCTGCATTCTTGGAAATTCTTTCCCTCGTTTCCCTTATTATATGCTCACATTTCTCCATGTTTTCTGGTATCCATGGTCTTTCAGGTACCATGTTCTTCATAATTAATATGGGTGATATTCCAGTCACTTCATGTGGTACGTTATTTAAACAGAATTCTATATGTTTCAAATTCTTTTCCCAGTTTCGTCGTTAGTTATAAACAAGTAATCTTAGACATTTGATAACTTCTCTGATATATCTCTCAGTTTGATTAGCACATGGATGTCTAATACTTGTAAAGTGAGGCTTCACCTTTGATTTTTTTAACCATGTTTTGAAGTTTTCGTTATTGAAATAAGTTGCGTTATCTATCAAACAGTTTTCTGGTATGCCCATTTCTAGAAAGTAGCTTGTCAGGCATTTCTTTGCCGTCTTCTTATCTGTCCGTTGACATGGATATAAGGTTACATATTTTGAAAAGGCATCTACGACTACAAATATGTTTTGATTACCTCCTTTACTAGGTATTATGTTTGAAATAAAATCTACCGTTATGACTTCAAGAGGATGTTTCCTTACTAATGATTTTGGCATATTTTCGTTGTGATGATTTTTTTCTTCTCCAAGTTGACAAAGTTCACATCTAGTAACTATACTTTTTGTGATGGGTAGATCTTCCTTTGCAATGTAGTTTTCCCTAAAAATATAATGCAATTTTCGTATTCCTACATGATTGTATCGTAAATGTAATTCTTTGATTATTTTTCTCGTCAACTTTTCTGTTATTACATATAACTGCTTTTGCCTAATAATTTTGAATATTATGTTGTCCTTTGTTTGGCAATTATGTTTTTCTTTTTCTGTCAAATTTTTCTGGTCTTCCATTATTGTATGTACTGAAAATATATCTGCTTCCTCCTTCATTAATTTCACTCCTACGTATTTGTTTCTTTTTGTTTTGCTCTCTCCATCTATTCTTGTTAAAGCGTCTGGAACTATGTTTTTGGCACCAGGTATATATTTAATATCGAATGAATATTCCTGTAGAAGCAAAGCCCATCTATGTATCCTATTGTTTCCATACTTGTTTTTCTAAATAGTTGTGAGAGATTGGTTGTCTGTGTCAATGATAAATTTGTTACCTAATAAGAAAAATATTAATTTGTTCACACAAAATAATATGCTTGCTAACTCTATTTCGTTAACGCTATAGTTTTTCTCAGCCTTTTTTGTAATTCTGGATACAAATGAAATGGGAACTTCTCCATATTCATGTTGTTATACCAAGCTTCCAGCAAATCTATTCTGTGAAGCATCTGTTCTTAGTATGAATGTTTTCGTGTAATCGGGATGATATAATTTCACGTTCTCTGTGAACTCCTCTTTAATTTTATTAAAAGCCACTTCTCTTTCACTTGTCCATTTCCATCGCACATTTTTCCTTAGCAGTTCTATAGGTGGTATTTCCTTTTCTGTCAAATCCGGCACTAGTCTCTTGAAATAGTGTAATACACCAAGGAAGCCTCGTAGAGTTTTCAAATTAGTAGGTCTTTTATATTCTTTGATAATTTTAATGCCATCTGGATCCATGCTCACGCCATCTTTATCAATTTTATAACCAAGATATACTACTTCTTCCTTGTAAAATTGGCATTTTTTTATGTTTAATTTTAATCCAGCTTCATCCAAAGCTTTTAAAATTATTTCTATATGTTTGATATGTTCCTCCTCTTCTTCGGAATATATTAAAATATCATCAATGTAGTGTAGTGTGAATTTTTCATATTGATTTAAAATTTCATGAAGAGCTTTGAGTAGAGCTGACGTAGCCGATTGTGTTCCAAATGGTACTACTTTGAATCTATAAACTACTCCATCTACCATGAAACCAGTATAATCTCTGCTATTCATCTCCTGTGGTATCAACCAAAAACTATGTTTCAGGTCCAGTTTAGTGGAAATTTTTGTTTTTGAAATACGGCCAAGTATCGCTTCAATATTTAATCGTGCCTCGAATTCTGGTATACAATGTTTATTTAGGTTTCTAGCATCTAGACAGATTCTCATGTCTCCATCTCTTTTCTTTACAATGACAATGGGGTTTATATATGAAGTATTACTATATTCTATGATTTCGTCTCCTATTAATTTTCTAATTGCATCTTGCATTTTATCCTTATATTTGTATGGAATTGGGTAACTTTTGGCTCTGAAAGTTTCCATATCCTTCACCTTCAGACTATGTACAAAAAATTTTTAGCAACTCCTGCTTCTCCATTGAATAAACCTCCATATTTTCTCAACAATTTCCGTACTTCTTCTTTTCTTCCTCCTCCACAATCCAAATGTACTTCCTTCCATTTGCCATCTTCATAATTATCACATCCCACATTATATTTTAAATAATTATTAATATCATTTTCTTCATATTCTCCATTCCATATTCCATTTTCACAATTATTATATTTCATATTATCTTCAAAACAATCATCAATATCCTTTTCATCATCTAAAACTATTTCTTCATCTCTTCTTTCTTTAACTTCATTTTTCTTATCATAACAATCATTATTCATTACTTTTTCTACTAATTCCAGTCTGCTATCTTCTTCTTATGCAATCTTCATAATTTTCTTGCTCCTTGTTTGTTCTCTGTTTTCATTAAATTCAATTCCAATTCTATTAACGCCTATCGTTCCTGTTTCATAGTTGATATCTATCTTATGTTTTAGTAATTCATCTGAACCCAATAAGACATCGTATTCAATATCTTGTATGACCAGTATTTGTACTTCCAAGTGGATATTTTGTAATTGTAATTTTACAATAATAGATTTGTTAACCTCGCTAAACCTTTTTGCATTGAGACCAATTAAATTTACTTTTGGCACTTTTATAAAATGTTTTTGCATGTTTAATTTATTTACAAAGCTTTCAGTGATTAATAATGTTTCTGAACCTGTGTCAATTAAAATATCCACATTGAAATCTAGTAATTTTCCCGTAATAGTTACTAATAAATGGTTTTCTATATTTTCTAGGCAATCTTTTCCTTTGAGGAATTCTCTAGGATTGACATAACTCTCTCGATTTGGTGCTAAACCTCCCTTCAATGAAAATTCTGATTAGTAGCATTTTGTACACCACCATCAGCAGTCGTTGTGATAGGAGAATGTTCATTATTCGAAGACTCATCCAGTTCTATGCGATTATTTGGAGAGTTTGTCCTGTTTTGGCTGCTAGCTCCCCTCTGGAAATCAACACGTCTATTCTGACCGTTGTTACTGCTTCGTTTCAAGTTACCATCAGAGTTTCTTCTCACGAAGTGGTCGCTCTGATGATTATTATTATTTGAATTATTGTTACTGTTATAACCATTATTGTTGTTATTATTATAGTTAGCATTGTTATGATTATATCTTCTATTATTATAATTATTATGTATATTGTTGTAGTTATTTCTACCCCTTCCTTGATTATTGTAGTTATAATTGTTTGTTGGATAATTACTAAATATCGAATTATGTGTCCTATTATTTATATTACTATTAAAATTTCTATTATTATCATTGTACTCGTAGCTTGTATTATTTAAATTATTCCCGTTATTACTTCTGTTTGAACTCTCCATGTTTTTGCTGTAATTTGAATTATGTCTATTATCGTTTTGTTTGATACGATTGCTCGTTAAATTTCTTTCTATTCTCATCAGGTAATTGGATAGTGGATGAAAAGTCCTAATGTTTTGTATCGCTATAGTTTCTGCTATTTGAGACTTGAAATGTCTGGATAAAAACATTATTATTTATTCTTCCTTTATTATTGGTTCCAAATGTCGTGCTTGTGAATAAAGTAGTAACGAGTAGAGATACATGGTATTTCCTCTATTCTCATCATACCGTCCAAAGAATAATCTCTCTCTAACTTCTCCTTGAGTTATTTCACCCCAATACAATTTTAGAAAGGCAGTTTCAAATTCTTTGTAATTGTTAAAATCTATTTGATTGCTCGTGAACCACAATAGAGCTTGTCCTATTAGGTGTTTCCTTAATACCTCCCTGATATCCTCGAAGTTTCTTATATGTTTGATTTTGTTTGTTAATACTCTTAGGAATATTTTAGGGTGTATTTTTCTGATGTTCTCATCAAATTTTACACTCTCTTCGCTCCCCCCTTGATATGTATAAGTGATCATTCCTTGTTAACTTTTTAGTTGCATTTTTATTTGCTCCAATTCATTTTTCATATCCTTTTTTATATCGTTTCTTGTCTTCATTATATCTTTTTCGGTTTCTCCTCTTACTTCATGTATTTCTTTTTTTACATCACTTCTGATGGATTCCATGTCCCTTCCATGTTTAATTATGCTCCTTTTCGCATCTTCTATATCCTTCTTTCCGGATTTTTCTATTATTTCTACCGCTCTAGTAATGTTTACTTCCGTGACCTTCTTTGTTTTCTCTATCAAACTTTGTTCCAAGTTTATGAATTTTTCTTCTTGGTTTTCCAAACTTTTTTCCATTTTTTCTTGCTCTCTTCTAATTTCCGCTACCTTTTCGTCTTGTTTCGCTAATTATAATTCTAGTGAGTTATTCATCCTTTCAATTTTTTGATTTTGTTCGTCCATCTTCTCTCATCTATTTCTTTCAAGTATTCCTTTTGTTCTTCGATTTTCTCCATCATTTTCTTACTATCTTCCCTTATTTTCTTACTATCTTCCTGTTGTTCTTCTATCTTCTCCATCATTTTCTTACTATCTTCATTTTTTTAACCAATCACCTATTGTCTGGAGCAGTCGAATTACACTTAAAAACATTTTATACACATACCAATATATTTTCACTTGACATTGTTAGTTTTACATTTAGAGTTCATTGAATTTCTATGAAACAAATAATTTATACTGGGTGATGTACATAATTGTCTGCGACATGATAATGTTTAGTTTTGTTTTACTTTTCACAATTTGTTGCTGTGACAATCGTACTTATCTATAAACATAAATTCTTTTATCTAACCTCTGGACATTCTTTGTTCTAATTATTTACACTAATTCTATATTGTCCTTTAAATTCATTAATCAGTTATCATTTATTGACTCTATAAATATGTTTTGCTCTTTTCTGTCGCTAGCGTTTGTCGCTGGAACATATTGACATTTGTAGCATTAAAAATTCTAACCCACATCTTTTGTAAATATTGAATCATAACATTGAATGATATCTTCTATATTGTTGAATACTTATGGTTTAATATTTCTTTTTCAGATCATGTATTCATGTTATTTCAATATAAGAAATTTAATACTAATGGATGATGTTCATTTTATGGTTCAGGATTTATGATTAAAGGAAATGTTTATTTTTGTTTATTTCATCACAAGTTATAAAGTCTTTTAAATTACACAGAAGCTGTATTAGTGAATTGAAATGAAAGTATTTACAATTATCTAAAAAACATAAGTAATTTCAATGTCCCATTCTCAACTTCTTAATAAAGTATAGTCTAATGCATTACTATTTAGTATTTCATAATCACTCTGTTTCACAACAATCCCTATATCTTATTTATCCGTTATAATATATATATATATATATATATATATATATATATATATATATATTATAACGTATAAATAAAGATAGAAACACTGGTGTAAAACAGATTAGTTGGAAACTGATTAGAAATTAAAACATTAGACTATATTTTATTAGAATCATAAATACGAGACATTAAAATTGCTCATATTAACTAAAAAAGTAATACAACTTATGTATATAATTAATAATCTGAGAAGACTCACATAGAATTGACAAAAGAAACATTACCTTGATCATATGTCCAAAAGCCATAGAGTAAATATCGTCCATCGTATTAAATACCTCATGTCAGAAAAAACGATGAACATATAATCTAGAAAAGAAACATGAATTAATAAATATTTGAAATAAAAAGGATATTGTCCAATATTATAACGCATTTTTACTAGAAACATATGGGTTAGAATATTTAACGCTGTAATACCAATACGCTTAGCGACATACCCTAGCGACAAAATATAGATGTCAATATGTATCAGCGACGAACGTTGAAAGTAGAGTGATTTCATAGATGAAATGAATAGAAATTATTAATGTGTTTAATCGAATATAATGAACATAAATAATTAGATTAAGGGATATTAATAAATGTTTTAAAAGAATTTATGTTGATGGCTAAACACAATTGCTAATTATAATAAGAAAATTGAACTGAACATTGATATTAAAGACTATTGTATATCGCCTAAGAAAAACTATTCGTCCCATAATACCAAGATGAACTTCAATATTGAATAAACAATTTTTAGTGAGACTAATTTTTTGTGTGTAGGTAAAGATATTAGAATGTAAAGTGAAATCATAATTTTGAGTGCGTTAATGAAAAAGAAAACGGTGATTGGTTGATGTGACATGACAGAAGGAACTTTCAAACAACAAGTGTAACAAACATTTTTGAATATAGTGAGCTGAATTAAACAAAAGACTGATTGTTGATTGTTGAAAAAAGTTGAAGAAAAAGAGTCGGTGGCTTGGTTTTCGTTTCTAGAAGGTTGGGTTTTGAAGTTCTCCAGAAATTTAAGAAATTATTCTCAAAATGAGGATAAAAACATAGCAAACTATCGATAAAACATGCACATGTACTTACCCAATGATTGTAGCTGATTTTCCAGAGTGAAAATCATATTTTCACATATTTATTCAACTGTAAACTTCGGAAGCTGCTTTCCAGAAGTTTCGAGAGGCAGATCCTGGTTCCTGAACACAAGGTCAGTGTATTGTTGTACAACAAGAGTTATAAAAAATTATTAACGTCAATCAAATGTTTTCTTTAAAATCTCATGAGTAAAATAAACTTTGAAATAATGATTGATCTGAAAAATAATTAAAATTAAAGACTCAATATAGCTATATTATTAAATAATTCTAAATGATAAATGGCCAATCTGAAGAAATAAAATTTAATACTTACGCATTTCTCAATTAAGAAACTTAAGAAAGATACATCCAACTCTTATGTAACATTTAAACTCTATGTATATAAATTTCATAATTATTTCTTGTACCATATTATTTGTATTTCTGTATGTATAAATCTCCCAGCATAAATTCTTTTAACTTTTATATAATTTGAAACATATTCTATGACACAGCATAGAAGCTCGCTGTGAAACTGAACAGACCCGACGCGTCTATCAAATGTTTACTCTAGCGCATCGTTACCTCATGTTCTTGAGCATGCGCACAGAACGCCACACATAGGAATAAAATCAATAATTTCATTTGACCCATACATGGGTCACATAAAATTTTTATAAATAAAATTAAAATATTGTTTTCAAGTAAAATGTTTCTTTATTTATTTATCAACTGAATTTATTCACAACCGTAAGAACCCAGATAACAGAAGAATCTCATACTCTATACATACATAAAATTCATCATAATAATTTCGTCCCAACGTAGTGGGCTATTCAAATATTCAATTAATTAAATCATTATTATAACATAAAAAATATTAAATGTTATAAATAAATGGCGACCCAACGTAGGTGCGTTGAATAAATTCAGTAAATAATTAATTGTTCATAAAATAAAAATAAATTTGACCAATTTTTGTGACGATTTAACTTTAAAATCAGTAATAATTTCGGGGAAAATTTGTTTGGAGTTTTGTACTGTTTTGTCTATTACAAATAAAAATTCTGAACAATGGAGTCAAACGAAACAATAGAAGAATTAAAAACAACGGAGTTGAAGGAAATTTTGGAAAACAGAGGATTGGACAAAACGGGAACCAAACAGGCGCTCGTTAGAAGGCTACAGGAGGCTGTAATTAAAGAGGAAAGGATCCAGAAACATACTGTTTCAATCAAGAAGAAACAGATAAAAATGAGGAAACAGAAATAACTGGAGATACAGAGAATACAACAGAATCAAGAGAAAATTTTCAAATAACAGAATATAGAACAACAGAAGTTGGAGAAAGATCAGAAGTTCGTGAACAAGGAAATATACAGGGAAGAGAAACAAGTAGCAGTGATAGAGATGATCAACTACAACGATATATACAACTTTTAATTGACGAGCAAAAGAAAATGAGAGAAGAACAGAAGCAAGATAGTAAAATAATAAGAGAAGAACAACAAGAAGACAGTAAGAAAATAAGGGAAAAGATAGAAAATCAACAAGAAAATAGCAAGAAAATGATGGAAAAGATAGAAAATCAACAAGAAAATGATGGAAGAACAGAAAGAATATTTGAAAGAAATAATTAAAGAGAAGATGGACGAACAAAATCAAAAAATTGAAAGAATGAATAACTCATTGGAACTAAAACTACGGAAACAAGACGAAAAGGTAGAGGAGATCAAAAGAAAACAAGACGAGATAGAAAAAAGTTTAGAGAACCAAGAAGAAAAATTCGAAAACTTGGAACAAAATTTAATAGAAAAAACGAAGAAGATCACGGAAGTAAACATTACCAGAGCCGTTGAAATAATAGAAAAATGAGGAAAAAAGGATATAGAAGATGTGAAAAGGAGCATTATCAAACATGGAAGGGATATCGAATCCATCAGAAGTGATGTAAAAAAAGAAATACATGAAGTAAGAGAAGAAACCGAAAAGGACATAGTGAAAACAAAGAATGACATTAAAAGAGATATGAAGAATGAATTGGAACAGATTAGAATGCAACTAAAAGGCGAACAAGGAATGATTACTTATGCATATCAAGGTGGGAACGAGGAGAATATCAAATTTGATGGTAACATCAGGAAGATACATCCAAAAATATTTTTGAGAATATTAACAAATAAGATAAAACATATAAGAAATTTCGAAGATACAAGGGAAATATTGAGAAAACACCTTACTGGACAAGCTCTATTGTGGTTCACAAGTAATGAGATAGACTTCAACAACTATAAGGAATTTGAAACAGCGTTTCTCAAATTATATTGGGGTGAAATCACACAAGGAGAGGTTAGAGAGAGACTATATTTTGGACGATATGATGAGAATAGAGGGAATACCATGTATCTCTACTCGTTGCTACTCTATTCTCAAGCGCAACACTTAGAACCTGTAATTAAAGAAGAAGAAATAATCATGTTCCTATCCAGGCATTTCAAGTCACAGATAGCTGAAACAATAGCTGTACAAAACATCAGGACGTTTGAACAACTATCCAATTACCTGATGAGGATAGAAAGAAACCTAACGAGTAATAGAAACAAACAAAACGAGTATAGAAATAATACAAATTACAACCGAAACATAGAACATGCTAACAGAGGAAATACTGGAAATAATTCGAACAATACCCACTACGAATACAATAACGATAATAATAGAAGTTTAAATAGTAATACAAATAATAGAACGACGAATACTACAAGATACAGGAATTATCCAGCAAATAATTACAATCATAACAATCAAGGAAGGGAAAGAAATAATTTTAACAATGTAAACAATAATTATGATAATAGAAGATACAATAACTACAATAATAATAATAATAATTTAAATAACAATAACAATGGTTATAACAATAATCATCAGAGCAACAACTTTACAAGGAGGAACTCTGATGGCAATTTAAATCGAAGGAATGATGACGGCCAAAATAGACGGGTCAACTTCCAGAGGAGAGCAAGCAGTCAGGACAGGGCAAACTCTCCAAACAATCGAGTTGAACTACATGAGTCGTCAAACAATATTCATTCTCCCATAACAACGACTGCTGATGGTGGTGTACAAAATGCCACTAATCAGAATTTTCATTGAAGGATGGTGTAGCACGCAATCGGTATAGTTATGTCCATCCTAGAGAATTAGAATTCCTCAAAGACATAGATTGCCTAGAAAATATAGAAAACAATTTATTAGTATCTATTACGGGAAAATTGTCACATTTAAATGTAAATATTTTAATTGATACAGGTTCAGAAATATCATTAATCACAGAAAGTATTGTAAATAAATTAAACTTGCAAAAATATATTATGAAAGTGCCAAAGGTAAATTTAATAGGTCTAAATGCAAAAAGGTTTAGCGAGGTTAACAAATCTATTATTGTAAAACTACAATTACAAAATATTCATTTATAAGTACAATTACTGGTTATACAAGGTATGGAGTACGATATATTATTGGGTTCAGACGAATTACTAAAACATAAGATAGATATCAATTATGAAACAAGAACGATAGGCGTCAATGGAATTGGAATAAAATTTAATGAAAACAGAGAACAAATAACGAACAAGAAAATTATGAAGATTGCAGAAGAAAAAGTTAGCAGGCTAGAAGTAGGAGAAATGGAAATGAATAATGATTGTTATGATAAGAAAAATGAATTTAAAGAAAGAAGAGATGAAGAAATAGTTTTAGATGATGAAAAGAATATTGATAATTGTATTGAAAATAATATGAAATATAATAATTGTGAAGATGGAATATGGAATGGAGAATATGAAGAAAATGATATTAATAATTATTTGAAATATAATATGGGATGTGATAATTATGAAGATGGGATATGGAATGAAGTACATTTGGATTGTGGAAGAGGAAGAAAGGAAGAAGTACCGAAATTGTTGAGAAAATATGAAGGTTTATTCAATGGAGAGGCAAGAGTTGCTAAAAATTGTATGCACAGTTTGAAGGTGAAGGATATGGAAACGTTCAGAGCAAAAAGTTACCCAATTCCATACAAATATAAGGAAAAAATGCAAGATGCGATAAAAAAACTGATGGAAGACGAAATTATAGAATATAGCAATACTTCATATATAAACCCCATTGTTATTGTACAAAAAAAGGATGGAGACATGAGAATCTGTCTAGATGCAAGAAACTTAAATAAACATTGTATACCAGAATTTGAGGCACCATTAAATATTGAAGCGATACTTGGCCGAATTTCGAAGAGAATTAAGAAGAGAACTACTTTTAAGGAAGGAGAATTAGTAATAATTAAAGCACTTAGAATTCCTAATCATAAGCGTAATATTTGTGCAAAATTACAATTACCTTACGAAGGTCCATATAAAGTAGTAACATCTAACGGCATAAATAGTTATAAACTCGTACATCCTGTAACTGGCAATGTGAGAGGAATTTTCAATGTGGACCAATTGTATCGATTCCATCCTGAATTCAATGAAATTCAATAAGTTTAATCTGCAAAGAATTAGTTATAATTAGAATGAAATATTTCTAAGTTGAAACAGGGAATTAATTACTTGTAGGAATAAGGTGTAAGATAGGTAAAGAATTAGAAATAGATTAATTAGGTATAATAACAAATTAATGATTGATTTTCACAAAGATAGAATATAATGAAGTAGATTAAATGATAATAGATTATTACAAAATAAGAAAAAGTTAAGTACTATTGAATGAATTTTGTAATAAATCATTCTAGATCATTGTAAACAATAATTAGAATGATTTTATAAAAATTCAGGGAATGTTATAACGTATAAATAAAGATAGAAACACTGGTGTAAAACAGATTAGTTGGAAACTGATAAGAAATTAAAACATTAGACTATATTTTATTAGAATCATAAATACGAGACATTAAAATTGCTCATATTAACTAAAAAAGTAATACAACTTATGTATATAATTAATAATCTGAGAAGACTCACATAGAATTGACAAAAGAAACATTACCTTGATCATATGTCCAAAAGCCATAGAGTAAATATCGTCCATCGTATTAAATACCTCATGTCAGAAAAAACGATGAACATATAATCTAGAAAAGAAACATGAATTAATAAATATTTGAAATAAAAAGGATATTGTCCAATATTATAACGCATTTTTACTAGAAACATATGGGTTAGAATATTTAACGCTGTAATACCAATACGCTTAGCGACATACGCTAGCGACAAAATATAGATGTCAATATGTATCAGCGACAAACGTTGAAAGTAGAGTGATTTCATAGATGAAATGAATAGAAATTATTAATGTGTTTAATCGAATATAATGAACATAAATAATTAGATTAAGGGATATTAATAAATGTTTTAAAAGAATTTATGTTGATGGCTAAACACAATTGCTAATTATAATAAGAAAATTGAACTGAACATTGATATTAAAGACTATTGTATATCGCCTAAGAAAAACTATTAGTCTCATAATAACAAGATGAACTTCAATATTGAATAAACAATTTTTAGTGAGACTAATTTTTTGTGTGTAGGTAAAGATATTAGAATGTAAAGTGAAATCATAATTTTGAGTGCGTTAATAAAAAAGAAAACGGTGATTGGTTTATGTGACATGACAGAAGGAACTTTCAAACAACAACAAGTGTAACAAACATTTTTGAATATAGTGAGCTAAATTAAACAAAAGACTGATTGTTGATTGTTGAAAAAAGTTGAAGAAAAAGAGTCGGTGGATTGGTTTTCGTTTCTAGAAGGTTGGGTTTCGAAGTTCTCCAGAAATTTAAGAAATTACTCTCAAAATGAGGATAAAAACATAGCAAACTATCGATAAAACATGCACATGTACTTACCCAATGATTGTAGCTGATTTTCCAGAGTGAAAATCATATTTTCACATATTTATTCAACTGTAAACTTCGGAAGCTGCTTTCCAGAAGTTTCGAGAGGCAGATCCTGGTTCCTGAACACAAGGTCAGTGTATTGTTGTACAACAAGAGTTATGAAAAATTATTAACGTCAATCAAATGTTTTCTTTAAAATCTCATGAGTAAAATAAACTTTGAAATAATGATCGATCTGAAAAAGAATTAAAATTAAAGACTCAATATAGCTATATTATTAAATAATTCTAAATGATAAATGGCCAATCTAAAGAAATAAAATTTAATACTTACGCATTTCTCAATTAAGAAACTTAAGAAAGATACATCCAACTCTTATGTAACATTTAAACTCTATGTATATAAATTTCATAATTATTTCTTGTACCATATTATTTGTATTTCTGTATGTATAAATCTCCCAGCATAAATTCTTTTAACTTGTATATAATTTGAAACATATTCTATGACACAGCATAGAAGCTCGCTGTGAAACTGAACAGACCCGACGCGTCTATCAAATGTTTACTCTAGCGCATCGTTACCTCATGTTCTTGAGCATGCGCACAGAACGCCACACATAGGAATAAAATCAATAATTTCATTTGACCCATACATGGGCGTCGCATAAAATTTAGATAAATAAAATTAAAATATTGTCTCCAAGTAAAATGTTTCTTTATTTATTTATCAACTGAATTTATTCACAACCGTAAGAACCCAGATAACAGAAGAATCTCATACTCTATACATACATAAAATTCATCATAATAATTTCGTCCCAACGTAGTGGGCTATTCAAATATTCAATTAATTAAATCATTATTATAACATAAAAAATATTAAATGTTATAATATATATATATATATATCATCATCATCATCATATGCAGCTTATTCAACCATTTTGTTATGGTGTAGCCTCCCTTTACATATTTATATATTCCATTTCCATGTGGGCCCATTGTTGTATATTGCTAGCTATGCGGTTCCAAGTTGATCCTGCGAGTTTCTTTATGTCGTAGTCCCATCTTAAGTTGAAGCGTCTTCTTGGTCTTTTCACGCCTCGGGGATACCATTGCGTTATCTTTGTGATCCATCTATCGTCTGTCCTTCTAGCGAGATGCCCCGCCCATTGCCACTTTAGGGATCTGATTCTATTTCTTTTGTCTGATCCAATCAAGCCTTTTTCTATCTCTCCTTGTTATTCCAAGCATGCATCGTTCCATAGACCTCAGCGTTACCTGGAGTTTTCTAATGATATCAGTTTTCAGGGTCCAGATTCCACAGCCGTATGTTAATACTGGTAGTACGCACTGATCAAACTCTTTCTTTTTCAAACGGAGTGACATTCTAGACTTGAAGATGATAGAGTTCTGTCCAAATGTTCTCCATGCTAATTAGATTCTTCTGTTTATTTCTGGAAGTAGAGAGCCTGATATGTGTATTAGTTGACCCAGGTATATGTATTCCTCTACTATTTCCAGGGCAGTGTCATTAATTGTTATTTCTTGTGCGTTTATCAGTTCGTTATACATTATCTTGGTCTTACTCAGATTTATTTTAAGGCCTACTTCGTTGCTTGCTGCATTCAATTCATTTATTTGTTGTTACATTTCGCCAGGGTTACTCGCTATCAGGATGATGTCATATATATATATATATATATATATATATATATATATATATATATATATATATATATATATATATATATATATATATGTACCTGACCCGAGTCTTAAAAAGGCCAATCTCCATTTTCTGTGATCTGAGATATGAATTACGCAAGATTTAAGAGCAATATGACTATAACTTTAAGTGTGTGAATAATTATTTTCAAGTAATAAAAATCTATAAAACACTTCAAAATAATGTATATTTTTCAAAACATATGTTGCTGATGAAAAAAAAAAGATATTTTATTATTTAGATGGAGGTTGACCCTTTTACTAATTATTGTTATGGGAAATAGTACCCACTTTCCTTAGGTTTTTTTTATGAAGTGGGGTAAATGAATAACTAAAAGAAGCACAGAATTGTCTTTATTTAACAGGTAAACTTAAATTTATTTGAACCAAGTATAAAATTTAGTTGAAAAAATAAACGAAACTTGATTTTATATTATTATAAACCTATATTAATACAAATAAATCAAGGAACATTTCAGACACTTTAACAATTAAACAAACTTCAAATTTCATCTTCTGTAACAGTGAAAACTTCTGGATTCATAGTAGACGAATGTTGAAGGTTTAGAAAAAATGACTTGTTGTAATCACTGACATAAGGCAAAAGTTCTAGTAAATTATTATATTTCATATCAGCTATCGGTAATGATTGATCGTGCAGAGGTTTTAATTCAAAATCAATGTGGTTTGATCGAGTTCTTAGAGATCCTCTTCATAAATCAACTTTTTGAAATTCCCCATCGCTAAAGTTTGTTTCCTTTATCATCTTTTTTTCTATGGACTAGCGAAGATTTAAGGAAAGTCCCATAATTTATAAACTCATTTTGAGACATCTCAATCACGCTCATAGGCTTTTTTCTGTACGCAAATGTTTTAATAAAATTAATCCAATCATGTGGAACTTCTATATCAGTTGTTGTATTTTTCTTGGCTCGTTCAATAGCGGCATGAATAGTATCAGCCTCCCTGTGAGTGTGGCCTGGTTCCATAAACTTATGGTTTATCTCAGCGATTGTACTGGTTGGTGGAAGCTTCTTTAAAATGTAACAAAACACTATGGCTATGTAAATATTTCTATTTTGGCCTGAACAACAATCGCTGTCAAAATTCTAAGTTTGAATTTTATTTGAATCCAAGGACAATATAAATTTTCTTATACAGGAAGCGAATTCTTGTCCGCCACGACCCCCTATCGTTTCGTTCCACAAAATGCAGGTTGCCTCATTGCCATCTAGAAGTACTGCATATTTGTGGAAAGAAACAAGAACTGGATTTCCTTGAAGAACTGGAAATTAGAAGACATTTGAGAAACCCACAATATGAAGTTGTCAATGACAGGTAAATCTAGGGATTTCTCCACTAATAAACTGTCTTCTTAAGTGATAATTGTAAAGATCAGCAGATATAGTTTTCCTGGTTTTCTATATCATTGCACAGTTATACTGATCTTAATTGGAAAAATGATATCCAGGATATCACCATAGGGCTAATAATATCTAAGCTTCAATATTTGTAATATCACATCTTCTTCTTTTTTCTATAAACATATATTAAGCCAATCACAAGTTAGGTTACTTCTTGGTCTAGCTGTAATTCTGACGATGATATTGATTTATCGAAACAATTGTCAATTTTTTAGAATTTTCAATAACTTGTATTATATTGTGGAATTAACTAGAAACCTTGAGTTTCATTTAAAAACACTATTTTGTATGTTGTTAGATTATAGGTCCATAGCTGTCTTTTGTAAAAGGATACGCCGTTTCTTAGATATGGCGTTGGGAGACACTTTTCCAAATCGAAAGAGATTGTTACAAAACTAGGATCTACTTTGCTTTTCTGTTTGTCCTCAGCCTTACATTTGTATGCTTTTCCGGCCAAATCTAAGTGTTCTTTTTGCTATAATTGTATTCTCTCCTTTTCTTTCTGTTGTTCCTCTGTTGAGTTAGCACAACTGTCAATTGATTTAATTGTCAGATTATATTGGTCACATTTTGCACAGGTGTCATTGGCCGGGTGGTGAAAGGATAAATTGAATTCTTCGTTGAATATTTTTCGATATTGAAACTCCTTCACTTTATCTAAATTAGGAGTTTCGCAATATAAGCAATAGAGTCTGTACATTTGCGAAATCGATATGTCAGGACTTAAATATTTTTTCGACGTTTTTTCGGGGGAATAATGACTAGTATAGCAGGGTAAGCTCTTGATATGTTGACGAACAATATCCTTAATCAATTCACTTATTTCATGTTGCATTCCATGCTTACCCCTACCATCCTGTGGACAAACACCAATATTTTTTCTCTTTTTTTCACAAATAACTCTAATCTTTTTTATCGAAATGTCGAAGGTCTTTAAGTACATTTTTTGGCATACTTGTATTCTGCTTCCTTCTATGTTTTTTAAATAATATTTTTTAGAAAACTGTCGCCTGCTAAGGAGCTTTCCTTCTGGTAACCTTTCTCGCTCTTTCAAGCCTTCCTCAATAGTTTCCGATAAATATTGATCCTGGGCATGTCTACTTAGTGTATAAAATGAAGTAAAAAGACGAATTCTCTGTTCTTCGTTAATAAAATTCTGGCATTTTCTCTTACAGTTACAATGAGGTTGCAATATCTTATCTCTTCTGTAATAACCTTTTGCTGTCTTGTACTGTTTTCCCCTAGTTTTATTTTCTGTACGTTCAACTTGCTTCCATGTATTCTCTTCTCTAACGCGTTTCCTAGATTTCGTTTTCTCTGGCAAAACATTTCCTTCATCATTAATTTCTTCGCTTTCACTGTTGCTTTCATTTGGCACATAGTCAATGTCATTATCGTCTGAAAATTCCACGTCGTCACTGACCTCTTCTTCAGCATTCTAAAAAATTATCTATTGAACTTTCCTTGTCGAACAAAATATCTTACTGCTCACCTGTGTAACCGGAACCTCAACATTAACATTATCATCAATACGAGGTATTTCTTCGACTATTACAGAAGTCGAAGCAGACTGAGAATCTAAAATAAGTACAAGATAATGCAATATTCATAATACTAAGTAATACTAAAATATTATAGCTACTATTTTTTTTCTATATTGCAACTTACCTTCAGTTTTCTTCTCAGCACAATTGAGTAAAGATAGAAGTCTTTTGGTTCCTTCAGAATACATTTTAATAAAATGTCAAAACCGGCACCGAACGTCATGTAATACACACATTTTTAGTTTAATCAAGGGGCCAATCTCCATTCATTATTTTGTTGCGGTTGTTGCCGATTATTTCATGAGAAGGGCCAATCTCCATGGAAGGTGGACATTGGCTATTTAAGTTCTTAATGGTTTTGGATATAAGCTCTACACTTGAAATGGTATATCATGTACCCTTAGCAACAGGAGATTGGCCTTTTTTGTATCGATAGAAATAAACTCGATAATTTTAGTGCTGGAGATATCTCAAAATCGATGAGCGTGGAGATTGGCCGTCCAGATATATATATATATATATATATATATATATATATATATATATATATATATATATATATATATATATATATAGTTAGGCAATCCTTGTTCTAAATGTGTTTAGGAATCCTACTGACTGCGCCACTGTTATATTCACAAATTCACATTAAACTTTTTAAAAACAATTTTTATTGAGTTACACAGTTTTATGTTATATAAAAAAGAATTAATAGTTTGAAATTATAATTGTCACTAACTATTTTACATAAAGTCAAAGAATTTATAGATTTGGTTGAAACAACGTCAGCGTTTATTTTCATGGAGAACTCGATGTAGCGTCGCTCCCATGAAAGTGCAGAAATCATTATTTTTCTGTAACATGATATTTGTGTTAGTTAATGTGTTTATTTTATGGAAACGCAACGTAGCATCGTTCTCATGAAAATACGGAAATCGTAACCTGATGTTTGACATCGCGAACCATTACTTGAACATAAGCATTTTCTCCTATATAAAAACTCCCCCCTTAATTAAAATTGTTGTTTAATAAACAACAATTTTGAGAATAAAAACCAAAATACATAAAATATAAAATAGACAATACAATATATACAGAGATTTCAAGATTGAAAGGAAAATACACAAAATACAAAAAAATATAAAGGTATACATTAAACCACAAAATTGTCGGATTCCACTTCCTCAGAGGCTTCGGTGTCAAGTTTGGGTCTTCTTTTTCGCAGAATGTTATGAATTTTGATAAAAACATCATTTGGTTGGTCCGGAACAGGCTTTCCTGGCGATTTGTTGAATTTAATATTTCTACACTTATAACAGGTGTAGAGGACGATCAAGGCAAAGATGAGTGAGATCGTAGTATATGTGAACCAAGAAATATTTTTCTCAACATACGGTTTGTTTATGAGTTCATCTAAACTTTTTGAGTATTGGTCCAGTTTGTGTTTTGTCACTTGCAGATCATTCAAGTTATGTTATTAAGATCTAGTGGTTCTATTTTGGGTACTTCTACTTTGTTTGGAATGTCCAGACAACAGTTGTAATCAACCATTACGGGATGAAGTACATGAAGAATGTTTATTGTTTTTCTGGTACTAGCTTCTATTTTAGTAATGCCAACAAAAGCGGAACATCCTGAGTATAGCTGTAAAATAGAATTTCCATTTACGGTTAATGTTTTCGTTTTTGAGTCTGGAAGACTTATGGTCACGTGTACCGGTTCAGCAATCGACACTAGCCACACGTTTTCTTTGAGTTTTTGCACATTATAACCTTGTCCGTTGCCTACCGCACTTTTACAATTCGCAGGAAATGTCTTATATTGTCTTAACAAATGGGCTTCACATATCGCGTTATCGTCTAAAGCGTACGCGTAAACATCGCGACACAACTTTTGATGCGTAGATAACTGTTTACATTTTTGTAAATCGTGGATTGGAATGTAGGATAAAGAATCATCATCTCGCGCTGAATATTTTTGTGGAAATGATAAAATGTGGTGAAATCCAGTTCTATTATCATAAATTGGTATTGGGTATAGGTGGAATGAAGTAAATACTTGTGGTTCAATGAAAGGTATTTTAAGAACGAAAACAAGGTCTGAATTTGTTTGATATGCTTCGAGATCGATTATTTCCAAATACTGTAAAATTTCAGAATATTTTTTTGGTAGCGGTAAACCTTTCCTTACTGTATTTTCTGATATTTTCTTAAGAGCAGTGATCAAATTTTCTGGTTCAATAATAGAAGTATGAATTATTTGAAGCTGTGCAAAAGTGATAGAGTTTAGAATATCATTAATAGTATTTTCAAGATACCAAGAACTCTCCATTAGTTGTTCGCAAATTTGAAAGAAATTTAATTTGGCTTCGATTAGCGAAATTTCGTTTGTTGATTGTCGAATGGTGGTTTAAATTTTTTCTATATATGAATTCAATATTTTCTCATTTAATTTTAATTGTCCTAAAGTACTGTTGAGATTTGTTATGACTGAGCTTGTGATTGACATTTGATTTTTTAATAAGTTTTCTATCTGGTTTTGATCAGTTTTCAATTTATTAATGAAGTCCATATAATATTCACCGTCAGACACATCGATATTTCCGGTTATTGATTTAAATATAGTACCAATACTATTAATTAACCCTCGTTTTTGTCTTTTAACATCGAAAGATATTTCACTAAATTTATCGCCAATAGATTTTGTAATTTGTTGCAATAATGTCAAATGTGATTTTACTTCGGATCGGAAGGACTTCATACTGGAGTAGTTTGAAGTAAAGGTATTTTGAATTGTGTCAAGAATTCTATTTTTTCTTTCAAAAGTTTGTTTAAAAGCTGATATATTTTTATGTACTAATAAAGTCCATTCGTCGTTTGAAACCATTATTTTGGTTTCGTCGTGGTACTAGAATCAAACTGTAGCAGAAACCTGAAAATAAGTTAATTTTCAACATAAGGTTTCATAAGATAGAAATTTATTTTTGATTTGTTATTTGCTTCTAAATTTACTACTGTTGTGGAATTTCTGTGTATCTCTAGTATTTCAAAAGGGCCATTAAACTTATTTTCTAATTTGTTTTTTATTTGGTTTGTTTTCGGAGACATGTTTGTCAAATCGGTCTTTAGCTCTTTATTTTTGCTCTATGTTCTTTTCTCTCGCTACTTTATAATAATAAGATATGCGGTTATTTAGATCTCTAATATGTTTAGTAATTAATTCTTGTTCATTGTATAATTTTTCGGGAGGTCTACTGGACGTGTGTCCAAATACAAGTTTGTATGGTGTGAATCCGTGTGTTTTGTTTATAGAGTCATTATAAGCGATAATAGCAAATGGTAAAATTTTGAAGGGGTGTTCATTGGGGTGGTCTGCTGAATTTATTCGAATCATTTCTAACAGAGTAGCATGTAATCTTTCTAGAGATCCGTTACTTTGCGGATGACCGACACTTGAATATGTTAACTTAATATCGAACATATTACAAAGGTCTTTCATTAACGCATTATTGAATTCGCGACCCGCATCGCAATGAATGCGAAATGGTTCACCAAAATACTGGAAATAAGCTTATAATGAAGTAACAACGGATTTGACACTTTTATCTTCAAGCGGATATGCTTGAGAAAATTTTGTTAGTTCGTCTCTTATCGTAAGAGCGTAATTTCTTTGAGGTACCTCTAAAATATCAATATTAATACGTTCAAAAGGTGTTTCAGGCGTTTCAGTTATAACGAAGGGACTGTCCAAATTCTTGCGATATATTTTTTTCTCCTGGCATGCCCGGCATGACTCAATATAATTTTCGACATCTCGATTGAGGCCGGCCCAATTATATTTTTGTCGTATTCGCCTAATACTTTCATTAATTCCGCGTTGAAGGTGGTTGCTTTTGCCATTATGGAATTGATCTAAGATAATAGATATTTGATTTTGTTCTGGCTCCTTAGTAATATTTTGACAAATAGTGAATTTTACGCCAATTTCCGAAAGTAGAAATGATAGTGTTTCTAGTATTGGTAGGTCAGGATTATTTTCGATAAAATATTTTTCTGAAGGTTTAAATGAATCTCGATTTCTGTAAATTGCTGCAAATAAGTATTCACTAATACTGTCTGGATCCCATGGTATAGCAATAATAAGGTATTTTCTATTTTTGACAGTTTTACTGCTAAGTACATTAATTTTTGCATAAGAAAAGTCGGGGTTTTTCTCAAATATATCCTCAATTATTTTTTCATGAAAATCTTGTAAATTGTTTTGTTGAAAAAAGGTTGAAATGTTTTTATTTTGTTTGTCTTTTAGATGATTATTGGAATATTCTATTTTAGAATAGTCGATCAGTGATTTCGTTTTATAAAGTTCCTCAAAAGACAAAAATTTTTCTGCAGGAGCATCCCAGTCAATTTCAGGTTTATTTTCAGTTTGTTGTGATGACCCTGCTTCTCCAATAGCGGGATAAATTGAATAAGGTAAATATTTGAAGTTTCCTAATTTTGAACGAAATGAATCAAAGTCATTTATGTGGTTAATTTTTATTCGAGAAAGGGCATCGGCATTTTGATTAGATTTGCCAGATTTGAATTTGATAGTCGTATTCCTCTAATTTGACGCACCATCGTGCTAGACGACTACCGGGGTCTTTTATTGAGAATAGCCAAGTGAGTGGACCGTGGTCAGTTATAAGGGTAAATTTTCGGCCATATAAATAGGTTCTAATGTGTTTAACTGCCCACACAATTGCTAAAACCTCTCTCTCTATCGTAGAGTATTTTGTTTCTGCTTTGCACAATGTCCTAGACGCGTAGGCTATCGGTGAATCCTTACCTATTGGGCCTTGTGACAAAACCGCACCGATTGAAAATGCGCTAGCATCGGTAGTTAAAAGAAATCGTTCTTCAAAGTTTGGGTATATCAATATCGGAGTAGAGGTAAGAGCATTTTTTAATTCTTTGAATGACTTCTAACATTCGGAGTCAAAATTAAATGGGACATCTTTTTGTAAAAATTTTGTCATTGGTTTGGAAATTTTAGCGAAGTTCGGTATAAATCTTCTGTAGTAAGCAGCGAGTCCCAAAAAGGATTTTATTTCCTTTTGGTTCGTAGGTTTAGGGAATTTTTGGACGCATTCAACTTTTGCCGGAAACGGCTTAACGCCATCTTCCGTGATTAAATGTCCAAGGTAGGCGACTTCTTTTCTCAAGAATTCGCACTTGTCTAGCTGAAGTTTTAAGTTAGCTTTTTGGAGTCTCTTGGATACTTCTGTTAAGCGGGTAATATGTTCTTAAATTGTCGGTGAATAGACGATGATGTCGTCCATATAGACAAGACATCGCTCGTTTTGAATTCCAGCAAGGACATTGTCCATGACCCTCTGGAATGTTGGAGGTGCATTTTTTAGACCGTACGGCCTTCTGAGGAATTCGAAATGTCCGTTTTCATCTGTGAAGGCGGTCTTTGGTATATCTTCAGGCATTATTTCAATTTGATGAAAGCCTGATGCAAGATCTAGTGTCGTGAAATATTGACACTTACTAAGCTGGTCCAATAAATCTCCAATGTTTGGTAACGGGTATTTGTCGTCTACAGTAATTTAGCCATATTTGTTTACCTGATGCGTCGAGCTTCTTGAGCACAAGCCACACGGGAGACGGTAATAGAGAATTGCTGGGTTGTATAATGTTCTGTGAAAGCATTTTATTGATCTGATCTTTCACCTCTTGTTTATGAATTTGGGGATAGCGATATGATTTTACATAAGTGGGCTCAGAATTTTGCGTATCTATGGAATGTTTAATTTCGTTGGTAAAAGTAAGTATGTTTCCTTCTAAATAAAAAATGTCAGAAATATCATGACAAAGCTGGGAAATTAAGTCTCGTTCTTCTTCATTAAGATGATCAAGTCTTAGTTGATTTTTTAATTCCGATGTTCTATCGGTGCACATTTCTTGGGTAGTTAGTTGAATATTATTTACAGTATCTATTTCATATGGTTCTAGGTGGAAAATGTTACGGTTTTAGGTATACAATTAACATTTAATACTGAAACAAAAAAATCTCCTTTTTCATTCATTTTAACTAATGCGTTTGGTAGTTTAACTTTCTCTACTTCTTGACCTACCAGTATAGCATCAGTATTAACTAAATCGCATTTTAGTTCAAAGATTGGTTCAGACTTAGGTTCAATGGAAATTGTATTTTTTAAATTTGTGGGAATTGGTTTTCAATTGAAATATCGGTAGTTTCATTATCTGTTACTTTAAATAATGGTACAATTTTGAAATCAGTAATAAGTTGTTTATTTTTTAGATCAACTATGCAATTATAATGTTCTGAAAAATCCATGCCTAATGATCCATCAAAATCAATATCTAGATTACAAATAAATACTCTGTGTGAATCGTTAGGTTCAAATGGAATAAGGTTTGATTCGTTAACTCTTATTTTTTGGTTCGTTATACCTTGAATAATTACATTTTCAGGAGATCGATTTCTATAATTTTCGCATGTTTTGGGCTTGAAAATTGATAATCCAGCACCTGTATCGATAAGAAATTTATAAGTGTTTGTTCTGTCTTTGATATAATATAAGTTTTTAGAATTTACCGGTAAGGTATTTTTTACATGAACATCTGTTCGAGGCAGTCCGATTCTGGACTGTTCAAACTCATGGTTTGGATTTGTGAACTGAGGTCTGGGATCGACAAATTTGAAGTTTGATGGATTAGCGGATCTGGGGGTTTCGTTTGAAAAGGGCCTTGCCGAAAATCCTGATAATAATCATGATTTGGATTTAGGAGGTTATCAGAATCAAAATTATACACATTTTCATTATTATAATTAAAATTGTCTTGTTCGATATAGTTATAATCGAAAGTTTCGTCTTCATTCGTATTGCAAACTGGTACACCATTATCAGAGTAAGGATAACTATCAGCAGTATAATAGTTTTCCTCTATTCCACTATTAACAGTATATTAGTCAGGAGCATTGGGGTTAATTTCTGGGTAATATTCTAGATAATCAAGTGAATTATCGGAATATTGTTCTTGATTTTCATGATAATTTCGACTATCATCTGTATAATAGTCATAACTGTTATGAGAGTGTTTGTTAAAATCATGATTTCGATTGAAATGAAGAGTTCTTTGTTGATTAAAATTTGTGTTGGGTCGATTTCCCGGTGGTCCTTGAGGTCTAAAACTTGGATTTGGTCTAATTACAGATGTGCGATTTTGATTTTGTAGGTTATTTTGAAATTGTGGCCTTTGTTGAAAATTTGGGCCTGTTTGGTTATGTGATTTAGGGGTTTGATTTGGTCTAAAGGAACCCTGAGCTAAATTTTGAGATTGTCTTTGACGTGTGAGACACTCATTTATAGTATGTCCTATTCTATGACAAAAATTACATTGTTTTGGTGAATTTTGGCTTAACCTACGAGTAGGTATATTATTCGTATTACGATTAGACTGAGGTTTGTGGTTTTCATAGTAAGTTAATTGAAGTTCTCTTCGGATTCGTGAAATAGCTGATAAAACACTTATTGGATTACTAGCTCTACCAATTTGACCAATTTTTGGATCTAGACCGGTTGATAAAGTATTTAAAGTTAATGATTCTATAAGACGTGTTTGTGCTACTTTTTGATCTGTTGTTAAATGCTGTTCTTTACTTATAGCTGAATACATTTTTGCTTCCAGAGTTTGTAATCTCGAAACCAAAATTAAACGCGATCCGTTTGGTAGTTGTTTCATTTTTTGAAGGTCTTGAATCAATGGATTTAAGTCGCGAGAATCTCCAAAGTGAGTATTTAATAATGTTTCAATTTCTTCCCAATTTAAAGGGTCGCGTGGATTAACTAATTCAGCGGCTCTTCCCTTAGGTTTGTTTTTTATATGAAGAGTTGAAAGTACTTTTTGGTCGTTGCCGGCCATTCTGTAAGCTGTTTTACAAGCATGTATAAAAGTATTTAGGAAAATTTGATTACCGTCATATTCCGGAATTATAGAAAATATTTCGGATAATCTGTAAGGTTCTAGATTTGACGCTTGATCGTTTTGAGCAACTAGAGTATTAGCATTGGCATTAGTGTTTGTTGCACTACGTGTTTCAGGCATTTTGCGTTATATTAAAATGATTATATTAAAAATAAAAGTAAATTATGACAATAGAACTTGGTAAAAATAAGAAATAAATTGCAAAATATCAAATAAAAATAAAACGAGATGATTCTTACGTAAATATTTTCATTCCTTCCTTGGCAACTGAAATCCTTATCCGTGAGCTTTGCTACACCTGGTTAGCAGTTTGCGTGTTCCTGGTGCCGGAGAGACCGTCTGCTCCTTGAAAATCTGGAGCTGGTACTTGAAAATTCCTCAGAGGTTTAGGAACCACCACACTTAGTTAGGCAATCCTTGTTCTAAATTTGTTTAGGAATCCTACTGACTGCGCCACTGTTATATTCACAAATTCACATTAAACTTTTTGAAAACCATTTTTATTGAGTTACACAGCTTCATGTTATATAAAAAAGGAATGAAAGTTTGAAATTATAATTGTAACTAACTATTTTACATAAAGTCAAAGAATTTATAGATTTGGTTAAAACAACGTCAGCGTTTATTTTTATGGAGAACTCGATGTAGCGACTAAAACATATTCCGGATGAAGGGTATAGAAGGCTATATAAATACGAGATAAGTTAGTACATGAATGGTAAAGATATAGTCAAACATATAAAAGCGCAGCGTCTAAGATGGTACGGGCATCTTCGAAGAAGGAATGAGGACGATCCAATGAGGAAAATTACTGATTGGAAGCCTACCAGCCCCAGGCCCAGAGGACGTTCCAAATTTAGATGGGAAGATCAGATGATTGATGACCTAAAGAAAATGGGAGTCAGTGACTGGGGAAGAAAAATAGAGGACAGAAAGGACTGGAATGAAATTACAAAGATGGCGAACTCACACCGCATGCCCGTACAAAAGGGATCAAAATAGCTCAAAAAGAGCGTCCTATACTCTGACACATGAGTGCTGGCCTATATATATATATATATATATATATATATATATATATATATATATATATATATATTTTGTGGATTTGTATTCTTGTGATACCTTTACTTTTGTTAATGTTTGGTTATTATGGATTGTTAATTTTTGTTTGCCCGGTATATTATAAATTTTTTAAAATAGGTCATAAAATAATTATACCTTGCATGAAAAACTCTATAATCTCAAAGTAGGGTTCATATGTTGAAACATAACTATTTTAATTTCAATTATGAGCGCCCAAATAAAATAAAATCCTTGCATTCAAATAAATAAATATTTTCAATCAAAGAAAATACTTGCTTTAATTCCTTAATAAAATCCTAGAGACGGTCCTGTATGCTTGATAAAAATATTTCAAATCGACTCCACCAATCAAAATTGGCTATAAAAATTCTTGTTGATGAATTCCATTTCAAGTTATAAATTGCTCCTCTATCCTTCTAGGACAATTTGTTCAAAGTCTTTAAATGATTAAATCTTATATATTACTTCCTTTAAATTATATTCCAAAATATTTAGAAATTTTTTTATTTCAATTAGATCTATGCAGAATGACAATTCATTTCACAAACGTCATACTTTATAAACTTAATGTTATTATTTGACTTTCTACCTTGACATATATTAAATAATTTCACAATGTTATCAGAAAACTTCTTTTAATATCTTATTATTACTTTTGAAAACAAATCATAATGTTTTTACTTTTACTATGTGAGAAATAGATTGTTATAATTTATATGATGCAACGTTCAAAATTCTCTCTCTCAAAGGCTAAAATCATGTTATATATTTCACATATGTATTTAAAAAGTTTATTTAAAATTTGAAAGAATTTAAATTCTAAAATTTTGTATTTGCTTTTAGTGTGTAGTCTTCCATACCATATTATAGTATACAGAGTGTTGCCAGTTTCATTCTATGTTAAGATCCCCTAAATTTTGCGTTTATCAAATTTTTATATTAGGAATAATTTCATGAACGCAAATTTTACTTCAAATATTTCCTTTTTAAACTTCTCCAATAATTATTATATTTGTATAAATCTTTTATGTTAAAAACGTCTCTTATTTCTTCACTTTCCATATATCTTAGAACATAGCTATTTACTCCATTCTCATTTTCTATCACATATTGTCCCTCGAAATGTGGTTTCAATTTTGCCATATCTGTTTATTTTTGTCTGATACCCTTAGAGCGCGGACGATTACTAAATCTCCTTTATTAAATGTTGTTTTAACTTTTTCCCTTTTTTTCATTCTTCGTAGATATTTATTTGCATTGTTTTGCAAATTTTTATTTACTCTTTCTAATACCTTTTCAAATTCTTCTGTAGTATTTATTTCCCATTTCCTTTGAGGTCTCAATTGTTTCATCGAATGAATTGGACTTTCCATTGTAACTGTGTTTGGTAAATTGTTTAAATAATTTTGAATTTCTTCTATGTGATCTTCCCAATTGTTATGATTTTGATTCCACAAAATTATTCTGAGAAACTTTATCACTCCTCTTATGTACCTTTCAGATGGATTTGAAGATGGATGTCAAATACTAATTGTCTTTAAATTTATTTGATTTTTACCACAGAATTTTCTGAATCTTTCATTTGTGAAATAGGTAGCATTATCTGTTATACAATTTTCAGGTCTTATAATTTATTGCTTATATTCTGATAGTTTTTCCATAATGACTTTACTTCTTGTAGGGTACAGTTTTACGAATTTGGAAAATAGATCAACCACTATTAGAATATGGCAATTTCCTTGTTCACTAGGTATTAAATTGCTTAGGAAATCTATAGCAATTATTTCCCCACATCTCGTTGTCAATACTGAATTTGCTATATTCTCATTTCTTCTATGTTTTCTTTTTCCCAATTGACAAATATGGCATGTACTGGTGATCAATTTTGCGATACTTTGGTCCTCTTTACTAATGTAATTTTCTCTAAATAGTAACCATAATTTCCTAACTCCTGTATGACCATTTCTTTTATGTAAATTCTCCAAAATTTTCCTAGCTAAATTTTCTGTTATTATAAATAAATCTGTTTCCCCATTTTTCTTTATCCATGTATCTTCTTCCAAATGTACTCTTCGTTTCTGTTTTTCAGTTAATCCCATTTGATCTTCGATAATGCTGCTTAGAGAAAATATCCCATCTGAATCTTTCATGATAATTACCCCAATTTTCACAATTCTTTTATTTTAAGTATATTCCCCCTTACTTTCTCTGCTTAACGCGTCTGTCACTACATTTGTTTTCACTGTTGCCAAATCTGTTTTTTAAAATTGTTGTTAGTGAAGAATGATCGGTTTCTATTGTAAATTTTGCTCCTTATAAATAAAATCTAAATTTTGTCACGCAGAAAATTACACTTGCCAATTCTAGTTCTGATACCCCATAATTCCTCTCATAATTTTTCGTTACCCTTGATACAAAACATATGGGTACTTCCATGCCATCCTGTATCTGTAATAGTACTCATGCAAACCTTACTTTGGATGCGTCCGTCCGTAATATGAATGGTAGATTATAATTAGGATCATAAACCTTTAATTGTTTTGTAAATGCTTCATTTAAATCATTGAAGGCCATTTCTGTTTCCTCAGTCCACTTCCATTTATTGTCCTTCTTTAAAAGCCTAATTAAAGGTATTTGTTTCATGCTCAAATTAGGTATCAGACGTTTAAAATAGTTCATCATCCCTAAAAAACCTCTCAGAGATTTTAGGTTTGATGGTCTCTTATACTCTTTTATAGCTTGTATCCTCTCTTCATCCATGGACATCCCATTTTGGTATATTTTATAACCTAGAAAGCATATCTCTTCCTGATAAAATTTGCATTTATTTTGATTTATTTTTAAACCTGCTCTATCTAATTCTTTTAAAATAATTTCAATATGTTTTAGGTGTTCTTCTCCATCATTCAAGAAGATCAATATATCGTCGATATAATGAAGTGCAAAGTCTTCAAATGTATTCAATGTTTGGTGTAATGCTCTAACCAAGGCAGAACAAGCACTTTGTATACCATATGGAGCTACACAAAATCTGTACAACACACCATCAATAGAGAAACCTGTGTAATCTCTGCTATCTTCATCGAAAGGAATCAGCCAAAAACTGTGTTTTAAATCAACTTTAGAAAATATTTTTGTATTCGTAATGCGCCCAAAAATTGCTTCCACATTCATCGGAGCCTCGTATTGTGGTACAGTGTATTGATTGATGTTTCTTGCATCTAGGCATAATCTCAATTCACCATTTGCCTTCTTTACGACCACAATAGGGTTTTCATAGCTTGTGTTACATCTCTCTATAATACCGTCCTTTAACATATTTTGTTTTTCTGAATCAACTTCTTTCCTATATTTATAAGGTATGGGATATGTTCTTATTCTAAAATTCTCTATTCCCTTAACTTCTGTTTTGTGTACATAATTATTTGCCATTCTCATTTCTTTTTTAATCAATCCTTCATACTTCATTATAAAAGTCTTCACTTTCTCTTCATATTTCTTAATTTCACACACTAATTCCAATTCTTCCATAATTCCACTCCTTTCTATATTCCATAACTTCTTATTATCCTCTTCAATTGCCAATACTTCCATATTTCCACTCCTTTCTATATTCCATAACTTCTTTTTATCATCTTCAATTGCTAATTCTTCCATATTTTCTTCCTCAAATTCAATCCTATTACCATATAATTCTATCTTCATCTTTTCAAAATCATTTCTCGCCTTATATTTCGTTATTTCATCTATTCCTATAACTATGTCTGTTTCTAAATTATCCACTAGCAATAATTGCATCTCAACTTCTTTCCCATCCTTCAATTCAATACTTTGTATTATAGATCTGCAAACTTCACACAACTTCTTTCCATTTGCTCCTATTAATGTAGTTTTCGGTACTTTGATTAGCTTATTCCCATAATTTTTAATATTTTCTTCAATTAATTTTGTTTTTATTATGGACGCTTCCGAACCTGTATCTATTAATATTTTGACTTGTTTCCCTTTTAATTTTCCTTTAATTTTTATTAATCCCATTATTCCTTTTAATTCCAAATCTTCCCCAAATTCAATACATTCCCTTGGATGTTCATATGTACAGATGACATTTCTTACATTTGGTATGTGCTCGATCCAAAATTTTGGTCTGTTTCTTGTTCCGTAACTATTTCCGGTTCTACCGATATCACTCTCACCTCTCCTTTGAATATTATTCACTCTTCTCTGTCCTCCATTTCCATCTCCTCTTTCTTCCTCCCTATATTCTATTCTTTGTTCTCTATTTTCTTCTCTTTGTCGGTTTTCATATTGTCCACTCCTATTATTTTGTTCTCTGTAATTTTGTTATCTATAATTGTTATTGTTGTTATTATTATATCCTAAGTTTCTGTTATAGTTGTTTTGATTGTTAAAATTTCTGTTATAATTATTATTATTTCCTGAATTATTGTTATAGTTATTGTTTCTGTTGTAGTATCCATTGTTATAATTTCTATTGTTTATGTTATTTGTTATATTATAATTTTGTTCATAATTATCTCTTCTGCTATTTTGATTATTTGTATTATTCTCATAATTATTGTTATTGTTGTTATTGTATTGATTATTTCTATTGAAATTGTTATTATTATTATATTGATTATTTCTGTTAAAATTGTTAGTATTATTATTTTTATTCCTATTATAGTTATTATTATCCACTTTGTTTTTTTCTAGTCTTTGTAAATAACTACTTAGTTGTTCAATGTTTTTAACATTCTGAATAGTAATCGTTTCAGTTATCTCACATTTAAAATGTCTAGATATAAACATTATTATTTCCTCCTCTGGTATGGGTGTGTCTAGGAATTTAGCATTCATGAATACTGTCATAGCATAAACATTCATGCTTTTTCCTCTTCCTGCCTCATATTTTCCTGAGTAAAGTTTCTCTCTTACCCTTGCTTGGGCACTATTTCCCCAGAAATATCTTATGCATTGTTCTTCAAAATTATTAAATTCTCCCTCCCTACTTGTGTACCATACTAACGCATGATTATCCAAGTTTTCTCTTATCATTTCTTTTATGTCTTCTCTATTTTGTATGTTTTCAATTTTATTCTTTAGAATTTTTATGAACACCTTTGGGTGTATTTTTCTGTTATCTCCTTCAAATTTGTGTTTCCCTCTATTTCCAATATAATTGTTTATTATCTTCGTCTCCATCACTCCATTTCTCGCTTCTTGGAAATTCCTATCTTCTCTTTGGTCATGTTTTTCCTGCAAATAAAGTAGCCTTTCTTCCATGTCTTCTAATTTTCTTGTCATTTCCAGTGTTTCTTTTGATTGTTCTTCCTTGAGAATTCTACTTCCAGTTTGTTCAATTTTCCCTTTCATAACTTCAATTTCCTTTTGTATTTCCCTAATCTTCTTTTCTGTTTTCACCTACTCTAGATTTTGCTTTTCTTTACATGCTTCTTCAACATTCTGTTGAAATTCAGTAAAAGTTCTATCCCATTTTCCCTCTAGATTACCATTCTTTCTTGGGTGTCTTGAACTTCCATTTTGATTTATTTAACTTCTCTTTGAATTTCTCCTTTGAAATCCTTTTCCCTCTCCTCTATTTCCTTGATTCTGTTGATCTGTAAATTTTCTATTTCCGTGATCCTCCCAATCACCTCTCCTCTTATTTCTTGTTTGGTGGATTCTAATTTATTTTCCATGTATGTGTTTGATTCCTCCAATTTCTTCTCAACATGTCCCAATTTTTCTTCCATCAATTTTATTATTAGGTCCTTAGTTTATTTTATTTCTTCCTCATTCTGGTTCATCTTTATATTCATTTCTTGTTCCAATTCTTCCTTATTTTTATTCATATCTTCCCTAATATTATTCATATTCTCATTTTGTTTATTCATTTCTCCATTTATATTTCCTTCCATTCTGTTCATATCTCCCCTAATATAATTCATTTCTCGATTTAAATTTCCATTCATAACTTTCATTTCTCCCATCATCATTTTAAACGAACTCATTACGTCCATTTCCTTTTTTTCTTTAGATTATTGTTTGTCCTCCTGTCCTGCTTGTTCTGACAATGGTGCATCTTCTTCTTCCTGTTCTTGTTCTGCAATATCTTACTCTGAATGTTCTCTCCCCTGTTCCAAGTATTGCACCTGAAAATCTCCTCTACCATTACTCCTTTCTTCTCTTTCTTCATCAGATCTAATTTCAACTCCTACTTGCTTTTCGTCCCTCAATGTCATTTTACTTTCCATTTTATTTATTTAAATTTTAAAGTCTTTATAATACAGTCAAAAATTATTATTTCAATGCTTTTTTTATTATTATCTACAAAATTTTATATTTGCCCCACGTTGCGTGCGTCAAATTATTGTGGATTTGTATTCTTGTGATACCTTTATTTTTGTTAATGTTTGGTTATTATGAATTGTTAATTTTTGTTTGCCCGGTATATTATAAATTTTTTAAAATAGGTCATAAAATAATTATACCTTGCATGAAAAACTCTATAATCTATCTCAAAGTAGGGTTCATATGTTAAAACGAAACTATTTTAATTTCAATTATGAGCGCCAAAATAGAATAAAATCCTTGCATTCAAATAAATAAATAATTTTAATCAAAGAAAATACTTGCTTTAATTCCTTAATAAAATCCTAGAGACGGTCCTGTATGCTTGATTTGAACCCCTCCACGATTCAAAAATGTCTGGTCAATACTGCCAACTGCTGAATACAGATGGAGCAATCATCAAGAAATGAAGCTTCTCAACAATATAATTTCAAATCTTTCAAGTGGAAAAACGTTATTTAATATTTTGAAAACAAATACATCATTTTTTTACAAAAAAAAAACTCATCAATAGAAACTATCTATGATGATCATTCATTCAACAAAACATACACTCAAATGAAATATTATTATTATATGTGATTACAAAATAGGCAACATTATATACACATTTAAAAAAAATGAATCTTGTTACAAAATTGTCTATGAAATAAAAATGGCGAATATAATGATGGTTAGAATATATGAAATATCAAAGTTCAAATCTTTGTACAACACAAGTAAGTTTATTTAACCTTTTTTATATGAATGAAATAGTTTTAAATACCTGTTCACTGTTCCATACTAATCCACCTCAATAATTGTTTTTAGATTACCTCCCGGAAAGCCAAACAGGCTGTTGTGCTTGGATAATAGCTGAAGTTTTAAAAAGAATTCCATAGTTCAGTCCTTTCTGAAATGTATCGTGGAGACACCATTCCCACGATACCATATTTTACTTGGTTATATAGATGAAATTTTACGGTCAGTACTCTATAATTTTTATCAATTATTTTTTAAATCTAGGTTTATCTACTTAATTTATAAATCTGTTGCGTTACATTTAAGAATAATTCAATTCTTTTATAGTTACCACTCCAATATGCTGCTTTTCGAGAAGTTTGAATTATTTTTCTAAAAATTTTGCCTTTCACCCATTCACCTCTACCAAAAAAGAATGATACCTAGTGAATAGTGTATATTATCAACAAATTTTTCTATTCAATTTTTCTTAGTTATTAATACGCTTGTCGCTGATAAAAATATTCCGAATCGACTCCACCAATCAAAATTGGCTATAAATATTCTTGTTGATGAATTTCATTTCAAGTTATGAATTGCTCCTGTATCCTTCTAGGACATTCTGTTTAAAGTCTTTAAATGATTAAATCTAATATATTACTTCCTTTAAATTATATTCCAGAATATTTAGAAATGACAGTTCTTTTTATTTCAATTAGATCTATGCGGAATGACAATTCATTTCACAAATGTCATACTTTATAAACTTAATGTTAATATTCGACTTTCTACCTTGACATATATTAAATAATTTCACAATATTATCAGAAAACTTCTTTTAATATCTAATTATTACTTTTGAAAATAAAATAATAATGTTTTTACTTTTACTATGTGAGAAATAGATTGTTATAATTTATATGATGCAACGTTCAAAATTCTCTCTCTCGAAGGCTAAAATCATGTTATATATTTCACATATGTATTTACAAAGTGTATTTAAAATTTCCTTCATAATTCTACATTTTGATTCTTGTTTTCTTTCTCTATTGAATAATGAATGATACAGATTGTCTTCATATCGGATGATCTAAAAAAAATTTAAATTCTAAAATTTTGTATTTGCTTATAGTGTGTAGTTTTTCATTCCATATTATAGCATACAGGGTGTTGCCGGTTTCTTTATATGTTAATATATACATATATATATATATATATATATATATATATATATATATATTTATATATATATATTGGTTACTTTCTTGGATTAAAGGTCAAATATACTCAAAAAACATTTAATAACGACGTACGTTTCGACTTATGAAGTCATCTTCTGGTTAATAAAATCTAAAATTATTACATGTATAAGTTAAAATTGTGTCAATATTTATAGAATCAAATTACACGAAAACAATATAAATTATTACCGTTCTTTCATTATTTCAGATATTACATGAAAGACATAAAACATTGTTGTTATTTTTTATCATAATTATTATTTTTTCTTTTTATACTTTATCGTTAGTACGGACAAATTATAATTCTAATGTTGTTAAATTTTATAGCAAAGTGCAAAAGATCAGAGCCAATATCATTCTCTCAAAATACCATCATAGATGATGTTTAAATTACTAATATCGCTTCTATTATTTATGCTATTAGGATTTTTTTTAATGTTAATCATTTCTAAAAACGTTCTAACTTTTTCATTTTCTTCCCTGGCCAATATTTTCACATTGCTAAAGTTAAAACTATGTCCAGTATCTTTGCAATGATTTAATATTGCTGTGACATCGGTTTTTGCATATTTACGTGCTAGAATTCTTTTTTGAAGGTATCGTTCACTTTGACCAACATAGGTGCAATTGCAGTCATTACATGGAATTTGATAGACTGTGTGCGTTTGCTTGTTAATGGGAATTTTTGGTTTCATTTTTGGAAAGAATTGTTGGTTTGTTTTTTTAGTTTATGAGACACTGGAAATTTTTGTTTTTTTACACATTTATCAATTTTTTCTGATAGTCCATGAACATATGGTAATGACATATATATATATATATATATATATATATATATATATATATATATATATATATATATCTTGTTGATTTATTTGTTGACTAGAATTGAAAATAGCATGAACTCGCTTCTTAATATGTTTATTAATAAAAGTTAACGGATAATTATTTTCTAACAATATTTTGCGAATTAAGTTTGAATTCTCTTTTCTAAATTTAGGATGCGACAACTTAACTGCTCTGTCAGTTAAATTTTTAATTACATTTTTTTATAGTTTAGTGGAGCATTAGATTGATAACTTGTGTACCTGTGTGAAGCAAGTGGTTTTGAATACCAATTTGTGAAAATGCTACCTTTATTGTCATATGAGACATACACATCTAAGTAATTTATTGTATTTTCTGTTTCCATTTCAACGGTGAATTTCAATCTCGAATTATAGGTATTAAATTTATCTAATATTTCATTTACTTTGTCCTTCGGTACACAAGTTATTATGTTATCTACATATCTTTTAAAAAATACTGGTTGAAAATAAGTGATTGAATAACTTCTTCCTCTATGCATTCCATAACAAGGTTGGCAACCGTTGCGGCCATGGGAGAGCACACACCTTTAAGAAAATTGCAAAGGCAAGGAACAGGCAAATTTTTCTGGTAAGATGTAAGGGTTCCTACTTTTCGCAAAATCAACAAAACATTTAATTTTAAAAATAAACAGTCAACAATCAAGTATTTTACGCATATTTTACTTCAAATTACTTCAACTATTTATCAGTGACTCACTTACACACTTTAATCATCTAAATAAAAACCTAAATGAAATTAAAAACAATCTCGAAATAAATATTCCAACTAATATTCTCAATGACTTTATAAAATATCAACAAAAATCATATGAAAACATTTTCAACAAAACGAAAAATAAACAAAGAAATAAAATTGATAATCTAACATCCAAACAAAAATCACGTTTATGTACAAAACCAAATCAAAACTGGATCACAAACTTGAGTAATGAAATTATACCGGATGATGTTTTATTTACACTTTGTCTAGGCCAAAATTTTAATTACAGAACAAATGAGACACACAAAGAATTACTAATAACAAATTTGGAAGCTGGAATAAGTAACAATATTGCTGAAATCCAAAGTGACATAAGGTATAAAGTAAACAATATAATTTTAATTTTTAATAATAAAAAAATAAACAATCTGATAGTAATTAATCATTTTTTAACAGACTTTCTAGCAAGACGAAAACATTTTTGAAGGAAAATAGTAATTTGTTGGTAACATATGCAGATAAGATAAATAAAATAGTAATATTTAAAAAAGCAGATTACAGAGGAAAAACGTTACAACTACTTAATGATACTTCTACCCATGAAAAAGAAAGATTCAACCCCACTGAGAAAATTCAAACAGCTGTTAATGAATTAGTCAATAATTGGTTTCAATCAAAATTAATAGATAAAACAACAAAAAATAAATTAATGGTACATAATGCCCAACCTCCTGCAATCTATGGATTACCAAAGCTTCACAAAAATGGTATACCTTTAAGACCAATTGTAAGTAACGTGCAGGCTGCTACCTACAATTTATCTAAATATTTCTGCCGACATACTGTCAAATATAATAGGCAAAAATAACTATTACACAAAAGACTCATGGGAATTTATTAAATTCATACGAACTCAAAATGTACCTAAAAATCACGTATTAATTTCCCTTGATGTCACATCATTATATACGAATGTAGACATAAAATTAGCTTTGAAAATAATAGAAGAAAAATGGGATCTACTCAAATCATACACTAACTTAGATTCAAATGAGTTTCTCAGTGGTGCTGAATTGTGTTTATCCTCAACATATTTTCAATTTGAGAACAATTTTTTTCTCAAATATTTGGAATAGCAATAGGCTCTCCTATGGCCGCAACGGTTGCCAACCTTGTTATGAAATGCATAGAGGAAGAAGTTATTAAATCACTTAGTTTTCAACCAGTATTTTTTAAAAGATATGTAGATGACATAATAACTTGTATACCGATGGACAAAGTAAATGAAATATTAGATAAATTTAATACCTATAATTCGAGATCAAAATTCACCGTTGAAATGGAAACAGAAAATACAATAAATTTCTTAGATGTGTCTGTCTCATATGACAATAAAGGTAGCATTTTTACAAATTGGTATTAAAAACCACTTGCTTCACACAGGTACACAAGTTATTACTCTAATGCTCCACTAAGTTATGAAAAAAATGTTATTAAAAATTTAACGCACAGAGTTGTCGCATCCTAAATTTGGAAAAGAGAATTTAAACAAAATTCGCAAAATATTGTTAGAAAATAATTATCCGTTAACTTTTATTAATAAACATATTAAGAAGAGAGTTCATGCTATTTTCAATTCTAGTCAACAAATAAATCAACAAGAGATATATATGTCATTACCATATGTTCATGGACTATCAGAAAAAAATAATAAATGTGTTAAGAAACAAAAATTTTCAGTGTCTCATAAACCAAAAAACACAAACCAACAATTCTTTTCAAAAATGAAACCAAAAATTCCCATTAACAAGCAAGCGCACACAGTCTATCAAATTCCATGCAATGGCTGCAATTGCACCTACGTTAGTCAAAGTAAACAATACCTACAAAAAAGAATTCAAGCACACAAATATGCAAAAACCGATGTCACAGCATTATCAAATCATTGCAAAAATACTGGACATAGTTTTAACTTTAACAATGTGAAAATATTGGCCAGGGAAAAAAATTAAAAAGTTAGATAGTTTTTAGAAATGATGAACATTGAAAAAGATCCTGATAACATAAATAATAGAAGCGATATTAGTAATTTAATCATCATCTATGATGGTATTTTGAGAGAATGATATCGGCTCTGATCTCTTGCACTTTGCTATGAAATTTAGCAACATTAAAATAATAATTTGTCCGTACTAACGATAAAGTATAAAAAGAAAAAATATTAATTATGATAAAAAATAACAACTACTCTATAGAGAAACCAATTTGTATTAAGTTCAATGTCCAAGCAATGAGTTGAAGAATAATATGTACCTGTTCAGAAAATGTTTTATGTCTTTCACGTAATATCTGAAATAATGAAAGAAAGGTAATATTCTATATTGTTTTCGTGTAATTTGATTTTATAAATATTGACACAATTTTAACTTATACATGTAATAATTTTAGATTTTATTAACCAGAAGATGACTTTATAAGTCGAAACGTACGTCGTTATTAAATGTTTTTTAAGTATATTTAACCTTTAATCCAAGAAAGTAACCAAAATATATTTTAAGTGGTCAATAAAATAAATAATTTAAATATATATATATATATATATATATATATATATATATATATATATATACAAATTGAAAAATATCTTATTGGGGATTGCAGCAAAAGAGGCAAAATACACTCTATTAGTTTAAACATTAAAAAACGAGAATCCACACACCCACGCGGACTTGTGAGAATAATGGCGGAAACTGAAAATGTCAGGTTAAGTACAACATTCATCATTACTGAATGAATGAAAAGAATCGATCTTTGCAATGACGCGAGACACTGAAACAATCGAATTGAAACTTTCAAAAGAATACCAGAGTGGTACCAAAATTATGGAAATGTTGTGAAATATCACTACAAGTAAATTCTCATTAACGAGAATTAATATGTGATCATTGATGTTATTTATTATTATTATTAATATTATTATGAATCTCTTCATGAAGGGGGAACACCTACCATGATGACTTAAGTAGGAAGCTAGTGAGAATTATTAATATTATCATTATTATTATTATTATTAGTATGAAGGCAATTGTGCTTATCAAGGGTTAGGAGGAGGGAGTAGAGATTACTTTGAATGTCAGTCTTCTTATTCATACAACCTTCTTCTTGGAAGATGAACGCCATTTCCAGAAACAATCTTTTGTTATAACTTCTCTCCCGAGAAAGGATTTTAACTCCTTCAAAATCAATGACATGATCCAACGAGGAGACATGATTAGCCAGAGAACATCTTTCAGGATGTAACCTTATATCACTTTTATGGAGGGATACACGGCTGGAAATTTTTTGAGAGAATTGACCAATATATGAAAGGCCACAACTGTTACAACACAGCATATAAACAACATTACTACAATCCACGATAGGTATGTTGTCTTTTAAAGGACTATAAATTGACTTAACAATCAAGGAACTCCTGCAGGCAAATCTAACATTCTGTAAGTATAATGAAAAAATCCTAGTAAGTCTGGGCGTTATTTCCCTTGTATAAGGCAGAAAAAAAGTTAAAACGTAAGGGATCGTTCTAGAGGCCGAGAGAGGATCCAACTCAGCTGCACCTGCTGCGTCAAATATGTATATATATATATAAATATATATATACATATATATATATAATCTTGGATCTTGGTAAATAGCTTATATGTATCGTCGAATACAAGTGATAAATATCACGTAAAACCTTCAGTCAGCTGAGGAGTGTACCGCGCGTTTGATCATATGCGCACACGCTGGCAAAATTTCCTGTTTGGTATATGTATTGAGGGCGCATGATTTCTATATCAGTGGCGTTAGAATATTTTCATTTTTATAATTATTAAATCAAAGAGAAATCAAATAAAAATTTTCATTAAACATATGACATTTGTATTTTATTATGGCTGATTTCAATTATCCTAAACAAAGTATATACATAAAATTAAAAAAAGGGCTGAAGGTTTTGATCATTAGTGAATTAAGTTATTGGCAGTCTGAACCCAAAGAGGGAGGAGTCTTTATGCCCCGGCTTTTATGTAATAAAGAGCAGTCGAAGGTAAGTTTATAATATAAAACGTCTTTATTATAAAACGAACTAATAATAACAATAAATAAAAAAGTTACATTATTATAAATTATCACAACAACGTGTGAGGTATAATAAAAAATAAAATAATTGTAAATTGACGCCAACAACGTGGGTCTCGATAAATTTCGTAAAGGTGCATTAAAATTTAAATACAATTATGGACAGGAAAATGACATTAAGATATGGAAAACAGGTAGGGACAGATAGTGGATCGGAAGAGGAAAGGGAAGAGAGGAGACATAGAATGGGAGATTTCCAAGTTCAATATTTAATTCAGGGACAACAACAATCTAAAGAAGCTGTGGAACAAAAATATATGAGACAAGAGAGAAGGGAGACACAATGAAGAATAACTAGAGATGATCAATTGATGCAATTTTTGATTAGAATGGAGGAGAACATAAATGAAAAGATGGACAAGAAATTTGAAGAGAATAGGGGAGATATTAACAAAGAAGAGGATATATTAACAACATCAATGGTACAATGAACAGGTTAGAGAAGAAAATAGATGAAGTTGAAATTGAAAATTTGAAGGAGATTAAGAAAATTAGAGAAGAAAATGAAGAGTTTAGAAAGAAAACGGACAAGGTAGAAGAGGATATGGAGGATCACAATAAAATTTTGAGAATAGAAATTCAAGGAAACGGAATCAAAATTTAGAGAGGAAATAGAAAAGCAGATAGTGAAAGAAGTACAGGAATTCGGAAGATATATTGAAGAAAATTTACCAGAAATGATCCAAACGGAAGTATTAGAACAAACTAATAATTTAAGAAAGTAGAAAGTATTAGAGAAAATGTGAATACGCAATTTAAAGATTTAGATGGTCGAGTGGAAGGGAAAACAGGAACATGTATCAAAAGAAGTGGAATAACGGGAAGACAACTAAACAATGAAATAGAAGAAATGAACCGACGATTAAGAGATATAGTAGGAGATTTCCATAATAATGTAGAAATAGGGGTGAAATTTGGTTATTCGAAGTATGTTACAGGGTCATGCGTTGTTATGGTACTGTAACAAAGAAGAACAAATTAATGATTTATGTGATTTTGAAAGACAATTTTCAATGTATTTTTGGTGGAAAATACAAGCCACATTTAGGAAGCGTTTGTATTTTGGAAAATTTGATTACCAAAATAGTAAACCTACGGCTATGCAGTTGTATAATACAGCCCAATATCTAGAGCCAGGAATTAAGGAGTTGGTGTTATATGTAGGTAGGCATTTCAATTCTGAAGTTGCAGAGACCATAGCTCTGCATAATATTAAGACCATAGATAGTCTATCTAGTTATTTGCAAAAAGTAGAAAGGAGCTTAACGAAAAATAATGAGATAAGAAGGAACAGAACAAGAGATAATGGAAATGTACATTACCGAAGAGACAATCATGGAAGAGATAAGAACAGGAATAATGAAAATAGGAATTATGACCGAAGAGTCCAAGGAAATCAGAATAGAAATCACCAAAATGAAAATTTTAGGAATGGAAATAGGAATTATAATAATAGAGATAGAAATAATGGTTACGAGAATAGAGGAAATTATGGAAATTTTGAAAGAAGAAATTATAATAGCAACAGTAATGGTAATTGGCAACAGAACAGAGGGGAATTTAGAAATAATTATAATGATCGCAGAAATGAAGACCGGAGAAATTATAATCAAGAAAACCGGAAGAGAAATTATGATCAGAGAGGTAATCGGAAAGAAGAAAGAATGCAAGTAAACATGATACAAAATCAAGAGGATGTAAGAAGGGGAAGTGATCAGGGCCAAAGTTCTAATCCAAATTTCGCTTACATCGCTCCTATGTGCATAATATTGTCTATTCCTTCAAGTACCAATACCCTAGAGAATTTATCATGGAAGAGGAAATATTTTTTTTGTTTAATAATACGTATCAACCGCGTGGGTCATTAGCGTTATTAAGGTTTACAAAAAGAAGCAAGTTATACATAAAATAATGTCTATATGAGTCTCAGAACATCTATCGATTTGAGAAAGAATTTTAAATTGTGCACATTACATGATGATCCTGATATGTCTGCAAGTTCACCAGAAGGAAGTTGGCCCTGTTGTCGTTTCGCTGCTAATTGCGGACACCGAGTAAGTGAGTGTTTCACGGTAAGTAGTTCATTGCAATAGTTGCATTTTGGTTTATGATCTTTACTGAAAAGATGACTGTGTGTTAGCCTAGTGTGGCCAAGGCGTAGTCGAGTCAGTAGGACTTGGTCTCGACGATTTTTAGGTAACGGAGACCAGGGCTTTATTGACTTTTTCACTTCATTTAACTTGGATGTAGCACTTCCCCACCGATTTTCCCACGCACTATTTATTTCAGATCTTATTGTACATTTTATATCCGCACTCACTGATAGTCTAATAGTTTCGGTTGTGTCACTGTCTGCGGCTTCTTTGGCGTATTTATCTGATTCTTTATTACCGTGAATTCCTACATGGGAAAGTATCCATATGAAGATAACATTCTTATGGCTTTGTTCCGCAGAGTAGTGTTCTTGTTATATTTTTGTTACAATGGGATGATCTGGATAAGTGCCTTGTAAGGCTTTAATTGCGCTGAGGGAATCCGAAAGAATGAGATGGTTATGTGCGTCAGATGCATTTATCAGGATTATTGTTTGATATAGTGCATACAACTCAGCTGAGTAGATGGAGCAGGTTGGTGAGAGCTTGAACATATGGGTCGAGGTTGTGGTCACTACCGCAGCTCCGATTTTATTAGAAGACTTCGAGGCATCAGTATAAATATGGAAGTAGTCAGGGAACTTTTCTAGTATGCTGTTCAGCATAGATCTAATAATGTAGGGGTTTTCGTGATATTTATTATAGGAGGAAAGACTGGTGATGCAAGCTGGAGTTTTCATTTGCCAGGGTGGAATTGAACTAAGTTCATTGGGATCGCATTCTGGAAGTGAGTAGTTGAGTTTTGATAGGTAGTTTTTAATTCGGACATAGTAAGGTTTGGAAGTTCTTGGCTTTTGGAACGGGTTGGGAAAGTTTTCTGTGGTGCAATTTTGACTGGTAGGGTTGGAGAGATTTTGCCTTATTCTAGTTGCATACACTAGACTTAGGTACATTCTTCTGTCTTCTAGCGATGGTTCTCCAACTTCACTATATAGGCTCTCCACTGGTGTAGTGCGGAACGCCCCTGTTATTATGCGTAGGGCCGTGTTATGGAGGCTGTTTATCCGGTTTAAGAGTGATTTAGTCGGTGTCGTATAGGCAGTTGAACCGTAATCTAACTTGGGCCGAAGAGGAAATACAATGTCATGAATTAATTAAATTAGTATTCATAGAGGGGAGATTACTAAATATTCTAAATATTAAATGTGAAATTTTGTTAGATACGGGATCATAGGTCTCTATTATAAATCAAAATATAATCGATAAATTAGGTCAGTACAATATTATGGTGATAAATACGAATAAGATATCATTAGTAGGAGCGAATGATAGAAAAATTTATGGAGCTACTGAAACAATCATGATTAATTTAAATTAAAACAATGAATTTTCACCAGTACAATTATTATTAGTTAGGAATTTAAAATTTGATATGATTTTGGGTACTGATGAACTTAATAGACATGAAATTAATATTCATTTTAAGAATCAAAGTATTGAATATAAAACCCAGACTATACCTGTTGTTAATAAACATAAATCGGACTTGAAAGAAGAAGAATTTGCAATTCGACAACTGAATAAAATTGAAGAGAAAAAACTGTGTTTAGAAGAACATGAACAGAGAGTTTATAAATTAATAGAATTGCATCAGAATCTATTCAATGAAGAGGTATGTGTTGCAACTAGGTATGTGCACAAGATCGAGATAATCTCAGAAATAAAAAATTTCAATGTTAAGTCTCATCCAATACCATATAAGTTAAAACAAGATGTTTACCGGGAAATAACTGAAATGTTACAGGACGGTATCATAGAAGGATCTAATTAACAATATATAAGTGCTATTACCTGTATTAAGAAGAAATCGGGAGACATCAGATTAAGTTTAGATGCCAGGAACATGAATACATTCACTAAAAACAATATGAAAGTCCTTTGGATATTGAAGGTATGTTTGGAAGAATTACAGAGGCTAATATATTTTCTAAATTAGATATAAAGCATAGTTTTTGGTTAATTCCATTGGATCATCGTAGTAGACCATATATTGCATTCATGGTAGACGGAGAGACGGATCCTTATGAAGATTTCACACTCCATTACATAGACGATATCTTGATTTTTTCTGCAACAGAAGAGAAACATCGAAAACACTTAGAAATAATATTAAGTGAATTGAAAAATGCTGGATTGAAGCTATTTATGAATATCGAACACCTAACAATGTAAGGACTTTGAGGGGGTTCTAGGTATCATTAATTATTTCAAGAGATTAATTCCAGATCTTAGCAGAAGAGAAATTCCTCCCATTGAATTACTGAAAAAAGATACTAGATGGAATTGGGATGAGAGAAGACAGAGAGCATTTCAGGAACTAAAAGAAATCTTTTCAAAAAAATTAGAAGTTTTCCATCCACAATATGATAAACCTTTCATATTACGAACAGATGCTTCAGTGGAAAGTTTGGCAGGTGTATTATTTCAAATACTAGAAAAAGAAGAAGTTCCAATTAGCTCTATATCTCAAGTAACTAAATCAACAGAAAGAAAATATTCAATAACAGAATTGGAAATGGCCAGTGTCGTATTTTGCATTAATAAATTGAGATTTTATTTATTAGGGGCTAAGTTTATTTTAAAAACTGATCATTCAGCCCTAACAGCTATACTGTAGAATCGCTATGCAAACAACCGTGTACATAGGTGGATTTTATTGCTACAAGAATATGAATTTGGAATTAAATATATTTCAGGCTAGTTAAATATTGTAGCAGATGCTTTAAGTCGAGCTAATTAAATAGGGAATGAACAAACGAAATTTCAAATTGGAATAAATCAAATATATCAAACAGAAGGTATATTTATATTATAGGAAAATCAAAGGGGCCTATAAAATTGATGAAATATGGTATAAAAAGTTGGAGGATAGAGAAGTATTTTTGATAAGTAAGGATTATGCAAGAGAGATTATTAGTTATTTGCATGAAGAGAATGGACATATAGGGACGAGAAAATTATGGGCATTGTTTAGAAGATTAATGTGGAGAAGTAGTATTTAAGTATGGTGAAAGAAGTAACCAAAACGACAATAGATTGTTAATCGAGATACTACCCTAGAAGATACTTTGGAAAAGGTTAATTTAAGGATAAGGGGGAATACATTCGAAATTAGGAGGAAAAGATGAAGAAGAAAACTAAATTTGACAAGGGAGGGTTAGTAATAATCAAAGCGTTCAAAACATCCAAGGAATGAGAAGAACAGGGTCGCTCCATTCTTTTTTAAATTAAATCTCCATTTTTTCAACCAATAAAATATGAGTGTTTTTAAATGAAACTCAAGGTCCCTAGTTAATTCCACAATATAATACAAATTATTGAAAATTCTAAAAAATTGACAATTGTTTCGATAAATCAATATCATCGTCAGAATGACAGAAGTTACATTTCGTTTTATGCCTACCTGATGTTTAGTAGTTATTTTTGGCTAGACCAAGAAGTAACCTAACTTGTGATTGGCTCAATATATGTTCATAGAAAAAAGAAGAAGATGTGATATTACAAATATTGAAGCTTAGATATTATTAGCCCTATGGTAATATCCTGGATATCATTTTTCCAATTAAGATCAATATAACTTTGCAATGATATAGAAAACCAGGAAAACTATATCTGCTGATCTTTACAATTATCACTTAAGAAGACAGTTTATTAGTGGATAATTCCCTAGATTCAACTGTTCATTGACAACTTCATATTAAGGGTTTCTTAAATGTCTTCTAATTTCCAGTTCTTCAAGAAAATCCAGTTCTTGTTTCTTTTCACAAATATGCAGTACTTCTAGTTCTGTGTTAGGTGTCAATGAATGATTGGTATCAAGTATATGTTTTGCGTAGTGGGATTTATCTGGTTGTTTTAATCTGTATGCTCGTAAGTGCTCACTGTATCGTATTTCAAAACTCCTAAGGGTCTGACCCAAATAGACAGCATTACATTCTGGACATTTGAGTTTATATTTACCTGACTTCTGTAATAGTGGTATTTTTGTTTTTACATTTAACAATTTTGTACTAACGTTACTTTCTGTTTTAAAAGGAATTGTTATATTCGTTGCTGAAGATATTATCTTTGAAATATTATTAGAAATATTTCCTGCATATGTGATGGTTTTATAAGTTTTAATTTCATCAGCTTGTTTAGGATATATTAGTTGTAATGCCACTTTTTCCCCTTTTTTACTAATTAGCTTATTTATCATATCTAATGGATAACCGTTAGATGTTGCTATTTGTCTAATTGTATTAATCTCTCTATCAAAGTTACATTTGTTCATAGGAACTGAAAAAGCTCTATGTATCATTGAATTATATGCTGCTAGTCTTTGTGATACAGGGTGGTTAGAATTGAATGGAATTGTTACATCAGTTTGTGTTGGTTTTCGGTAAATTGAATAATCAAGTACATTATTAACTCTTTGAATTTTTAAATCAAGAAAATTGATTGAGCTATTTTCTTCAATTTCTAATGTAAATTTAATTTTCGGGTGTAAATTATCGATGTGGTTGAAAAATACATCTAATTGTCGTTCACTACCCATAAAACAAGCTAATATGTCATCTACATATCTATACCAAAATAAAATATTTTTCGAAATATTACTTTCAAAGATGTTTCTTTCTAAATTGTCCATAAAAATGTTTGATTAAATAGGTGATATAGGGCTTCCCATTGGTAAACCTTCATTTTGAATATATATCTTATTGTCAAAAGTGAAATAATTCTGATTAATGCATACATCAAATAAATTAAGTATATCTGATATTATTCCTGGATTAATATTTTTATCTTCTAGTAATTTTCTTACAAGTATTAGACATTCTTTAGGAGGAATTTTAGTAAACGTTAGTTACATCGAACGATATGAGTTTATAGTTATCTTGTAAGTGGATTGCTTTCAACTTTCTGATTAGTTCTATTGAATTTCTAATTGAGTACTGATATTCATATCCGTAAGTATTGAGTATATTGTTGAGCTTCTTTGCCAATATATTATTAGGAGCATTAACATAAGAGACTACAGGTCTAATTGGTTTCGTTATTTTATGTAATTAAACTGTTCCATATAATTGTGGACAATGAGGATTCTTATGTATGATAGACCTCTTTTCGTAATCATTTAAAAGACTAGCAGCATATAATTCAATGATATATAGAGCTTTCTCAGTTCCTATGAACAAATGTAATTTTGATAGAGAGATTAATACAATTAGACAAATAGCAACATCTAACGGTTATCCATTAGATATGATAAATAAGCTAATTAGTAAAAAAGAGGAAAAAGTGGCATTACAACTAATATATCCTAAACAAGCTGATGAAATTAAAACTTATAAAACCATCACATATGCAGGAAATATTTCTAATAATATTTCAAAGATAATATCTCCAGCAACGAATACAACAATTTCTTTTAAAACAGAAAGTAACGTTAGTACAAAATTGTTAAATGTAAAAACAAAAATACCACTATTAAAGAAGTCAGGTATATATAAACTCAAATGTCCAGAATGTAATGCTGTCTATTTGGGTCAGACCCTTAGGAATTTTGAAATACGATACAGTGAGCACTTACGAGCATACAGATTAAAACAACCAGATAAATCCCACTACACAAAACATCTACTTGACACCAATCATTCATTGACACCTAACACAGAACTAGAAGTACTGCATATTTGTGAAAAGAAACAAGAACTGGATTTCCTTGAAGAACTGGAAATTAGAAGACATTTAAAAAACCCACAATATGAAGTTGTCAATAAACAGTTAAATCTAGGGAATTCTCTACTAATAAACTGTCTTCTTAAGTGATAATTGTGAAGATCAGCAGATATAGTTTTTCTGGTTTTCTATATCATTGCACAGTTATACTGATCTTAATTGGAAAAATGATATCCAGGATATTACCATAGGGCTAATAATATCTAAGCTTCAATATTTGTAATATCACATCTTCTTCTTTTTTCTATAAACATATATTAAGCCAATCACAAGTTAGGTTACTTCTTGGTCTAGCCAAAAATAACTACTAAACATCAGGTAGGCATAAAATGAAATGTAACTTCTGTCATTCTGACGATGATATTGATTTATCGAAATAATTGTCAATTTTTTAGAATTTTCAATAACTTGTATTATATTGTGGAATTAACTAGAGACCTTGAGTTTCATTTAAAAACACTAATATGAGCATATTCCACGAAGTGAGGGTCGAGACAGTCAATTTAATAAAATATGATCTTATAAACTGCTTTAACTAGAATAATAAATCTTGAATTGGATTTATAAAAATTAAGTGGTATTGGTATGGCAGAGTTCGATGGATTTATTGACCTATGCCTCTCGTTTACAACCTGGTAAAAATTAACGTGTTGTTAAGTCAAAAGTTATTAGAGATATTAGTGCACATGATATATTTTGACCTATTTCACAGATTTCGACTTTTCAAACCCTCCTATAAATTGCCCTTTTTCACTATTAGAGAAACACATAGTTATCCTTCTTATTATTATTATTATTATCTTATAACTCAAGTTTAAATGTATCTAATAAATAATAGGTAACTAGTTTTGACTATTTGGTTGGTCTTTTAGATTTGTTGATTCATTCAACTTACAATGAGATCACCCTGTATGTATGAATTTTTGACAATGCCATCAGTTTTTGCGCAAAACATTAATGATTGCAATAAACATCTAATGATTATAAAAAAGTAGAATAGGTCTATACAGGGTATACCACTTAAAACCAAATGCGTCTAGGGTCCTACCTAACGGGTTAGGGAAGGAGCTTAATAACTAAATTGAGTCACACTTAATTCAAATCGCAAAAAAGATATAGCAAAATTGTTTCTATTGTTTGGCGGCTCTTTTGGATTTGTTGACGTTGATGATACTTTACAGACTAAGCATTCAATATTTCGAAAAGTAGTCATAGGATATAATTCTACTAATGAGAACTTTTACCAAGATCATCGAGATCTTCACTATATGCAACATTCAGTAACTTTGATGGCGATTTTTTTAATAATATTTCATGCTTCTTTCCATTGTAAAAATACGTAATTTAACAAAAACAGGCCTGTGAAAGCACGAATCACCATGCAAACAACAGATATTTCATTTTCGCTAATAGGTATGTATTTGGTCTTGACATATTTGGCATTAAGATCAAAAAATATTTGAGAGGTACTTTTTGGGGATCGTTTTAAAAAAGTGGGGGTTTAGAACTTCAACGCCCTGTATCTCAAAATATATCCATAGATTGAGGTTGGGCACACGGAGATTTTTGATCAGAACATCAAATACCAGTACATATTATAAATTCAGACCATTTGACGGAGCTCCCGTTTCCGTAAGAGAAGTGTAACGTCAAAAAGAAAAATTATCTTGTTCCTAGAATGCAATTTCCCATCCGGATATTCAGCTATCCAACATAAGCATAATGTTTTTGTTACCTAAGTTGGACCAAGGAAACTTTTGATGAGAAGAATGTTATCATCTATAGAATGTTCTTTATCAACGACTGAAGTGGAGAAGTCCATAAAGATTGATAACATCTCAGTTTGGATAGTGGCCGCATGGAAAAATGTTTGAATCAGAACTATTGAATCGTGTTTCAGTATTGTGTCAGTAATGGAGAAGAAATTGTGAAAAATCTGGGGCAAGGGGACCTGTAAGAAAATTTGCAATTGTCAAACTTCTGCGAAAGTAATGGTGTTGAAACTTTTTTGAATTACGTGGAGATTGATGCAACCCTCCCTATTGACGGAAAATCCTGAAGTCAACTTATCTAGTTGTGTTAGTGAATTTATGTAAAACGAACAGGTGTGACCAGTGTTTCCGACAACGAGAGTGACGATGAGTTTTGAAATTACTACAACTGTAAGTATTTTTAATAATTCTCACCTAAAAGTAAGAGACTTGGAATAGTTTCTTTCACATTAAGGTGACTCAATAGTTAGTAAAAAAATATCTGATGTTATTCTAAGTCTAGAATAATAAATTGCCAATAAAAATACAAACCCAAAATTGATGATTTTTTTAAGAAGCAATACCTACCTTTTTTAAATTAGTATTTTATTTATGCTTTATTTTTGCATATGCATATACAAAACAGTATAATTAGAGATCACGCAAATGAAAACCCCTTTCTAATTTCAACTGATTTAACGACAACTCTGCACAATTACCTATTTTCCTCGTTGGTTTCCGTTATAGAAAAGATTGACTGTATCCAAATAAAATTGTGATAACAACTTGTTTTGTATCTTCTAGTGAAAAATAACTAACAATTTACAAAATGTATATAAGCCCACGTCTCAGATATATAGAAAGTTTTTTCTCCATTCCAACGTTTAATGATAAATTGTAGCAGATTTTTTGTCAAGATGAGAGTTGGAAAAAAGTTGAAAATATAATTTATGTACACACTGCATTTATATGTATATGTGGCTGTATGGTATCACAGAATGATATGTTACTG